>CAWUFW010004636.1:600000-903692 GCA_963921515.1 Calotriton arnoldi
AATATTTTCTATGTCTCTACTAGATCATGGTAATGTCTTTAGCTCATGCTAAAAGGATCGTCTGTTAAAGATTGCAGGAATCGCTGTTAGCATGAGCTGAAAGCCATTTTGTACTTGGCAGCCATTTTAGTTAGCCATGTGCTCGCCATGTGCTTTCTCCCTCTTCCAGAGTCTTGCACATGCTCAGAGAGGCCTAGCTGGTAGAATGCACCTGCTCCTAGTATAGAACTGTCAAGCTATTCTTACTCATGTAAGCAGTTTAGTCTCCCTCCCACTTTGTGGAGCAAGCAAATTTTGTATACCCATATTAGTCAATAAGCATGCTTGTATGTGCTAGGACCTCCCTTGATTTTATGCCGACTATGTAACAAATACATATATAAGGACCCTGTTCTCTGCACTCATTAGAATGCCTCCTACAGTGGCCTGCGGGTACCGTAAGATGCAATCTCCCTCATCTGAGGTTAATAAAACATGTTTTTTGATATTACAGCTTCTGTGCCAATCTCTTCTTTGTTGGTTTTAAGGACCAGATGTATCAGTGAACCCCTAAGAAGGTTTTTATTTCTACAAGATGGTCTCACAGGAACACAGCAATCATGTGCCAGGCCAAGACCCACCTCCCATATGGCTAATTTGAAATGGCATGGTGGGCAAAAAAAATGAACTGGGTTGTGTCCCATAGTAATTACCAGTTTCTGAGATTAATTCCAGCAAATCTCCACTCACATCTTTATTATTTCCTCTGTGCGATGACCCAAGTGCGATGGTTATGCCCAGAAGTAGGTTTTATGCTCAGTGTACTACTAAAACCAAGCTGCACCCTAGTAGCAAGGATAAAATAGGCTGAAACTGGTCTGGGGTTGCTAGAGTTCTGGTTCAGATGGGATCTAGCATGTCAGTTTAGGCTGGGCTGTTCCAATTGGAGCAAAACAAAGATTGATTTGCATATGACTGGTTGTTGTGTGTTGTGGCATGGTGGGCAAAAACAATGGAATGGATTGCAACACAGAGTAATTACCAGTGGCTCAAGCAATCTACCCATCACTTTTTCATTTTCCTCAGTACTACAGCCTTTGGCAGTCACCAATCCATTTATATAAAACATCTGGCTTTAACAACATTTTGCCTTTAATTTTCAGAAAACCAGGTTTATTGGCTTAGGCATATTTTCACAGCACTGAACAGTCAATGAAAGACTTTCGTCTTCTCAGGACCCAAAATATTATGGGTTTAACCCTCCCAGAACAACACACAATCTCGGCCCTAGGAACAACTTGCAATGAACCTCCCCTTTACCAGCATCACTAGTTCTTTGCCCCAGGAGACTGCGGGCAATGTTTGGTTCACGCAAATGGGGAATCCTGTGCGGGGCCTGCCACAGCTCCTGGTGATCCCAGAATCAAACATAGCTCTATGGCAGTACCCCTTCCCTTCAGGTGACAATGGAGAAAATATTATACAATTTGTATCAAACCCTCTGAGGCATATAAGGCAAGCCTTATACTCCAAGCCTTGTGGTTTTTTTTCTCCTTTGAGGCAACTGACTGGCCCCCTAAATCATTACTCTTTTTTTGATTGCTTTTTCATCTATGGTTGCCCCGTCTCTCCTGTGTGGGCACAGATGAACCCCATCTGCCTCCTGCAGCTGCAGTGGTAATGAGGCAGGCTCCTCAAAGCTGCATTGGTATTGGCTACCCACAGACAGAGAAGGGACGCAGTTTGTCCATGCATTCTTCCACTTATGCATGTGTTTTTTCACCAGCATGGTCAGGAAGCAGAGATGCTGCAGGTGCCCTGGGGGTGCTTCTGTAACATAGGATCACAGTGAGTGACAAGTGTCTCCTCAGGTGCGGGATAACTTCAGATACATGGACTCCACCTCTTCACAATAGCCAACACATTGCAACATATTTAAGAATTCTGAAGCACTCATAATTTCTGGTCCATGTTGTTCCATTTCAAACCCAATGCATGATACTGCCCAGGGGGAATGGTGCCAGAATGGGCTGAAACATCCTGTTGAGCTGTCCTTTCAAAAATGGTGCCATGGCACATACAAATGTCATCATCCTCGGCATCATCCCATCATAATGAGTTCACCTCTCACAGCCCACCTCCATTATGTGTGCTTCAGGAAGGTTAAGCCACATTCTTTCTGAAGGCTGCTCCACTAGGGGATGAATTCATCATGAGGCTAATGCATGAGTGGCCTGCCAAGGGGGCGAATGGAGCAAGAGATCGGCAAAGGGAGGAGAAGAAAGAATCTTTTGCAGCAGTCTCTGTGTGCCTGTTAGACCTCGCATCTTTTGGCGTGTTTCCCCTGTCTTTTTGCTTTCTGACCTCCCAGTTTTGACTCTGTTTCTGCTGGTTTTGAGCCTCTGCACACTTTTTCACTGCTGTTCAGTGTTAAAGTGCAAGTGCTCCTGTTGTAAATTGTGTTATGGATTGGTGTTTCCAGGATTGCCATATTTGATTTACTAATAAGTCCCTATTAAAGTGCACCTAGAGAGTCAGGGCCTGTAAATCAAATGCTGCTAGTGGGCCTGCAGCCCTGAAAAGGGTTCTCAGACCTGCCACTGCAGTGTCTGCGCGCAGTTTGTGACTGCCATGTTGACCTGGCAAGAGCACCCACTTGCCAGGCCCTAATCTACCCTTTTCTTACATGTAAGTCACCCCTAAGGTAGGCCCAAGGTACCCCTGTGGGCAGGGTGCTGTGTATGTTAAAGGTATGACATGTACTGGTGTGTGTGGCATGTCCTGGTGGTGAATTACAGTGTATTTCGTTTTTCACCACTGCAAGGCTATCTGTCCCAGAGGAAAGAATGGGAGTTTTACTTATACCATCTTATAAGCATAACTTCCCATTGGGACAAGATAGGAAAATGGAGTTTAGTATGCCTGGACTCAGAATGTAAAAATGCATGTTTTAGTAAAGATGATTTTTATGTTCTGTGTTTGAAAATACCACTTTTAGAAAGTAGGTATTTTCTTGCTTAGCCATCCTGTGTGCCTCTGCTGGGTTTGTGGATTGACTGTCTGGTTTTGAAGTGACAGGACTGGGGATGAGCATTCTCTTCAGACAGCCACTGAGGAGATCAAGGTGTGCCCTGCCTTTCCTGGGCTGAATAGACCTGGACTGCATTTAGAGTAGTGGGAGGAGATTTCCTTGCACCTGAATAGGCCTGGTCTGCTTTAGACAATGCTGTCTCCACCTCCGGCTGGGAAGCTGGGCCAGAGAGGACCAAACTGGTCTGGACTAAGCACAGACACTCTCTGCCTGAGAGAACAAAGGAATTTTGAGTATAAATATTGGGGCCCAGACCCCAGAACTTTAGAACTCGCTGGAATCAAGGAACCTGCCAAGAAGAAGAGCTGGAAGAGCTGCCAGCAGGAGTACTGCCTCTTTGCTGTGTTGTTGCTTTGGCCTGCAGTTGCTGCTTCTGTCTTGGGCAGTGAAAGGACTTGACTGAACTTTCTAAACTTATAGCTGAGTATCTTCAAGGGCTTGAAGTAGAGCTTGCCTCCTGTTCTGAAGTCTCAGGGACTGCAAAGACTTCACCAACCTCTGGGTACTGCTTCTGGAACTGTTGTTTCAGTTGCCACAGAGAAGGGGAAAGCAACTGACTCCAACACCAACTCCGTCGCTGGATCCGTGTCCTGAAGGCACCGCAGAAGACACCGCCACATCTCGCACTGCAGACGACTGATGCCACCCCCACCGAGCTGCTTGCACCGTGACCTGTGGGCACCACACTCCGCACCACCTCACTTCACTTCGCCGCCCTGGTCTCACAGACGCCGTTGCTGCCTGCTGACTTCGACACCAGTGACCGCATCGTGGCTGGGGGCACCGCTTGTAAGTTTCATGACACACCGCCTGGTCCCACACCGCAGTCTGGGCCGACCAATGCCAGCTCCCAGTAACCGGTACTGTCGCTTGCACCATGACCTGCCAGCACTGCAACGACCACCACCTCACTCCGCATTGTAGCCTTCGTCTCACTGACGCCGCTGGACGACTGTCACCGAGGTGCTGCCTGCACTGCACCTTGAGGGCACCGCACCCAGCACCGCTTCACGCTTCACTTCACATCACAACCACAACGGTTGCCAAGACCCGCTTGCACCAACGTGTCGGCCTCAACGCAAAAAGGGGAAGGCAACCGACTTCATCACCAACTCCATCGCTGGATCCGTGTCCTTAAGGCACCGCAGAAGACACTGCCGCATCTAGCACTGCAACTCTGGTCTCAACGACGACCAACGCCACCGCCACTGAGCCACTGCTTGCACCGTGACCTGTGGGCACCGCACTCCGCACCACCTCACTTCACTTCGCCGCCCTGGTTTCACCGACGCTGTCGCTGCCTGCTGACTTCAACATGTGTGACCGCATTGTGACTGGGGGCACAGCTCGTAAGTTTCATGACACACTGCCTCTTCCCACACCGCAGTCTGGCTGACCAACGCCAGCTCCCGCTAACCGGCTCTGTTGCTTGTACCATGACCTGCCAGCACCGCAACGAGCACCACCTCACTCGGCATTGTAGCCCTTGTCTCACCAATGCTGCTGGACGACCGTCACCGAGCCGCTGCCTGCACCGCACCTTGAGGGCACCGCACGCTGCACCACTTCACGCTTCACTTCACATCGCAACCGCGATGGTTGCCACGACCAGCTCGCACCAACGTGTCAGGCTGCAACGCAATAAGGGGAAAGCAACCGACTTCATCACCAACTCTGTCGCTGGATCTGTGTCCTGAATGCACCACAGAAGACACTGCCACATCTAGCACTGCAACCCTGGTCTCTCACGATGGCCAATGCCACCGCCACCGAGCCGCTGCTTGCACCGTGACCTGTGGGCACTGCACTCCGCACCACCTCACTTCACTTCGCCGCCCTGGTTTCACCGATGCCTTCGCTGCCTGCTGACTTCAACACGTGTGACCGCATCGTGGCTGGGAGCACCACTCGTAAGTTTCATGATGCACCGCCTCGTCCCACACCGCAGTCTGGCCGACCGATGCCAGCTCCCACTAACTGGCTCTGTCGCTTGCACCGTGACCTGCCAGCACTGCAACGAGCACCACCTCACTCCGCATTGTAGCCCTTGTCTCACTGATGCCGCTGGACGACCATCACCGAGCCGCTGCCTGCACCGCGCCTTGAGGGCAGCGCACGCTGCACCGCTTCATGCTTCACTTCACATCACAACCGCAACAGTTGCCACGACCGGCTCACACCAACGTGTCGGCCGCAATGCAAAAGGTACTGTTTATGAGTCTGCCGACACCCCCGACTGACGCGGTCAGACGGAACTGTTGGAGTCTGTTGTTTTCAGTATCTCGTTAGCACCGGACGGAGCTGCCGACTCGGAAGAACTGTGTTTTGAGATATTTCTGCATTTTTAAAGGATATCTTGCAAAGTATATATTTTAAGTACTGTATGTTGGATTTTTGTCGTTTTCATCTTGTATTGGATATATGAAAAGATTGGATATTTTTCGAAGACTGGTGTGGTGTCCTTTTGTAGTGTTTTCACTGTATTACTGTTGGTTATGTGCAAATGCTTTCCACACTGCCTCTGAGATAAGCCTGACTGCTTGTGCGAAGCTACCAAGGGGGGAGCAGGGGTTATTTTAGGAGTGTAACTCCCTTACTCTGACTAGTAAGAAGGGTCCCTACTTGGACAAAGGTACCTACCTCTGCCAACTAGAGACCCCCATTACTAACAGTGCCCTCTATGGGAAACTGGTGAGGTAATTTGCACTCTGTGACATGCCTCCAAGGGAATAGAGCAAGAATGAAACTTCCAGTAATTATGGGCCAATAAGCAAAGGAGGATATTGAATTTAAGTGATGTTGCCCAGGAGGGAAAAAAGTGAGGACACCAGAGGGCCACAGGAAGACAATACTAGGCTTGTCAACCAGCCTGCTTCCCTGCATAATCAATAGGCCCAGGTGACATTTTATTTACACCAACATAATTTGTGTAATTTTGATAATTTTGCATTACACTTGCCAAATTGACAAAATCACGCCATTATGCCATATCGCAGAAATACTATGAGTGAGCGTAATTTATGTAATTCAATGTAGCATAATCAAGTGGAATTACCTCTGAATTCATTGAGATTAGACATAATTATGTGAGAAGAGTAATTCTGCATCCATAGGAATGAGAATGCATTTTGCGCTAAGAAATAGAGCCGATTGAGCTAATTGCAACAGAATACGAATAGCAAGCGTCAGCAGCCGCTTGTGCTTGCTAAATGACTTCCAGCTTGTTAACAATGATCCCACTCATGAAGCTGCTCATCTGCTGGATCCCATGTTCTCAAATTTGAACACTCTGCTGGCTGATTAGGCAACACCCTTATTTTGGTCAGACCATTTTGTAGTTCCTTTTTCCCTATTTCCCTTCCCATCCCCGATGCGTCCCGGACAGCCTGTCTCCTCTGGTAGGAGTTGGCCAAAGTTTAATATTTCTGCCTTGAATTGCACATTGGAGTCCAACTGCCTGACTCTGTACAATTCCATGGGTTATGACCTTCCAGCATTGATAGCTGGATTGGGTCTGTGCTCGAATTTCTAATTCCCGTCACGTTCAGAGAGCATCACAGAACTCTCCCACTGGCCCCCTGTTTCAATGGTAATTTGCACGAAAATAAATAGATTTGTAAAATCCTTGAGTGATTTTGGCAGAAATTCTACTGCACAGAGGCCCTAAAAGATGATCACAAAAATTGTTGCACATCTAGAGCCTCCTTCTTCTCTGATAACATCAGTTCAGCCCAACATTGTTCTAAAACTCTCTTCCAAGTTTTAAAGGCACTATCCGACCCCACAAACATGGCCCAGGTTGTCCCTCACTCTCAACCTCAGAGCAAAGAGTTATATACTTTTTTCTCAAACAAAGTTGCAGACATTCAGACCACATTTTGCCCACACTAGACTACAACTCTCAACAGGGTCCTCTTGTCAGGCCCTGCTCACTGACCTCATTTCAGCTCCTGGATTTCCCAACTTTCTTATCTCTCCTCACCACGATCAAGTCAGGTTCACCTCTTGAACCATGTCCTCCCTCGGTGCTTGGTAAACTCGAACCACAAACTATGGGCTTACTCACTCAGCTTCTAAATGCCTCACTTACGGAAGGCATTGTCTGAAATGCATGGAAACATCCAATGGTCATGCCCCTACTCAAAAAACCCAATCTCAATAGTTTTACCTGGCCTAACTCTAGGCCGATATCTTTCTTGCCTACTCTGCACACAGTTCTGGAAAAGAATGTGAATAAACAGCTCACGATGTACACAGAACTTAATGTTCTGCTCCAACTCTCAAAATCAGGCCTTAGAGCAGTGCATAGCACGGAGTCAACTCTTCTCACTGTGACGGAATATCTAAGGCAACAATTAGATAATGGTGGCACTGTTGCACTAATTCTTTTAGACCTCAGCGCTACTTTCAACATAGTGAACCACAACACTCTACTCCAAAGAATAGAGGCCATAGGTATGCAGGACATGCCCCTGTCTTGACTGGGATCTTTCCTGCAAGATCATGATTTCCAAGCCCACACCCATCAGCATCGCTGTAAGTCACACACTTTATCTTCTGGTGTCCCTCAGGGATCCACAATCAGTCCAACCCTTTTTAACATGTACATAAGGCCACTTACAGATACTGTAGAAAACTGTGGTCTCACACTCCTCTCATACGCCGACAATACTCACATTATTGTCTCCCTGTCATCTCAGGAGAACCACAGCACAGAGGCTCTGAATAGCTGCCTCACACATGTCTCTTCATGGATGAACGCTAAGTTCCTTAAGCTGAACCGGGATGAGACTGAGATTCTGCTGGTGGGCAACCTCCCCACATTTGTGGCATGAGGCTATGGGCACTGTCCCCACTTCTGTACCCCTGGTCAAGAATCTGGGAGTTTGGCTAAATGAGAGGCTATCCATGACTCACCAGATCACCAAGGTGGATGCTGCCTGTTTTGGTATTTTAAGATGTCGCAAGAAATATTTGGGATATCGCCTTATCAATACCCAAAGAACAATTATCCAGGCCTTGGTCATGTCCGGGCTGGATTATGGAAATATTCTCTACTTAGGTGTCACGAAGAGCCTGCTCCAGTGACTTCAGATAGTGCAGAACACTGCAGCAAGACACCTACTTCATCCCCCTAAGTTTCCTCCCAGTGTTAGCCTGCTCCGGGATCTTCACTGGCTACCAATTGAACATCGCGTTCAATTCAAAGCACCATGCTATGTGCATAAATGTCTTTATAACTCTGGCCCCATCTATCTTAGATCTCCGGTGTCACCATACATACCTAGCTGGTCCTTGTGTTCAAGCAATCTTGATCTTGCTGCAATTCTTAGAATTAGGAGATCCCAGCAAGGAGAATGAGCCATTTTCCTCTTAGAGCCGAAGTTGTGGAATTCCCTACCCCTTGATCTGAGAGCCTGTCACTCTCAATCGGTCTTAAGCAAGAAGCTAAAACCCTGGTTGTTTTAACTCTGGCAATGGGATTAGCCATTTTGTTGTGATTCTGGGTTCCTCTTTGTAGTGTAGCGCTGGGAAACCCTTTTTGGGTAGCCATGCTCTAAACAAATCTATATTATAATAATATTATAATAATAATATTAATGAGAATACTAAATGGGCTCTTGGGGTTGGATTTTTCCTCAACTTACTCCCGGCATTTGCACTATTTTCTCAGTGCAAAATGCCCCCGTGCATACAAAATGGGAGCAAGAATGCATTTTGTGCTCAGAAATAGTGCTAAACGTGCTCTTGGGTTAGGATTTCCCCCAACTTATTTCCAGCATTTAGCGCTATTTACATAGGGCAAAATGCACCCTTGCAGCCAAAATGGATGTGAGGATGCACTTTGTGCTAAGAAAGAGCGCTAAATGCAGTAGAACATGAGTAGCAAGCGTCGGCGGCTCACGCTCACTAAATGTGCTCTGGCTGTAGGACTTTTTCCCTCCTTATTACTCCTAATTACGCAAGCAAGAGTAATTGTATAATTTTTGGTAATTCCGAGTCAAAGGGTAATGCAGAATACTCTAAATGGCTCTGATTACTCTGGCGTTATTGAAATTCCGCACAGGCCTAATAATTACACTGCTGTTCGTCTGCAGGAATGTAGTGAAAAACTTTAGCACAAGCAGCTGTTGTTCAGGGCAATGGTGTTGTCGATGCTAATTTTATTTTGCAAAATTATTTCTCCCATTAAAAATTGGTGTGAGTACATATTTCGTGCTAAACTACAGCTCTAGATAACAGATTAGCATTTTATGTTGTTACTCGCAATTTCACATCATTTTCTCAAAAATTGATTCATTACATGAAAGCAAACTGTGCAAATTTCACACCCCCATAATCCTCTGCCCCACCTGGGTCACAAAAATTGTAAAAGGAGAAAAAGGGGACTGTAGGTAAAATTTGAATACCTTAGGGGGAAAGTGTACTGTGCTTGGCAGCAAGGGGGCCTCTAAGCCCACCTGGAGCATGATTGCAGGTAGGCTTTGTCATTTATACTTTTACCCTGCACAACGTGCACAACTGTTGTGGCAGATGGGTAGATTGCACTGGCCTAATGGTGAAGGTTTAATGGTTTGAAAACAATGGAGCCCAGATTTTCTAATGCTTTGCACAAAAGTAACGCAAACCCAACGCAAGGGGTTATGCTGGGATTTACAATCCAACACAAATCCGGAATTGAGTTGGATAGTTTCCAAATTATTGCAAAGTTGCACTATGTGCTGCTTTGCATTATTTTCCTCAAGGGGGGTTTCATGGGTGAATCATGTATGTTCCCTAGCAACCACCCATGTATTTTGTCATAAATCTATAGCTACAAACATTTGTAGACAGGTATTTGCACCAAAATCTTACTCCTCCTTGACTCAGGCATGGTAAGGAGAAATATTTTCATTTCTCCTCATTTTTATAGAATGCACTAGCATTGGCACAAAGCAGCCCAAAGTGCGCTAGCACAGGAAGTGGGGACTACAGTGCCATTTCTTATTAGATATGACACTGATCTGCACTCTCCCTTTCACACGACTCGTTGCTGCACCGTGTTATGTGAAGTTTTAATAGTTCTGATCCTGGTTATTTACTGGGGCAGGATGTTCAAATAAGGCAGTATAAAGGAAGAGGGTGCTTTTTGTTGCCAGGGGCATTTGCTATGGCACATTATGGGTAAAAGAGGCTTTGCAAAGTCCTCTCAGGTCTCTCTACCACTCACTGGGTGCAGGTGCATCAACACAAGCTTGTCAGCTACTACCACTGAAGTAAGTGTTGTCATGCACTGCATTTACCATGATGCATTGGGGCAAACTGAGTGCTGAGATGTGAGGCAGTGTGCTCACACCCTCATGTTTGAACTGGCCGCCTTGACTAACTTAACAGGGGCATACTAATACTGACGAAAACCACCAGATTGTGGTACCTGGCAGAAGCTAGTTGATCGCACTTAAGGACCAAGGAGTGATAGTAACTTCAACTAGCCGGTTTTCCCCAGCTTTTAATCTTGTCAGACGAACCTGTGAATAAATATTGATTTGGGCACTGCCTAGGCAAGTTTGAAGACTACCTCATTTAAATCCCATACTCTTTTTCCTTAAAAAGTGCTCCCTTGTAAGGAAGGAGGTTGCAGAATTCCCTGACCCTCAGAGGATCAGGAAGAACTCCATGATGAAGCATGCCACTGGATAATATTCAGTGAGTGAGAATTCCTTTAAGAAAGAGTATTTCCCGTATATCTAGGGGGCCCACCCTAGATGACTCGAGGTTGACTCTATTGATTGTGACACTGTATAGGAGGAGGGTGAGTCACAACCTCCTTTTCCCTCCTCCTTAAGTGCTCCTAAAGGTACACGGACGTTTAAATATTTCCTATACATTTTACTGTAAGGGGAAACTCAAATTGCCATATTCACTTTTTTTATTTACTGTGTCATTACAGCATACCAAAAGTAAATATAGAAATAATTATTACATATTACGTTATGGCATGTAGTATCTGTGAGTGCAGAATTGTGCACGTGGAAAACATGAAACGTGCACGTGCAAAGCAAGATAATTAGCAATTATAAAATTAGAACTGCCATAAAAAAATACTTACGAAGTAGCCTCCACCCAAAAGCAGGGGACATGCTCAGCTTTCTCACATCATAAACAGTCAAAAGTGTTACTGTTGGACATAGTTGTGGATGGCTCACGGATTTTAACAGATTTCAGAGAGAGTTTGGGACCAAGAGCATCACTGAGTGAATGTGTATTGTGCAGCCAGAGTTTCAACAGGGTACACGATGTTTTCACTTTCAGGTCCATCTATAAAAGACAGCTGAGTTGTCTTTCCTGTGCTTGTTTTTGCTGACCGCCCAGCAGTATTATAATTTTAATGAACAACATGCTCTCTATGAATGAAGATATAATATCATGTACTGTTAATGTTTTGGGAAACCTGTGCTTCAAAAGACCCCATTGTACCCCTTAAACAATGGTATGCGAAGCGACATGGGGAGCAGGGAGAGTTAGGGGTCACCTGTTCTTACAGGCGTGGCTGCTTGTACCCTAAATCTTCAGTAATATCCCAATGGTTCAAAAGATCTTAGGGGCAGATTTACAAGCCACTTGCACCACGTTTGCGTCATTTTTAACATGGGAAAAATGACCAAAAGTGGCGCAAGGGTCTTGTAAATCTGCCCCTTAGACTTTAGCGAGGTGTTGCCATTAGACACCATCACTTAAACATGGCTCCAGTACCACTGAGTGTCAGCCACTATGGTGGCTTTCAATGCTGAGGGCCACAAGCGACGTCTTTTGGGAGGATCGCTGGGACAATGAAGGCGTAGAGATGGTGAGGAAGCGAATCCGGCAGTGGTTAATTTGTAAAAAATAAGTGCCGGGGCTCTCGTAAGGAGGCAGCTTGCACCAGCCCATTTATCCTGTTAGCACGGCCTAAAACAAAACCAATCACTAATCATGAAAGTGGGGAGAGGATGTAGTGTAATGGCCAGAGCTTGCCGATTTCCGAGCTGGGGGCGTCAGCTCAACATCCTGTGATTCTGGGCAAATCGCTTAATCTCCCCGTAAATTAATGTGTTCTTAACTGGTGCTCATGAAAAGCGCCGGTGTTGATGAATAAGTGCCCGTGCTGAGCACCAGAAACCACGGGCTCAAATTAAGCACTCATTGAGAGGATCCTGAAATCGGAAAAAAAGGAAGAGATTGGGGAATGGGAAATGAGTTATTTTTATTAACAAAACAAAAGAGGTTGTGGTTGCTGTTTCCATAAATAATGCTCCGCCAGGGGATATAATTAATTGTTTGAAAAGAGACAGGAGACTTAATGTCTGGAAACACTGTGGAATACATATTTCTCATAATTTCTTGTAACAGTCCAGGCCGTGCTTAAGTGGCCTATCATCAGGTAAACCGGCATATCTAAGAGATAAATAAACTTTCACTGACTGCCGGGTTTGTTGTGATTAGTGGCATGCCAGAAGACGAAGCGTACATTTACACATCCCATCAGCATTTCAAAGCCTGTATCTAAGATGTTCCCGAGCGAGGAGGCCTCTCTTTCACTAGCCTCGGGATATTTCCCTCCTCTTGGCAAATACTGGGCTGGCAGGTTTCCCTCAGCCTCTTCGACCTGCTGCCGACTGCGGCTTGAAATCCAAGCCGTTTTCAACAAGGCACTTCGGCTCCAATAAAAACATGGCCCTGGCTGATAGCTGGTCCAGTTACAGCTGGGAGAGCCACAATTCAAAGGGAAATATTTGTAGTATGTTTGAGAATGTGCTGGTTAACACAGCGAAGCATTTCTTCCATTAAATGGAAATTAAATAAAGAATCTATTGTTTATCTTGATGGCGAATGAAGATTCAAAATAGTGGTTTCCTGTGATCCCTGTTTTGTTTAATCTGGTTGGCATGCTTGGTGGCTCCTCTTTGACTCAGAAAATGTATGGAACACAAATTTGGTGAATATGCGTATTCTTTGTGAGTTTAAATAAACAAAACGTTCCTTATGTATTTTGTTGCTGTAGGCAGAAATTTGGGGATGGGCCGCCCGCGTTCCACCTATGGCTTCCTATCAGCAGCCTGTGTCTGGTAGAGATCAGCTTCGCGTACGTCACTTTTCCCATGTTAAAAATGACGCAAAAGTGGCGCAAGAGGTTTGTAAATAAGCCCCTTTAGGTACAGTGGGCCAAATGTACGACTGAAGTGGCGGAGCGTGTCGTTAGCCCCTGGGCTTAACGACATGCTCCGCCACTCGAAGCGCTAAGACTGCACCATATTTACAAGAATGTGGTGCAGCCTTGCGTTTCCCCCTGCGATGGCGCTAAGTTTAACAACTTAGCGCCAACGCAGGCACCCTTGCACCAGAGTGCAAGGGTGTCTGTGTGCAGGGGAGGATTGGTTATGTGTAGGAAGGTGTCCCTTCCTGCACATAAACAATCCTAAAATGCAATTTTGTAACTTTCATCTGTGCTGCTTCATGCAGCACACATGAAAGTTACAAAATGGGATTTTTTAAAGGTTTGTTTATGTACAGGAAGGGACACCTTCCTGTACATAAACAATCCAAGGCATTTTGCTTTTTCCATGTGTGCTGCACAAGGCAGCACACATGGATAAAGCAAAAACGAGGAGAAATAATGCATTTCTCCTCGTTTCGCCACCTTAAGACCAGGGTTTTCCTGGTCTTAATTTTGGCGCTCCCTCCTATGTATGCCACCCTTGTACATAGGGGGCAGCATCAAATACAATGGGTGTTGCGGTGGAACGTCCACCACAACACCCACTGCACGCCCCTTTCACGCTAAACATAACGTAAAAGGGTGCCTTATGTACAAGGTTAAGTGGCTTAACGCTGCCTTGTACATAAGGCAAGGCCCCTATCGCCACGGGAACGTCACAAAAAGTGACGTTCCCGTGGCGATAGGGGCTTGAACATATGCCCCTCTGTTTCTCACATGCAGCTGGAGTCTAATCATTTCAACCACACATTCATGGCAGGTAAAAGGGGGACTAATCAATTCCCTGCGATCTGTGTGGTACACTGAGTATCCAGCTTATTCCCCACTCAGGCTCGTAATACTTGGACTTGAAGCCCATACGGGGAGAGATGTGGCGCAGCAGCCAGAGCTGCTGAATCTAAAGCGCGGGCCTCACGGTTCGATCACCAGCGGCAGCTCAGCTCAGCATCATGTGACTCTGGGCAATGGCTCACTTAATCTCCCCGACGGCCCCCAGTGCTTTGAAACCTTAAGGGGTGATATGTTTGAGCTTTACAAATAGGAATTATTATTATTAGGGCACTGGAGAAGATGTGGAAGAGGGGCTGGTAGCACCCTTGAAGGGCCCACCAGTTCAGCGTAAGGCTTATACCAGTGAGTTATGAGAATTGCAGAGGTCTCTCACCACATTCTGCCGGGTGGGTGGGGGGGGAGGAAGGGTGATCAGATTTTCAGAATGAAAAACCGGGACGCAGCCATAGAAATAGAAATAAGACTATGTTTTGGCCAGGGACGGATTATGGTCAGAGAAAGACTACACAAAAAAAGAAATAAAAGAGAAAAAAGATATATATATATATATATATATATATATACAAAGTAAAATCAAAATTTACCCCCATCATGCCAAGAGATTCTTTGGACGTTTTCAACGAACAAGTTGTGGCACAGGTGAAGAAGTTGAATATCAATATCAATAAAAATAAAAGAAGAGTATCCGATCATGAAAGAAAATATGGCCAATTGATAGCAAAACTCAAAAAGGAGAAAAATGTAGTAATCAGGAATTCGGATAAGGGGAAACATTGTACTGTGGACTTTACAGGAGTATTTGAGTGAGGCCTATTCCCAATTGAATAATACTGATTGCTACCGCAAAAGCTCCCTTCAAAAATTCAAAGCCACTCAGGATCTCTTTTTTACTAAACTACTGGCATGGAAAAGAATGGGTCTATTGAGTCTTGAGGAATATAAATATCTAAAGAAGGAGTATCCAACAATACCCTCTATATATTTTATTCCCAAAGTGCACAAGAACATCAACAGACCACCAGGAAGGCCCATCATTTCGGCATGTGATGGGCCACTAGAGAACATGTCGAGATATATTGACTTCTTTTTACAAGAACATGTCCACAATCTCAAATCTTATGTACAGAATACGAGTGAGTTTATTCGAAAAATCAAGGATATACAGTGGCATAAGGGTTGTTATTTAATAGCTCTTGATGTATCCTCTTTGTATACTTGTATAAGAAATTATGATGGGCTAAGAGCTGTTGAACATTTCCTAGTAAACAGACCACAAAAGTATGTACAGCACAACAAAATGTTAATTGACATGCTGACCTTCTGTCTTGAAAATAATCTTTTCATGTTTAAAAGCCAAATGTACCAACAGATACAGGGTGTGGCGATGGGGGCCAGCTTCTCCCCCAGCTATGCCTGTTTATTTATGGGCTGGTGGGAGGAGCTGGTCCTCAGAAGACAATTTGAACACATTTACAAAGAGAATATTATTTCGTGGCTCAGATTCATTGACGATCTGTTTATTGTGTGGCATGGTACAGAGAATGAAGCGAGGGAATTTATTGCATTAATTAATATCAATGATGTCAATTGAATTTTACATCCAGTATTAGTGACAAGAGTATTACATTCTTGGATGTACGAGTCACTGTAGTTAATGATATTCTGACACATCACTGTATCGTAAGGACACAGCAGGCAATACAATGTTACATGCGTCCAGCGCGCATCCTCCTCATTTGATACAGAGCATACCCTACGGGGAGATGCTTCGTATACGTAGAATATGTAGTGAGGAAAAAGATTTGGAAATTAAACAGATGGAAAGCAAAAATCGATTTTTGGAGAGGGGCTACAAAACACCAACCATTGATGCCGCTATAATGAAATCTAGAAAGCGAGCTAGGGAAGATCTTTTACAGTACAATACAAAATCTCAGGGTGCAGGTATTAATTGTGTGGATGCATCCAGGGAACCTACTAGACTTATTTTGACATATTCTAAACAGGAACATCAGCTACGAGGCATTATAAGACGCAATTGGCCTATTGTTTTGGATGATCCAATAATTGGGGATTTACTCCTCAAACATCCTGCCATAACATATAGAAAAACAGCATCAATGGCCAATGCATTAGTGAAGAGTAGCCCAGAAGAACAGGAATCGGGGGGATGGCTCGTAGCTAGAAAAGGTTTCTTCAAGTGTTCCAGTTGCAAGGCTTGCCAATATGGCTCCAATAGGACTACATACCACACTGCTTTCAGTGATAGTTTACAAGCCATAAATCAACATTTAACATACCGAACCGATCATGCCATCTATGTTTTGGAATGCAGCTGTAATTTGGCATATGTGGGCAGCACTAAATTAGCTGTTCATAAAATAATATTACAGCATGCAAGGGCAATTAACAACAATGACCCTAGTTACCCTGTGGCAAGGCATTTTAAGGAGCAACATGATAGCAATCTGAAACACTTGAAATATTATGTTATAGATGCTGTCCCACCCCAGAGGAAAGGAGGAAACCGGGAATTAAAATTGAGGCGCCTGGGGACTCGTTATATTCTTGAGCTCGATACTAAGCATCCTGGGGGCCTCAATACGAGTGAGGACTTCTACACTTATTTGTAACAATAATAACAATAATAATTTTTTCCATCCTTTAATAGTGGCATATTGAAAAGTAATTTGGCCATTACAGCACCCTCTTAAAACCGTTCTGTAAAAACCGATGATAAATCATGATTTAAACTGCAAATCTGAATCTGATTTAGTTAATTTTAGTGCATTGTGGGTTTTAGATAATTTATTTTTGTTCTTAACCTAATATGCACTTTAACATAATACATAGTCTCAAGGAAATATGGAGTATTCAAAATTTTGCAATTTTAGATTGATTTTTATCTGATTTTAGGCAATTGAATTGTATTTATTGATATTTATATGTATTTATTTATTTATATGCATATTTATATATTATTACAATAGTGGGAATCAACTGCTTATGGATCGGAATTGTCAATCATCAATTAAGAATTTTATGTCTTTTGCCTCTTTTTTTTGCACATGCCTCTTTTGCACTTTAAATTATATTATCAGAACATCATTGAATAAGATATTAGGTCATAAATAGGTTTTCTGATGATATAGTACAGATTTGTTTACAAATTGGTTTTAGCACTTGCACTTTAAAGGTTCGCACTTAAGAGAATTATGAAGCACTTTTTAGTAGGAGGAGGAATTGTTAGGCACTAGTTTTAGTTTGACTAATGTGACATAGGAGTGGAAAATGGATTGATGTATCAAGCATTTTGGCAAAGAATTTTATGATCATTGGATCCTTTATTTTCCGGTATGAAACATTAATGGTTACAACTATGTACATGAAATGATATAACATTTAAAGGTGGTATATTGTAAATATGTATTCTAACCTTTTATACTGAATTTTGTACATTTGACATACGGATTTCTTCTATGTCTATACAATTGTCATTGGGCACTGTCACTTTAAAAAGATTTTCACAGCATGCAACGCTGTCATGTGATCAAGGCAGTTGAACTGCCGAAACGCGTCATGGCGGAGCTGTTTTTGGCGTAAATAAACTACACAAATTTGCACTGAACCTGGGTCCACTCTCGTTCGTTCCTGCGCAAGGGAATTGTTGAAGGCGAGGATTCTGCATATATATATATACATATATATATATATATACATATATATACGAAACACCACAATCCCGTCACTCCAACTCCTCGGATAATCAGGTACAGACCACACCGTGCTGTAAGTTCATAAAGTGCTCTTTATTGCGTGAAGAACAGCATGACGCGTTTCGGCCGTGTTACCACGGCCTTGATACATATATATACATACATATATATGTATATCTGCAGGGAGAATCGAGGGGTCTCAGCGAAGACATCATGTTGGACAGGAAGCTGCGGTGAAGTGAAGTCCGGGGCCACAATGATGGGACGCCACCTGGTGTTTTGGATTTCCCACTTACTCAAGGGGATCCACAAACGGACTGCAAATACCAGCATGCAGCAGCCTGTTCCATCAGCGCGAATGGGAATATTTCTTTAAGGCAGAGGAGGGGCCTCGATAAAGACTCTATGTGGAGTGGTCAAGGGAACACCCAAATGGCCACCAGGTGTGAGGCTCTGCCATTGTAACAGGCACTGAGGAAAGCTGAACCGCTGAAACGCGTCTGCCGAGTTGTTACGCTGTTTGCGCTGTGAACTCACTTTGAATAAATCCTCTCGATTTGATCCCGGTGGTGTCGGACCCTTCTTTGACAGTGAGTGGGGATTTGGACTTCGTATTATGCCAGTATTGCAGGCACTGGCTTTTCCGACACACCCTCTCGGTCAGGAGCAACGCGGTGGCCAGCAGCTCTTGGATTTTTGCATTTGGAATGCAAACGCGTTGCCCCCCGCGCATATCAAAGCACCATAATGTGAATACACCACTGCGTGGGGAGAGAGGAGCAGCATTGGCTGCAGGGAGAATCGAGGGGTCTCAGCGAAGACATCATGTTGGACAGGAAGCTGCGGTGAAGTGAAGTCCGGGGGCCACAATGATGGGACGCCACCTGGTGTTTTGGATTTCCCACTTACTCAAGGGGATCCACAAACGGACTGCAAATACCAGCATGCAGCAGCCTGTTCCATCAGCGCGAATGGGAATATTTCTTTAAGGCAGAGGAGGGGCCTCGATAAAGACTCTATGGGGAGTGGTCAAGGGAACACCCAAATGGCCACCAGGTGTGAGGCTCTGCCATTGTAACAGACACTGAGGAAAGCTGAACCGCTGAAACGCGTCTGCCGAGTAGTTACGCTGTTTGCGCTGTGAACTCACTTTGAATAAATCCTCTCGATTTGATCCCGGTGGTGTCGGACCCTTCTTTGACAGTGAGTGGGGATTTGGACTTCATATATATATATATATATATATATATATATATATATATATATATATATATATATATATATATTATCTACTGGCGGTCGCCAGTAGATAGTTATAGTTAGGACCTATTATCCATAGGAAATCCGCGACATTCTATTTGCAATAACGTTGGCGCCGGTTGACGAATCTTCGCGAAAGCTTCCAACTTGTTGGGGCGCTCCGGTCCGCTCCTACCCTGAAAGTCTCGGGGTGATACGTCAAGCGGGGGCCGAGAAAAAGGGGGTCCCAAAACGCGTTTTCCCCATTCATTTTTCCATAGGAACCTTTAGTCGCAGCTACAGCCCGAACTGCTGAACGGAATTACCCCAAATTTGGCAAAGAGGTAGCCCTTGGTTCAGACTGGTGCCTTTTGCTAAAATGGTGTAAATCCGTTCAGTAGTTCCTGAGAAATTCACAATTAAAATCACATATATATCTATGGGCGCGTCGGATCCGCGTACCCTCCCGATCACGAGCTGCATGCTAATTGGCTGTCAACACTCCAAATCAAGAAGTGTTGGCAGCCATTTTGATCCTCGGTAGAACCGAGGGACAGAAACAAGTGCGCAAAGCGCAAAAGGGGGCAGGGTAGAAACACCCTGACCCCCTAGGTCTGCTCAGGGGGTCCCACAAGGACCCCTGGGCAGAAAAAGCATTTTTTTTAAAAAATCGGCGGGATGCGCTTAGGGTGCGCGGATCCCGCCGAGAAAAAAAAAGAAACAAGTGCGGAAAACGTGCAAAGGGGGCAGGGTAGAAACACCCTAACCCCTAGGCCTGCTCAGGGGTCCCACAAGGACCACCTGGGCAAAAAAAGCATTTTTTTTTTTTAAATCGGCAGGATGCGCTCAGGGTGCGCGGATCCTGCAAAAAAAAATCGAAGCGCGGTCTTCTGCGCTCGATGTAAATTTGCCCCGGGTGGGCCAAGTCCCGGGGGCATGCTGGAGGGGTTTATTTTATGTATGGGGGGCCTCTAAGGGCCCCCAAGCCCCGGGGACCGCCACCCCCCGGGGCTTTATTTGAAAAAGTAGCGGGAGGGCTCTGAGCCCTCCGCAGCCCCGGGGACCACCACCTCCCCGGGGCACTAACAAAATTGAAAATGGGGGTCCGTTAAGGACCCCGAGCCCCGTGGACCACCACCTCTCTGGGGCTGTGCATTTGGATGGGAGGGGGGCCGCGCGGCCCCCCTCCTGGAGCCTGTGGTGGCCCTGGGGACTGCCACCCCCCAGGGCCGGCTCCTGCAGTGTCCCGGGGTGCCTACCCCCGGGACACTGCTGTTTGCAATGACAGGACGGGAGCCTCGCGGCTCCCGTCCTGTCATTGCAAACTGCTTTGGATATTGGAACTGCTCTCGCTTCCAATATCCAAAGACAATTGCTTTTCCACATGGGGAGCAGCATGTTAGCTGCTCCCCATGTGGAAAAGCAATGCTGGCTCGCGCAGGAGGCGGGGAGCCGGCGGGACTGTGGGGGGTTTGGGGACCCCCCCACAGTCCCCAACCAGAGGCCTGGCCCCAGGGGATGGGGTCCCCGGGGCAAGTAGTGGCCCGGAAGGGGGGCCACGCGGCCCCCCTCCCCAGAAATAATGTTTTAAAAAAATAAAAAAATAAAAAAGGCCTGCCCCGGGGGATGGGGTCCCCGGGGCAAAGGAGGCCTGAGGAGGGGGCCACGCAGCTCCCCTCCTTAAAAATTAATGAAAAAGTGTGGCCATGCCCGGGGAAGGGGTCCCCGGGGTAGGATTCGGCCAGGGGAGGGGGCCACGCGGCCCCTTCCCCGTATAATTAAAAAAAAAAAAAAAAAGGGGAAAAGGCCCTGGGGGATGGGGTCCCCAGGGCCCAAAAATAGGAAAAAGGAAGGGGGGCCACACAGCCCCCTTCAGGAAAAAAACAAAAAAAAAAAATGATCGGGCCGCAGGCCCGCCCCCTTCCTTCACCACTCTGCAAACGCGCCCCCTGGCGCGTTTGCAGATGGAAGTAATTCCCCTTCAATACTGGGGGTCCCTGGGGGCCAACTAGCCCACCAGGAACCTCCAGTATGCGCCAGGGAGCTGCGTTGCAGAGAGGTGTAAAGAGGCCACGCCCCTTTTACACCTCTCTGCAACGCAGCTCTGTGGCGCTTTTTGGATATACCTGTTGGGCTAGTTGGCCCCCAGGGACCCTCAGGATTCAAGGGGAGTTAATCCCCCGACTTAAAACGCGCCACGGGGCGCGTTTGCACAGTGGTGAAGGGAGGGGCGGGGCTTCAGGTGACATGTGTGCAAACAGGCCCCGTGGCGTGTTTTAAGATGGGGGATTAAGTCCCCTTGAATTCTGAGGGTCCCTGGAGTCCAACTAGCCCACCATGTACTTCCAAAAGCGCCACAGAGCTGCCTTGCAGAGAGGTGTAAAAGGGGTGTGGCCTCTGTACACTTCTCTGCAACGCAGCCCCTGGCACATACTGGAGGTTCCTGGTGGGCTAGTTGGCCCCAGGGACCCTCATGATTAAAGGGGACTTAATCCCCAACTTAAAACGCGCCACGGGGCGCGTTTGCACAGATGTCACCTCAGGCCCCGCCCCTCCCTTCACCATTGTGCAAATATTCCGCTAAAATCAGCCGAAATACGAATTCCGATTTACTCACCTGTTATCAGGAGAGACCTCAGTGCTGCATCTTTCAGCCCAGTACTGATCCTGAAAAGTAATTTTACCGTACTTACCAGTAACTTGAATTTCCTTCCATAGGATATCATTGCCTGCTTTTTGCTGAAAAAGTTTCAAAGTGTCGATTTTTGAAACATACAAATATTCCTCTAAAATCAGCCGAAATACGAATTCCGATTTACTCACCTGTTATCAGGAGAGAACCCAGTGCTGCATCTTTTAGCCCAGCACTGACCCTGAAAAGTAATTTTAACCGTACTTACCAGTAACTTGTATTTCCTTCCATAGGAATCCATTGTCTGGTTTTCAGCAGAAAAGTTTCAAAGTGTCGATTTTCACAAACTACAAATATTCCTTAAAAATCGCCTGTATGACTTAAACGCATTCTTTCAACTGTTTACAGGAGATGCACCAGTGCTGGATCCAGGATCCACCACTGACTGAGAAAAAGTCACGATAACACTACTTACCTGCTAAGTGAATTTCCTCCCATAGGATAACATTGGTGATTCTATGTGAAAAAGTTTCTAAGTGTCAACTTTTAAAATACAATAATATTCCTTAAAAATCACTACTGTAACCAAAACGCTTTTACTCAATTGTTTACAGGAGATGTCCCAGGACTGAATCTAGGATCCAGTCCTGTGGTTAGAAAAGTAATCCATAAAGTAACTAATTGCATTTAGCTAGAAATTCACATTGAGCTCAATGTTGCATTGTGTTTGAAATTGTGTTGCCCATTGCAACAACTGTAACTACTGTACTTAAAAGTCTATTGCCTATTTGCAAAGTATTTAAAGTAAATTAATTCATTCTGAGAAAGTATATTTTGTAATGTAATGTATAATGTAATTACAATGTAATTTAAAAAATAAAATATCTAAAAATAAATAGTTTAAAAAAATGTAGTAAATCAGTATGAAAAAAATAAAAATAACAATTAATACATTTAAAAATTGGCATTTACAAAACCTTTGAAATTCACTGAAAAAAACCATAGGTTTCAGACATGTTATAGTTAGGAATTAGCATTTAAAAAACCTTTGAAATTCACTGAAAAAACCATAGGTTTCAGACATGTTATAGTTAGAAATTAGCATTTAAAAAACCTTTGAAATTCACTAAAAAAACCATAGGTTTCAGGCACGTTATAGTTAGAAATTAGCATTTAAAAAACCTTTGAAATTCACTGAAAAAACCATAGGTTTTAGGGACAGTTATAGTTACTTGGACATTGCACTCGTACAAAACCCGTGAAATTCCCCGTTATAGTTAGTTCAGCTAACTATAACTCGCGCCCGCAATGCACTGCTGATGACGTCACATATTACATCACTCATGACATGGTCAGTGACATCACTGATGACATCACTGATGACATCTCAAATGACATCACTGATGACATCAACCATGTGATAATTTCATGGATCTTCTCACACCCTAATATAACTTTTGATACACCCACTCTAAATTACAGACTGCCATTCTCAAAAACAAAGACACTCCAACACCAATAACTACATACCCACTCACTGATTCTTAGGTCTACACACACATCCACTCACTCACCCGTACAGTCACTCATACTTACGGTCACTCAGTACAGGACTATCATCTGCACTCATACACCTATATAAACACTGACACACCGCCACTCATCCATAGAGTTACTCACACACCTAGTCAGTCATGCAAAAATTTAATCACACACCCATTTATTCACCTATACAGTTATACACACACCAGCTCACTTACTCATACAAATACTAGCACATTCTTACGCTCTTATACAATAACTGATTCTAGCACACAAACATCCATACAGCCACTCTCACAATCACACACTCTCACGTATAGCCTTTTAAATACTCTAACACATATATATACTTCCTTTTACATATGTAGTTACTCGCACATGTACCACTGAGATATACATTCACTCACTAACACACCCATACACACACTCACCCACCCAAGCAGTCCATCACAGACGCACTCTTCAAATCATGCACCCAGTGAATCACCCACTCACACATCTATGTACAGAGTCGCACACACCCCACCCACACAAACACTCAGGCACCCATACAGATACTCAGACAACCAATCAATAACTCATATAGACACTCATGTAGCTATTCACAAACCCATGCAGCCACACAGACAGACGGATACAGCAACAGACAGACGGATACAGACATTCACCCAGTTTATTCACTAACCCATGCATTCAGTAAGATAAGTTTAATCACTCACTTATACAGTTAGTCACGCACCTACTAAATCATCCATTCAGACACTTATACACCCACTCACTCTTCAATACGCCTTTCCCTATATATATTAAACATATTTAAACTTTACAGAAACACACAGTCACTGGATGATGTCATCAGTGATGTCATCAGTGATGTCATTTGAGATGTCATCAGTGATGTCATCAGTGATGTCACTGACCATGTCATGAGTGATGTAATATGTGACGTCATCAGCTGTGCATTGCGGGGCGCGAGTTATAGTTAGCTGAACTAACTATAACGGGGGAATTTCACGGGTTTTGTATGAGTGCAATGTCCAAGTAACTATAACTGTCCCTAAAACCTATGGTTTTTCAGTGAATTTCAAAGGTTTTTTAAATGCTAATTTCTAACTATAACGTGCCTGAAACCTATGGTTTTTTCAGTGAATATATATATATATTTTTTCCCCCCCTTCCTACCCTCTTGTGAAGAGACCCAGGAGCAAGCTGTTAATGATCCTGGCTTGGGGTGATGTAACACCTATTCTTCTCCCATTATATCCTGCTGTGCTGCATGAATGAGGTGAGGCAACACAGCAGGCAGCTAATTTAAACATATGAACTTCTTTAGTTTTGTAAACAGAGAGCTCTTTAAACTGCTTAACTTCTGGTCTTGGTGTTTAGAGAGAGGCGGAGGAAACGTGAGCCTGCACCACACTGATTAATGTGTGCATTCACCTGACCCTCTCTCAAAACCAGGACATATCTTTGTTTTAGCAAAAAGTGTCGGGACGCCAGGACAGTCCTTGAAAAACCGGGACTTTCGGGGCACATCCAAGACATCTGCATGGTAGAGTCAGGCACAAAAAACACAAGAGGAATAACATTGTCCCAAAATTAATACCCCCTGATTCCACTGTCTTGTCCGTGGAAAACTGTGCAAAAACCCCAGGATTGTGCACTTTTTGTGCCCCACCTGTGATTATAAAACCAGGAGCAAACATGGCGGGGCTCATTTTTACTCTTAGCAACGCACTCAGAATGAGGCCTTTGATCTGTGTCACTAAGGGGCTATATAGTGAATTTTATGTACACTTGGGGGCAGATATACAAGCCCCTTGCGCCACTTTTGCGTCACTTTTTCCATGTTAAAAGTGACGCAAAAGTGGCGCAAGGGGCTTGTAAATCTGCCCCATAATACCTAGGGGCCTGATAAATGAAAAGACAAGCCACTAACTGCACACCAGCTTTTGCGACCAGTTTTTAATTTTCTCATGAAACCTATGTACTAATAGGTGACATCAAAACATCTCAAGTTGCAGGGGTTTGCAGAACGACCTGCTAGATAAATATAAATAAGGCAGGTTTATTTTTGGGTCCTGGCTGCTCCCATGATTGGCTACAAACTCAGGGATTGCAGCCTGCAAGGAACAGCAGTCCACAATCCTTGTGTTTGAATTCCCAAATGGGTAACTTGTTATTTTGAAAAGCCGTCCATGTTCATTAAAGGAAGTAGTGGTGAAAAATCACAATTGAAAACACATTGGCAGAAGCAAGCCGGTCCTCTGAACTGTTGCCTGCTGCTCCTAAGGCCCAATGGGATAGCCTCCCTGACCACATATGCAGTTGCAAGCCCTTGGTACATACTATTCCGAATCACAATTTGATGACTGTGGGCAGCCCTTTAGTACCCTTTTCTAATTGCTGTTCAGAATTAGTTAGTGCACCCATTTTGTGAGTCAGAAATGCTTCTTTTGCTTGCAAAATGGGTATAGTATAGAGCAAAATCCTACTTTGTGTCACATACTTTGTGTTTTAGTGAATTGCAGGGTTTGCGACTGCTAAATGGCTTTGTAAATTTCGCCCTAAGTAACCAGATAACCTCCCAAGAAATCTCATACAATAGTTTTAGTTTTATGATTATATGTTTCTTTTTTTTTTACCACAGACAAAATGCAAAAATTAATTTGCCCCCCCCCCCACCTGCAGTAAACAATTTGATTAAAAGCCGGGCAATGGGATTTCTCATATTTACTAAGCTTTATTGAATTAATGACATTCACAAAACATAAGCCATGAACTTAACAAATTAAGTATAAATTATAAAAGAGGTAAAGATAGGCAATAAAACAGAGCATAAAGCTATTTTCATTTTAGCAATATCATAGGGAAAGGGGAAGGGAAAATGGGGAAACAGAATATAATCTACTACTGAAGATCAAGTATCAGTACAAACTACAAGATAATAAAGAAGTAATTAAAATACCTACAAAGGAAACATGTCAATGAGGAATATTAATGAAGAGAAAAAGGCAAAGGAGTGACAATTCATGGAGGTTGGAAATTTTCAGGATGATTACGAGAAATATAAGTATTGAAACCTTAATCAGATAAGTAGTTAGTGGTGACCAAAATAGGTCTCTATTTACAAGTGGTTTAAAAGAGGAGGCAAAAGCCATATCCAATCTGTGGTAATGACAGACATTATTCCACCAAGGCTTGAATGAAAGTTTAGTTGAACAGTTCCAATTTTGTGTAATTTGCTAAAAAGCTAAAGCCAGCATCAGGTCAAACAACACCTTTTCATGAAGCAATAACCCCAGTGACTCTGATAAATGTCCTGTAAAAAGAGAATAACATTCGATAAAGGGATATGTAAATTAAAAATAATTGAAATACGAGACCAGATATGTAACCAAAAGGAGACTACGGGAGGCAGGAAAACAGGAGATGCATCAAATTTGCCAAAGGACAGTGACAAGACCAACAAGTCTTATTATTAGTGTGTGTAAAGTTAGCTATGAATATAGGAGTAAAATACAATCTATACTACAGAAAAAACATATATTGGGTGGTGGATGCAGATCTAGAAATTTTTAACGATCTAGCCCAAATCTTGTTCCAGAAACCGATGCTCCAAACACAACCCAAATCCGTCTCCGAAGTAAGTTCTAATTTAGATTTAGAGCAATCAGAACCTGTGGAGAGAAAATATTTATAGATCAGGGAAGCCTTTGGAAGTACCGTCAACATTCTGAGAAGTGGATCCTGTGTAGACAAGGATTCATCTGGAGGAATGGTATAAAAAACATCTAGAAGTAATTCCATAAGGATCGAAAATATGTGCCAAAATGAGCGAGGAAATTTCAAAGAGGCCTGGAATTGGTGAAAAGAACAGGGAGTCATGCCATCAAACAAATCCGGTACCCAACCAATTCCCTTAAGCCGCCAAGATTTCCAATAAAGAGGTCTATTGTTAATAGTAATGAGACGATTATACCAAAGAGGAGAGTGTAGAAAGGAATTTCTAGAAATGATCTTTGGCTGGCAATGAGGCCTTAACAATGAGCATGTATGTTTAAACAGTGGAAGAGATGTGAAATTAATCTTTGCAATAAAGGCAAGGATTTCTTTTATAGAAAAAGGTGCAAGTAAGTAACATTCAATGGCATCCCATAAAGGAGTGAAAGGAGAAATGTCCGTAAGAAGCCATTTAGAAGCTTGTTTAAGGCAAAAGGCTTTGTGATAATCCGAAAGTCAGGAAAATTCACTCCTCCATTAGGTTTTGGCTTTCTAAGATGTGACAAGGAAATTCTCGATTTCTTGTTATTTCCCCAAAAATTGGAAAGAAGGGAATCAATTTTTTTTAAAGTAAATGGACGGAATATAAATTCGGATCATAGAGAAAATATACAACATAATGGGAGTGATCATTATCTTGATAGAATCAAGGCATCCGCACCATGAAAGAAAAAGAGGGTTCCAGGAGGAAAAAAGTTTGGAGATATGATGAAGACCCTCCCTCATATTTATTTTAACCGAATCCAATATGGAATTAGTAAACCATATGCCTAAGTATTTGATTCTAGAACTATTCCATCGGAATCCACTCGAATCAAAATGTTACTTGAGACAAAATTTGGTACTGGGAAGAACTTCCGTCTTGTCAGAGTTGATTTTATAACCTGAAATTAAGGAAAAATCTGAGATTTCTAGCATTAAGGGGGATAGAAGATTTTGGGTTTGATATAGAAAGTAAAACATCATCCGCATAGGTGGATAACTTCAAATGACGATCACCATAAAAAAAACAGAGATAGAGGTATTATGGCAGATATGAGATAGAAAGGGTTCAAGAGATAAAATAAATAAAAGAGGAGATGGGAGAAACTTTGACAGACACCACGTTGTAGTGTAAAAAATTGGAAGATAAGTCCATTAACTATGATAGAAACTCCAGGGGTCGTATAAAGCAAAGAGATAGGGAAATTAATTTAGGACCTGTCGGAGGGATGGGCGGAAACAGAAGCAAGGGGGCTGTATTGGATTAATAATGGGTGCTTTTATTCCAATTAGTAACTTGGTACACACAGGCAACTGGAGTTGTGCCCCTGACCGGAAGCAGACCGGAAGCAGAACCTACGCTGAACCTACGCAGAATTCATGCACTGCGCGTGAGGTGCGAGAGGCTCCCGGCTCCCGATTCCAACTGCAAGGCACGAGACGCGAGCCGGCGGGCAGAACGGTAGTAAGGAGCCCGTACGGAGCCCGCAAGGAAGCCGCACGAAGCCGGAGCCAGAGCCCTCCAGAGCCCTCCAGTGCCCGCAGAGACTGCAGCGCTATCTGGCACTATCTGGCAACTACCAGCACCTGGTCCTGCTAGCAAGGTACGAGGAGCAGGGAGGGGCCAGCGTGCGTGTGTGGGTTGCGGTGGCGCCCGGTGTGCCGGCTCACATAGTCGCGGGGGGCTCACACAGGAGGCGGAGGAGAGGCACGGCAGGGGTCAAGAAGAGCGCGAGAGCGTGGCCGCCATTAGCGGTGGCCGCGGAGTGTAGTGCCCCGGAGCCCCGCGGAGGCGGCCCAACTAGGTTGGGTGCGGCTTACGGTGCCCAGCGTGCCCTGCTCTCGCGTACCTCCCTGCCACCTCACACCGCACCTATCGCCCCCACTGCTTCCAGCCAGCTCAGCCGTGCTCATTACCCAGCCCATTCTCCCACTCGCCACAATAGTATCACATCGCTCCCCCCCTGCTACTCTCAGCCAAGTCAGCCAAGCTAGCAGCAAGCAGCAAGCAGGCACCCAGCCCCTCTTTATGCCCCACGCCGAAGTCACTGGCGAGAGCAGCGCAGAACAGTACAGAGCTTCTAGTTGAGAATTGTCACAGGCCTGGTCAAAAAGGGTCACACAGGGTCACACAAGCAAGCCGCCTGCCACGTACAGCTGTTGCCTGCCCGTCTGTCTGGCTGTCAATCTTCCACTCAACCTAATGACATCAACCAACACGCTGGATAGCAGGGAAGATAGTGAAAGTGGCATCATCAAAGGAAGTTCATCTGGACACACAGCGCGTGATCCCTGGGCACAGAGCTGGAAACTGATCTACAAATTAAAATACAAATTCCCCTACAAATTAGAGGACAGAGCTGCGAAAGGCAAACTCAAACACAAATCCAATCATAAATCTTCTCGCTCACAGCAAGAGAGGCAAATGAGAAAGAATAAGCTCAATATCAAAATGAGCAAACTTACCGGCGCCGGCAGCAGAACAAAGCCGGCATTAAGGGGTCAAGTGCGGCTGGAGTCTACTCCCTTGCCGCGCTCATTAAACCCAAGCTCAAAGACAAACCTCAAAACCGACAGTAAGTCAATCTGCAAATATTTTGTCTCAATAACGCCTGGACAGGAAATACTGGGAAAGAGCGAGTTGTATAGCAATGCATTAATACACTCAACGCTACAAGCAAAAGAGGGCTTGAGTCAGAGCCAGGAAACGAGCAAGGAAACGAGAAGCCAGGGCATCGAGACACTGCCCCCCCCTGGGAACATCAGTGCAGCCTTGAACCCATACTGTAAAAAGGAGAAAGAAGGGCTAGGGCACGGAGACTCGGAAGTTTTCGAAATCTCAACATCGCCCAAGCACCCAGCGCCCCAGGAGGAGAGGCAAGACGCATCAGGCCCGATTCAGTGCCAGGAAAAAAAGCAAGACGCACTGGGGCAAGGAGTCCCAGAAGTTCTTGAAATCTCATCAGCATCAGAGTATTTGGAATCCCGGGGAAAGAGGCATGACGCATCAGGTCCAAGAACTCTGGAAGTTCTAGAAATATCTTCCGCTCAAGAGCCATCAAACAAGGACAAAGACAACCAACATACGTACGGGGAGCTCACGACGGACTCACAGGCAGATGGCAGAAACAACCTGCACGATCTGTCCCTGTCCCCGTCCCATTCACGGAGCCTATCAGCAATCAAAATTTTCACTTTTAACCAAAGCCTACCCTTGACGGGAGAGGAACGGAAAGAAAATAGCCTCTCGGGAGAACAGAATCTCCTCCACTCCACCGCCGAAACAAAGTGCACACCTCAGAACGGATGCCATAACCAAAATTCTTTACTGTCTTCAATCAACTCCACCTTATCAACGGCCATTAATGTGCTCACCTGGCAAACACAAAAATTAGAAATACAAATGGACACAATGCAGGCAATTGCGATAGCCATGATCAACATCGAAGCCAAAATCGACACCCTAACAGGAAAACTGGATTTGTTGAGGTCATTACCATCCGCCAGGTGCTCGTGTTTACCAATAGTGGAGAAGCTTAGCTCACAACCAGAAGTTTTAAAATCCATTATCACAGAACTTAAGCAAAGACATCAGGTCACCATAGCCCAGCCCCACCAAAGAACATCCAAAAGAACATTCAAAGATGCAAATGGAATTAACGACCCAGAGAGTGCTGCAAGCCCCCCCAATGCGCCATCGCAAACAGCAATGAGGGGTGCGAATCACTGTGCGGGCAACATACGCCCAGTAGAAAGGACCACCGCGCAGAATAAAACTCAAGTCAGCAAACCGACTTTGTGTACGGATACACCTCCATCATCTTCGCAGATGGCAGCAGTGATGTACCAAAGTACATCTAAACATGAGGATACCGTCACAGGCGAAACCTCGCACAGTAACGTCGGAGGAACAATCAACCTAGAACTCACCACAGAACCCTGCAAAACACTATCAAGGAGAGCAAAGAAACGCTTGAAAAAACAAGCTAAAAACAACAAACAACGGAGCCGGGCAAAGGAATTACAGCTGGGCCTGAGAGAACCAGATGGCCCACAGAGCCAAAAAATACCCGCAAAGAAGGTTCTCACACCAAAGAACCTGGAGCCACAGAAACTCTACCCAATTTTTCAGAAGGAATGTTTTAGTGCTAGGCCGGGAAACGGCCAGCCAAACAATATAACAACACCTAAAACAACTTCAATTCCACATAGCAAGGAGAGATTGACAGCCAAGACGGAAGAGCAGACCCAGCACGCGCCGGAAGCGCCAACACAAACAGTCAGTACAGGCAACCTTTCTGTGGAGCAGTACCAAGAAAGTAATAAGTGGGAAGCTCAGCCCCAAGCTACGGATAGAGAAAAGACAGACACCCCGCCACTGAACCACAACGAGGTCCGGAGGATCGAAGTCACCCACAAAGACACCGGAGTGACCACAATAAATGCACAAGGCCTGGCCACATACTTCACCGCCGAAAGCCAAAGGTCACAAGGGCAAAGGGAAGTGGAGAATAACATCACAATCTTTACTCCTGAATACACATCATGGGGAAGTTCCGATATTTTAAACAGGTCCAACATTTTACAAATTCTTCAACATATTCCAGAGCTCTCCTCGATCGTGACCGAAGATCTCATCCAAGTATAATTCAAGCCATTGGGTGACAACACAACAAGAGAGTCGTCAATATTAAAATGGAAAAATGACTCCATACCTCAAAAAATCATGACAGAAAAAGATTGATTCGCGAACTGGGGTATCACGGTGCACATTCCTAAAGAGGAGAGATACCCGTTTATGTTAAAAATTGGTACTAACTTCGAAAAAACACAGAGCTTACGAAAGTCTTTTTTAAGAGGGACAAATTACGTTGCTCGTACCATAGCATTTCCCAACTTAAGAATACACCTTTCACCCAATTCGACCCAACCAAGGCGCACGTTCACAGAAAGAGTAAAAATGGATCACGAAAGAAACATCAAAGAGGGAACAGCAATAATCCGATCACCGCCAAGAACAAATTGCTCCTAGCATACAAAGAAAAGGCTGTTCCAGCAATGGATTGAGTGACATTGTGAAAGTAATTTCATGGAACCTGTACGGGCTAAAAACCACATTACAAAACACGGAAGCATTTGATTTTCTACAGTCTGGGGACCTGTTATTTCTTCAAGAAACTTGGCTGCTAGCCTCAGCGGTCATCCCAGGCTTTACGGAATTTCAACGGCCAGCAAAAAAGTACAACATATTCGGAAGACCATCGGGGGGTTTATCAATATACACACGAATCAGCAGCAACATAAAAGCCACACCCCTACTAAACACGGATCTGGCCCAAGCTATTCTTCTCCAAGGCTTGAAATTGAACGGCTGCCCAATAAAGATTGTTCTTGTGAACATCTACTTCAACAGCAATGAGTCACCAAGATACAGCGTCATGAGGGCTTTAGTGGACACACTTGAAGAGCTATTAAGCAGTCAGCCAAACTGTGGGATCATAATAGCCGGGAACTTCAACACTCGAAACCTAGGGACTGCACGAGATGAAGCACTGCCAATGGACACGGCCGGAACGCTAATGAACACATTTCTAAACACATATAGATTAAAATCAATACAAATGCCCCATCCTCCTAAGGCCGTCTTGAATATAGAACTACAGGGGAAAAACAAAACCATGATTGACTATATCTTCATGTGCAATCGCTTGTATGGACAAGTGTCAGAATCCCAAAAACCCATGTTCCAGACTAGTGATCATTTCCCACTGGCCAAAGTCTTTACACTACAAATGGCCAGTGTTCCGCTTATCTCCCTTGTAGGTCATACCAACGGGGAGGAAATCCACGCTTTACGGAGGAGAATAAAATGGAATATAATAGACACATCAGTCCTATGCAAGTGGAAAAGCAATTGGCCCAGACTCGCCCAAGACTTCACAGCAGGCAATGTTTGTGAAAACTGGATGAAACTGGCGTCGGAGGTGTATGATCTTTTGATAGGCAGACAAACAAAACACCGTCGAGCCCCAGGAGAAAGTATTTGCTGCCAATCACAACCCTGGTGTGTAAAAGTGGGGCAAAGCAAACGTGCCTTGAGAACAGCCATCCGCACTCACAAGCGAGAGGGAAATGATAAAACATTTCAAGATCAACTCCTAGCAAGGAAAATACATAGCAAAAATGTATGGAACTACAAAAGACAACAGCAAGACTCCCAATGGCTGCATATTTATAGCCTGTTGACTCCAAACAAACAGGCGGAATTTTGGTCATACATCAACAGGCTCTCAGGGCACGTCCATGATCGGTGCAACATGGTTGCCATCCACACATGGATTACCCATGTGACTACATTGTATTGTTGCGCTCCAAACCAGTCTCAACTGCCCCAGCAATGTCTCTCTATTGCTGCCGGTTTGCGAAACACCTTTCCCCGATCCATCGAAGAAACATCTGAACCGCCGGCTACAGGGAATCCCCCACCTATCGAAGAAACATCTGAGCATCAGGTTGCAGTGAACCGTGTGACATTAACCTTAAAAAAACATCAGAAAGGACGGGGCACCAGGCCCCAACGGCTTACCAGGACACCTCTTCAAAGAAGATTGTGACTTCTGGGGTATCACACTTGCGCCGATTTATCAGTACTGCCTGGCCAATTCAATAGTCCCGGAGACTTGGAAAGGTTCTCTGCTGCAACCTATTCATAAAAAGGGAGACACTGGGGACCCATCGAATTATAGGCTGATTGCCCTCTTGGACATCGAGGCAAAAGGATACGCAAGCCTCCTCTTGCAAGACCTACAGGACTGGGCTAACGACAATGAAATTCTACCAGCCTATCAATTTGGTTTTAGGCCTGGAGCATCAACAATGGACAACATCTTAGCCCTCGCTTACCTGGTGGAACAGTCCACTCAGAAAAAGCAGCTTCCACTCTTCGCGTGTTTTGTGGACTACTCCGCGGCATTTGATGGCGTTAACCGGAGTCTGCTATGGCGAAAACTGCAAAACTGGGGGATACCAGCGATGCTGCTAAAAGCAATAATCAGCCTCTACACCAGAACCTGGGTACGGGTGAAACTCACGACGAATGCAGCCACTAAAAAGATTCTAACAGACCGAGGGCTGAAACAAGGCTGCGTATTGGCGCCTCTCCTTTTTAACTTATACATGGCGGACCTCGGCAAAACATTATCTAAGGCCAACCTTCTACCCCCTAAAATTGGTCCAACCAGATTATTTTTAATGCAGTACGCGGACGATATGGTGCTATTGGACCACACCAAAACAGGCATGCAAAGATCATTGGAAGCACTTAACAGCTATAATAACATTAATGATTTAAGAGCTAACGCGGGAAAGACGAAGGTAGTAATATTTGGGAAGTATGCCAACAAACTCAGACAGCAATGGAGACTGGGCATCTTGAAAATAGCAACAACTACCAAATATAACTACCTGGGGGTTTGGCTCACGAGCAATGGGAAGCCCACTGCACACATCGCCTCCATCGAAACAAAAGCTAAGGCAGTGACGTATGCCCTATGTAAATTGAATTCTAAACTAAGCGGCCCATCTACCAAATCCATTAGAGAGGTCATAAGTGCCAAGCTTTTACCCTCAATCACATACGCCAACTAGCATTCCCTGCGGCTTTTAGCAACATCATGGAACACGTCAACTGTCGAGCATTTAAGCAGATTTTTCGGATTCCAACGCATGCCTGGAACGCCTTGGTACGATTGGAATTCAAACAAAGTCATGAGCAGTGGGCTTCGATTGTGCGGTTTTATCGAGGGGTGTGTGTGGCCCCACCGCACACAATGAAAGCAATTCTAAAAACAATTTTTGTGAAAGGAAATAACCCGTGGACCAAAGGCTTGCACACTGCCTGCACTGAACTGCACCTTGACATGACCAATTGGCAGGCCTTCACTCATCAGCCCGGTACTAAACAAGTCAGACTACTTTCCAAGGAAGAGGACATGAAGGATCTGAAGCTCTCCAGCAGCAACATCAGGAGCTCCTACGAAGACCGCCTAAGGCAGCCATATCTTGATGCCGCCTTAAATAAGTCAATTTTAAAACGAATTTTAGCAGTGAGACTCATGGTGTTGCTGATAAAAGACATTAACACGCGCTGGAAATCTCTAGAGGCGGTCAGTACTTGTAGACTCTGTCATCAGTATGAGGAATCCATGGCTCATCTGGTTTGCACATGCCACTGTTTGGCACAGGCACGTCGCACTTTACTGAAACCACTGTTTTTAAAATACGGAACGCGTACATGCACAGATGCCATGAAACTTCTCTTTTTTTTTTTTAACAACAGTTTTTATTATGTCACTTGTCAAATACAATGCAGAGCTCTGTAACCCAAAGACAGACTGCCACATGTTACACATAACATATTGCGTTGACTTTTAAGATATACATTGTGCAAAAACTGAAATAATAAAGAAACAAACCCCCCCAAGCCCCCTGCACTGTCTTTACATCACACTGATAATAATACAGATTCGCCTGCGCCTGAAGATGCATTATCCGCAGGACCTTAGAGGTCCAGAACCATGAAACTTCTTTTTAACTTGGACATTCCAATGGAACTGGCCAGATTTGCGAAATTTGCACATAAGGTGAAAGAACTTTTAGGCAACGCCACGCACGTCGCACTTTACTGAAATCTCTGTGGTTAAAATATCGAACAGGCACCCGCACAGACGCCACGATACCTCTTTCTTGGACCTGTATAGAAGAGCAAACATTTGCACACTAGTGAAAGAACTTTAAGTCAAAGCCTTAACCAAGGACTAGAACAAATTGAAGGGTTTGATATTTGATTTTTGCACTGTTTTTAATCGTTTTGCATCTTCAAATGCAGTATTTTTAGATCTATTTTATTTATGTTTCAGATAGGCATATTCGAACTGTTAAATACGTACCTATTATAACTGAAGTAATCAAGTGCCGGAATAACTTTGCTTGACCTCCATTGTAACAATTTTAATTAATTGACACAATAAAATGTATTCACTGACACACAGGCAACTGTTGTTCAGGAGTTAAAGTACAATGCACTTTGTTATAAAAACAAATAAGTGGGCGTTTCTTCACGTTTTCCTCTTCTCTGATTTCTTCTAGGTGCTCTTTGGTCTTCGAAGAAGGGATCCCAAGAGGCTTGCAGAGGGGTGGAACAACATAAAAAGGAGCGGAAAGTATAACTATCAAGGTATCACTACTTTCACCACACCCAAGTGGAAGAAGTAGTGCAAAGTGAAGGAGAAGTCGAAAATGAAAATAAAAACAATATACACACTCATGTATATTTTACTGTTTTCAGCTCCCCATTTTTAGCTGGTTTACCAATTTCCCTGAAAACGTTATGGGGTTTTTCTTGTGGGAGACATAAATGGGGGGGGGGGGGGTGGAGTGCTCAGCAGATAATTATCGCCATGCTAGCGCTGTATTAACAACGCATAGCGCAATGGCGATAATTATTCCTGCGATAGCTTGTTTTCCATGGAACATCGCTGGTTTTCCAGCGATGTTCCATGGAAAACGGCGACATCCTTGCTGATACGACCCTGTGGTCGTATCAGCATAATCCACCTCCAATACAAAGTATAGGTAAGTCAGCATTTTTGCAGACGTTAGTTTTAGCGAAAACCGCGGTTTTCGCCAAAACTACCGTCTGCAAAAATACCTGGGCCTCCTTGTAAATATCGCGATGTGCACATCAGCGATATTTATAAGGATGTTCTGCCCAGTGACGCCCACTTTGCATCTCATTAGAGATGCAGAGGGAGGCGTCGGGTAAAAGGGTGCTAACATGCGCTAATGCATGTTATCACCCTCTTGTTAATAGGGCGAAAACATTATCTCCGCTTTTTTGGCTTTTAAAGCCAAAAAAGCGGAGATAAGGCCCTTGATAATATGCCCCTACGTTCTTTTACTTTCTTGGGCAAGAGTCCAGGACCCTTGTTAAGTGGGGAGGGGCAAAACTCCCATTCACAACCCGCTACCTTACCCCGCTACCCAACCTTCTCCTTTGTACCCCGTTTCACGTACCGCCTTAAGCCGCAACTCTCCAGAGTTGCGGCGGCTTCTGTGCTTCCTCTGGGGACCACCACTCTTCAGACCACTCGTCAGGAATCTCCCTGGCTTCAGCGTCTTGGGTGGAAATGTTGTCCTTGGCAACATCTCGGCTGTTGGTTTCTGTAGTAAGGAGGTCCACGCAGGAAGGTTGTAGTTAAAGATGTTTTATTCAAGCAAGTACAGGCTGATAGCCCTTCACTCGGGAAGAGCCGACTCTAATGAGCACTCCTGTAGCGAAAACAATCGCTATTCACAAAAAAAAAATTCAAAAATTTAATAGAAGCGGTTTATTCCGTAGTTCAGAAAGAGTTTATTTCACTCATTATCCAATTGTAGAATTTCGATAAATTGGTGAATTCGTACATTAAACGTAATCAAATGAATCAAAGAAGGGCATGGCCCGAAATGCATTGGGGTGACCACATGTTGCTGTGATGTAACAGCTGATAAGCATATCAAGACGTTTATAACAGTCATTTGATTACGTTTAATGTACTGAATTCACCAATTTATCGAAATTCTACAATTGGATAATGAGTGAAATAAACTCTTTCTGAACTACGGAATAAACCGCTTCTATTAAATTTTTGAATTTTTTTTTGGGTGAATAGCGATTGTTTTCGCTACAGGAGTGCTCATTAGAGTCGGCTCTTCCCGAGTGAAGGGCTATCAGCCTGTATTTTCAATTTGCACCTCAAGGACAGGAGGTGTTACTCTATAGCACCCTAACCGCCACTTAAGCATTGTTGAAAATTATTCACATCATCTACCACTAGGAGTGCGACTGTTCTTCCAATCAAACTTATTCAAGCAAGTAACATGTTGAGTAGTTCCAGACAACAAGTATTAAAGTTGTGAAGGGGAGCCCCATCAGGAGCAACCTGTCTGCTGCTCAGCCCATGCTCAACTCACACTTCACCTCTCTGTGTCCCAACATTCCGAGGCACATCAAGACTCCAACATTCTATTGAGCACAGAGCACAAGCACTGGCTGAGCAGTAGGTGCAAAATACATTACATTAACAAATGCAGGATACTACATATCCCCTTTCCTTACACAAGGGAAGCACAAGTCCTGTATATGAATGATTTATAACAAGAGAGAACCAAGGAAGAAATACCCAGGAAGAAAAACGGTAGAACAGAACACAACGTCAAGGAAAAGAGTAAGCAAGGCAGAGCGAAGAGACAGGTAGAAGAAGACGAGGAGGAAGCAAAGAGCAAGTATACACAAATGGGAAAGACCCAACCTCTCCAACAACGAATACAATAAGGAAGCAAAGAAGTGACTGAAGAGGAGAGAGCGAAGAGAAAGGTGAAAGAAGCGAAGAGTGAATATACACGAAAGGAAATGACGCATACCCTCCAACAAAGAGTTAGAATGGAGAAGGAAGCAGAGATAATGCGAAGTAAACAACAAGTAAACAGAAAGACATAGACGCACCAAAGACTACCCCCAAACATACCCACTGGCCAGGCAGGCAAGCAAGGAAGGACAAGGCACGACTCGAGCAGAACAGAAGACATACCCAAGCACAAGGAGAAGAGAAGGAAGGAACTCCTCCTGAACATTGGAGAACAAGAAGAACACTGCAGAAAAGGAAAGGCAGAAGACCCAGGAAGAATAACAGCAAATATGAGTGGTCCAGATTCCAAAGATGAAAAGAAAGTGAACATCAATAGGAAAGCTGAACCGGAGAAAACAGAGAGGAAGCGAAGAGACACAAACAGTATCACTATACTCCACCCCATTTCCAAATTGATAATACAAATAAGGATTGAGTGTAACTATGCGTATTTAGAACAGCAATGTAACTTCATAGAAATTACATAGGAAGGAAATAACAGCCAATGGGACTGAAACCCATGACCGTCCTCTACCCCAATGCAAAAGGGTGAGGAGCACTGTGAATGGGACATAGGCCCATGACATAGCAGCCCATGTAAGGACAACCCCCATGTAGAGGTAAACAGTAATGCCATGTAGTGATGGGACTGTAACCCATAAGACGCCCTGTGTGAGGGTAACTGTGTAAATGTAAATGGGACTGTAACCCGTGCAACGGTGCCCTGTGTAAGGGTGAAAACCGTAAGCAGCCCGTGTAGGCACGTGTATATTGAGCAAATGGGGCTAGAACCCATTGCCATCCCTATGTAGGGAACAAAGAAGTGTAAGGTGTACATATGTGAAATGTACAAATGAAACCCTTTGAAGGTGTGTACCCAGAGTCAATGAACGTAAAACACACCATACAATCCCCTGTAGGACAAGGGTGGAGATAGACATATCCTTATGATATGTACCACAAGCCAAAACAAGTAGGCCTATTGTGAAATCACAGCCACACTTATGAAAGGTTCAAATTACGAAACACATTAGAATTTCATTTGCTGACTGAGTTTGGGGTGTGCGTGTCACCGAAGCCTTGAGACACACACAGACATTTGTATGTAGACAACTTGTTTCTCATCGATTAAGATGTGAAAGTTAGTAGAAAATATCGGTGGCTTCCACTGTCCTCGGAGCATATTAGTAAAACTAAACAGAATGTGACTACGACAGTGGATTATTTATAACACAGGAATGTCACCTTGTAAAACGGTTCTCTTCAATAGAATGTCTAGGAAATCCAAATATGACAGCACCACTCTGTGCATTTATATGCCGATTATTCTGTAGCAGGCACATGAAGGAAAGAGACGAAAGAGGTAACTAATGTGGTTGTAAGGTTGAGAACGACCCACACAGAGTTTTCGTGAGTGTGCCCGATTGGGAAGTTTTCGGCTCCTCTCACCTCATGAAATTGATGACAGAGGACTAAAGCAGATATTGTCTCTTCTTTTCGGGCATACCGAGTAGTGGGCATCCTCGGATATGGAAAGCACAAACACCTCCAGTGTCGGCATTCTGCCGAAAGCGCTGCCTGCTTCCCTTTAAATTGGCAGTGATACTTGAACACCTTAAAAAGATGGCGGCACGTAAAATACGCAGCGCCAGGTGGCTCCCAGTGCGCCCGTGCCCCAAACCTTGTCACTGAACGAGAAGAAACGCAGTTGGAAGATGTGTCGTCATAATAGGCTGTGGTAGTGCCGAAGTTCCGCGCGCTTCTATGTGTGAGGCAAGCGGCATTTAACAAGACAGGCAACCGAAACAACGGTTGCAATGGCCACAAGAATGGCAATTTGATGTGGTGGACCAAAAGAATAAACGTAGTATGGTACTCACCACAGACATGAGTCCCGACACAGCCCAAAAGCTTCCTACACATGGCGTTGGTGATGTGCAAAGTTGGTGCAAGAGGCGCAATGCTGGCACAATTCCAAACCGCAACGCAGCGGGTAAACGGCAGAAGAAGCGGGGTCTCTGAAGAGAAAATCAATGATGATGGGAATTAATAAAAAATACCTCACCACTGTGTTTGTCATCCACAAACGGCACGATCCAGCTGGCAGCAAAGAGACCATAAAATACATAATGAATACAGCACATGTCCCTGAGACGGTAATGCGCACGATGTAATGCGCATACAAAACCAATACGTCCTGGGGATGCCAGACAAACATGTTGCCTCCTTTAAGCACCACCTTAAAGTAACACAACAATCCGAGGTGACATGGGGTAGAAGCGCCCAAGATCACACAACGTAGGCAGCAACATGACTCCATTACATGCCGCATTTAAAGACTATGCTGTTCGTGATTCCTTTTCATTATGTTACTCCATGGGCCAAGATGTATTTGTACTTCCACAAGGTCGTAAAGAATGTGCCAGGGAATGCGCCAGCGTTACCAAGATGAATTTCCTACCAGTAAAGTTGATGTGCTTGAAGGGACACGCAGTAGATGTAACACTAGAGTCCAAAATGCATAATGTAGATGAGCACAGCACGCCTGGGCTAGGGCTGTCCGATGGTGAGGACACTGGTGGGGCTGGTCGGCGTAGTGCTTCATCTTACTTGTATTTTTGTCTTCTTTTCTTTTCTGTGAAAAACTAGTTTCTTCTTTGTTGCCGTCTTTGTGGTTCTTTTTTGAACACACATATTTCTTCTTCATGTTTCTGTGAATCCCTCTTCATGTACTTCTTGTGGTTGTCGCAACTGTGGTCTCTGTAGATTGCGCCATCTCCAAGTCCTCTTTTCATTCTCAGGTCTCTGAAGTGGAGATGTAACACGTGGGTTTTTCGCCAGCTCGTCGCCAAAATAATGTAGTAAGGAGGTCCACGCAGGAAGGTTGTAGTTAAAGATGTTTTATTCAAGCAAGTAACATGTTGAGTAGTTCCAGACAACAAGTATTAAAGTTGTGAAGGGGAGCCCCATCAGGAGCAACCTGTCTGCTGCTCAGCCCATGCTCAACTCACACTTCACCTCTCTGTGTCCCAACATTCCGAGGCACATCAAGCCTCCAACATTCTATTGAGCACAGAGCACAAGCACTGGCTGAGCAATAGGTGCAAAATACATTACATTAACAAATTCAGGATACTACAGTTTCCTTCTTGACCGTTAAGTCCCCAACGGAAACCTCATCAACAGCGTTCGCCTCCTGGTCAGCGTCTCCCTTTGTGTCGGCACTCTCCACAACTGCGTCCTCCTCCTTTCCGGCGTTCTCTTCCTGGTTGTCCCTTGTCAATGTTTCCGTCTTCTTTTTCTCCTCTGCTCTCGTGTCTGATTGGCCTTTGGGTAGCACACCCCTGTTACGTGGTTGGTCCGACTGCTGAATTGCGGCGTCTCCGCCCTGTAGGATTGAACAATAGTCTTTTTTTAATATCTGCGTCCTTTCCCAGCTCTCGTCATCGTCATCTGGTCTTATGGAACATGGAAACCACGGAAGCGGCACAGGAGGTAAGTTAAGGGTTTCAGGGGAAGGCCGAGGTGTTTTCTCACATTCCCCTCCCCTAACTTTCTTGTGTACAAGAAAGGGGTCTGAAGGATATCTGGAGAGATAATCTACGTTGGCCTGATCTTTTCCTTTTCTATGGAGGATGGTAAAGCGAAATGGTTGTAACGTTAGGAACCATCGTAAGATTCTTGGGTTATGTCCCTTGTTTCGCAATAGCCATTCTAGCGGGGCATGGTCTGTATACAGGAGAAACTCCCTACCTTCTAGGTAATAACGAAGAGACTCAATAGCCCATTTGATGGCCAGGGCTTCTTTCTCTATTACCGCGTATTTAGTTTCACGAGGAAAGAGCTTACAGCTGATATATATGATTGGTCTCTCTTGATTCATGTCATTGGTCTGTGATAATACGGCCCCAAGGCGGCTTTCTGAGGCATCAGTTTGGAGTAAGAATATTTTCGTATAGTCAGGACTCAGGAGGAATGGTTTTGACGTAATGATTTGTTTTAAATGCTGGAAAGCCTGTTTTTCTACTTGAGAAGGATATTGAAGTCGCTTCGCGGTCTGCGCATCCTTTTTGAGTAGGTCAGTTAAAGGAGAGGCTATGGGTGAGAAGTGTGGGATAAAACGTCTGTAATATCCCAACAGTCCTAGGAAAGCTCTGAGGTCCTTTCTGGATTTAAGAAAAGGGTATCTGTGAGATGGCGGCAACTTTTTCTTCTTGTGGTTTTATATAGCCCTCCCCTAAGAGGTATTCCAGATATCTTACTGTTTTTGCGGCTAAACGACTTTTGGCAGGATTAATAGTCAACACACTATCACCTAGAGCCCAGATGATTTGCGTTAGGTGGCTTAGGGGTTCTCTCCAGGAAGTACTATAGATAATTATATCATCTATGTAGGCTGCCGCAAAATCTGTATATGGTTGTAGTATTACGTTCATAAGCCTTCGGAACGTGGCTGGTGCACCATGTAATCCAAAGGTCAGCACCTTAAACTGGAATAGGCCTTTAGGGGTGGAAAATGCTGTTTTTTCCCTGTCCTGCTCTCTTAATGGTACCTGCCAGTAACTCTTACACAGACCTAGCGTACTGACATATTGCGCCTTCCATAGTCTTTCAATCATTTCATCGACCCTGGGGAGAGGGTAGGCATCAAACTGAGAGATTTTGTTTACTTCACGAAAGTCGATGCAGAATATAATTGACCCATCTGGTTTAGGAACTATCACTATTGGGCAGCTCCATTCGCTTTTAGATAGTTCTATGAACCCTATATCTAACATCTGCTGGATTTCTTTGTCTATTGCTTCCCTTCTGGCTTCTGGGATACGGTATGGACATAACCGGACTTTCTTCCCGGGTAGAGTATGGATTTCATGCTCTATGACTGTTGTTCTACCTGGGAGTAAGGAAAATATCCCTTGTAGTGGTTGCAAGGTATCCCTTAATTCCTGTTTTAGTGAATCAGGCAGTTCTGCGTCAATGCTTTGTTCTGCCAAAGATAAGGTGTTTGACCCCATTAAAACAGGTAGTGGACCCTCCTATTTCTTTAATCGATTAATATGATAGATCTGAGTGTTTTTCCTACGAGGGTCCATTTCTAGTTTGTATGTTACCGGAGTTACCTTCTCTATGATTTTGTACGGACCCTGCCACTGGCCTAACAATTTCTGCTCTGAGGTGGGCATCATAATAAGGACCATGTCTCCTACTTCCAGGGTTCTTGCTTTCATCTTTTTATCATATTGCTTTTTCTGGGATGATTGAGCCTGTTCCATGTTAGCTCTTACGATTGCTCTCACCTGGTTAAGTTGGGTTCTTAAGCTGGTTACATAATCTAGGAGTGGCTTAGAACCGTCTTTTTCTTCTTCCCACTCTTCTCTAGCCATGTCCAACAGAGTTTGGGGCTGTCTTCCATACAACAATTCAAAGGGGGAATATCCCAAACTCTTTTGTTGCCCACAGCAAATGGCAAACAAAGCTAGGGAAAGCATGTCTTCCCATTTCCTTGCTTCTAGATTTAACAATTTCTTTAAGGTTGTTTTTAAAGTGGAATTGTATCGTTCCACCAAGCCGTCTGTTTGAGGGTGGTATGCTGCTGTGCGAATTTGTTTGATTTTAAGCTGCTGACAAACTTGTCGCATTAATCGGGATCTAAAGGGGGTTCCTTGATCAGTGATAATTTCTCTTGGGAAACCAACCCGAGAAAAGATGTTAATCATAGCCTTGGCTACTTGTGTTGTGTTAGGGTGTCGTAGAGCTACAGCCTCTGGGAATTTCGTGGCGTAGTCTACTAAGACCAGTACATAACGATATCCGCTACGGGAGGGAAGAAGGGGACCAAGTATATCCATTCCAACCCTAGAAAAAGGTTAGTCAATTACAGGTAGGGGTCTTAAGGGTACCCGAGGGGGTATATTGAAATATCCCTGGCCAATAGAATCTGTCTAGGATGGCTTTCTAGTTTTATCTGCCCCAAAGTGTCCCCCCAAAAGATGACTATGTGCTAAGAATAGAACTTTTTCTCAGAAGGGTTGGGGTACTAACAGTTGAATTGGCATGGTCTTCCCTCCCTTTCGGTACAACAAACTTTGTTGCACAAAAAAATGGGGACCTACTTGGTGGGGATCTTCCTGGTCTGTAGCTTGTTGCCAGGCTTCTTGGAGCGTAGGGTCTTCTCTTTGGGCAGAATGAAAGTTTCTATCGTGGTCCCACAGTTCGTATCCTGTATTGGTTAAAACCAATGGTGACCAATTTTTCTTTTCTCTCCTTCTCTGCTTTCGGCTTTTCCGATCTTTACCTATGTTCAGTTCAGGTTCTGGGTCTTGGGAAAAAGGAGTTGTTTCTCTCCATTTGGTTCCTTCTTTCCATGTCTCACGGAGGAGCTTGTCTATGTGGGGGTAATCACTAATCATTACCTAAGACTAGTGGCTCGGGCAGTTTTGGGATTAGGGCAACCCGCAAGGGAACGGGAGGATTGGCGGCTTGATGTTGGACAGTCACATCTGTCACTGGGTACATTTTACTATCTCCATGAACACACTGTATGCTGACAACTCCCGTTGTCTGAGGGACACCCCCTGGAACAACTTAAGGTCGCATGACGCTCTGTAGACACCCCGTGTCAACCGGGGCGTCTCTCGGTTCCCCGTTGACCATCACCCTCCGATGAAAAGGGAGGGCTTTTTCTTTTGTATTGCAGTATAGGGCTCGAGTGTACCCCACATCCATGGGCTCTTCTTTCTGTGGACATGAGCGAGCAATGTGGCCAATAGCTCCACAGTGAAAACATTGGGGTCCCGGTTGGAGTGATGGATGAGGTGGTGTAGACACAGGACCGGAGATCAGAGTCACTGTATCTGGTTTTCGGGGGTTAGGGTGAGCCTTAGCCGGTCTGGGTGGCGTTCCACTGGGATGTTTCCATGTATTTTCATCTCTGCCCCTTTGTAGTTCCTGGGCTCTGTTAAAGGCCGTAGCTATCTCTACTGCACTTTCCAGGGTAAAGCCTGCATGTTATCAGACCCATCGCTGTATGGGTGGGTGTAATGATGTTAGAAACTGTTCCAGGTATATCTTCTCCAATATTTCTTCTTTGGATGAGGTCAATGGCTTGAGCCATCTTTCTGCCATGTCTCTTATCCAAAAATAAAGTGCTCTGGGGGTTTCCTGTGGTCCTTCCCTAATCTGACGCAGCTTGATTCTATATGTCTCCTCATCTATACCCATATGTTCCAGAACACTCCATTTTATTTCAGGGTACGGGGTGGTACCGATGGGATTGGCCGCCTGATAGGCTGACTGTAGTTCTCCCATCAAAAGAGGGCCTAGGTATTGTCCCCATTTGTCTTCTGGCCACATGGCAGCCCTAGCCATCCTCTCAAAGTTGGAGAAGAAGAAGTCAGGGTCCTCTCCTGGAACATATTTTTGTAATACCACCGAGGGTAAAGAGGTTTGTCCTTGTGGTTGTACGAGTGCCTCCACCAGTTTCCCTATCACAGTCCCCGGTGTTTGACTTTGTTCCGAAAGGGTTTTATGCAAAGTCTCTCAGTCAACTTCTGCTACTTCTAGGAACCGTCCCATGATCCTTTCTAATCTTTCCTGTCCTTCCACCATCTTGGTCACAACGGCCTCCATTTCCCCCAATCCCACTTCTGACACCACTTGTTGGGGGGATGGGCCGAAACAGAAGCGAGGCGCCCGTATTGGATTAATAATGGGTGTTTTTATTCCAATTAGTAACTTGGTACACACAGGCAACTGTTGTTCAGGAGTTAAAGTACAATGCACTTTGTTATAAAAAAAATTAAAAGCGGGCGTTTCTTCACGTTTTCTCCTTCTCTGATTTCTTCTAGGTGCTCTTTGGTCTTCGAAGAAGGGATCCCAAGAGGCTTACAGAGGGGTAGAACAACACAAAAAGGAGCGGTAAGTATAACTATCAAGGTATCAATACTTTCACCACACTCAAGTGGAAGAAGTAGTGCAAAGTGAAGGAGAAGCCAAAAATGAGAAAAAAACAATATACACACTTTTATGTGTATTTTACTGTTTTCAGCTCCCCATTTTTAGCTGGTTTACCAATTTCCCTGACAACGTTATGGGGCTTTTCTTGTGGGAGACATAGATGGAGGGGGGGAAAGTGCTCAGCGCGGTGAGAAATTGTGCAAAAAGAAAAACCAGAAAACAGAAAGAGAACAAATGTACGTTCTTTTTTTTTCTTGGGCAAGAGTCCAGGTCCCTTGTTAAGTGGGGAGGGGCAAAACTCCCATTCACAACCCGCTGCCTTAACCCGCTACCCAACCTTCTCCCTTGTACCCCGTTTCACGTACCGCCTTAAGCCGCAACTCTCTGCGCTTCCTCCGGGGACCACCACTTTCAGACCACACGTCAGGAATCTCCCTGGCTTCAGCGTCTTGGGTGGAAATGTTGTCCTCGGCAAACGTCTCTGCTGTTGGTTTCCTTCTTGACTGTTAAGTCCCCAACGGAATCTTCATCAACAGCGTTCACCTCCTGGTCAGCGTCTCCCTTCGTGTCGGCACTCTCCACAACAGCTTCCTCCTCCTTTCCGGCGTTCTCTTCCTGTTTGTCCCTTTTCGATGTTTCCGTCTTCTTTTTCTCCTCCTCTCTCATGTCTGATTGGCCTTTGGGTAGCACACCCTTGTTACGTGGTTGGTCCGACTGCTGAAATGTGGCATCTCCGCCCTGTAGGATTGAACGATAGTCTTTTTTTAATATCTGCGTCCTTTCCCAGCTCTCGTCATCGTCATCCGGTCTTATGGAACATGGAAACCACGGAAGCGGCGCAGGAGGTAAGTTAAGGATTTCAGGGGAAGGCGGAGGTGTTTTCTCACAGGACCAAAACCATGCCAATGAAGAGCTTTAAATAAAAAAGACCGATGTACCAAAAGCTTACTCCGAATCAATAGAAACCACAGCTAGGGAATAAGAAAGAGTAGAGGCCTTGTTTAAAACATTAAATGGTAACCGAGAATTATCAGAAGTTAATCTGCCCTTTAAAAACCACATTGCTATGGACCAATTAAATTCGGCAAAAGAGGTTCAAGACGCAATGAAAGTAATTTAGCAAACATTTTATAGTCGACATTCACAAGGGATATAGGGCGATAGCACTTGCAAAGCTTAGGATCACTGCCCTCCTTATGTATCAGACATATAGTGGCTTCTAAAAAGGTACCTCTCGCCTTACCGGCAGTACAAAAGTATTGAAAAAGTTGCAAAAGTTTCGGGAGTAGTGGATTTGAAAAATGTAGATGGAATTCTACCGTAAATCCATCAGGACCTGGGGATTTTTTTTTTTTTGGAGAGCTATGGAGCTAGATATTTCCTGAATCGATAGATCAGAATCCAGAGATGCGAAGTTAAGACTCACAGAAGAAGGAGGGGAAACGCGGCTAAGAAAGGTATCAGTAAGAGAGACAGATGCAGGGGATTCCGGAGTATATACATTTTTTTGAATTTCATAAACTCATCTAAAATATCCTGATCTTTGAAGAGATGCTTTCCATCTGATGAGTGAATGGAGTTTATCAACACCAGCTGTTACCTAGATTTGAGATAATTAGCCAGAAGTGAACCAACTTTGTTTCGTCCACCATAGTAATGAGCACTACTTCGTGGGAGAATAGAGGGGGCATTGTCAGAAGAAATTTTTATTGAAATCTAGCTTTGCACGGACAAGCTTCTGCAAAGTGGAATCCGATGAGGAAGTATAAAATTGGTGCTCTAAGCATTTAATGTTAGCTAACAGAGCTTTATGTTGATTAAGTGATTGTTTCTTTTTTTGGGATACAATAAAGCCGCGATCAGTGGCATTAAAAGCATCCCACACCAATGTAGGGGAGGCATAGGGATCCGCATTTAAAGGAAAAGATTCCTCAGCAAAGGAAATGAAGGAGGAGGAAAAAATCGGATCTTACAAAAGAAAATTATTACGCCTCCATCTAGAAGACTTGGGTTGCGAACAGAGCATGTCAAAATCAGCAACTACCGGGGCATGATCAGAAATCACAATATGTTCAATTGAGGAGGAAATGAGATTTTGAGACAAAGACTTAGAAAGAAAAATGTAGTCTAACCAGGTCAGGGAGCCATGTGTAGGTGAAAAAGAAGGAACATTCTGTTACATCTGGATTGCATAGTCTCCAGGCATCTACAAGATGTGTCTGCAGGATTGTACTGTGAAATTGTTTATGAGGCTTGTGAGGAATTAAGCGAACTTGGGATTGGCGATCAATAAAGGGGTCCATAACCTAGTTGCAATCTCCTCCTAGGATAAAAAATTCATCCTTATATTGGATAAATTTTTTTGTGATATTATGCCAGAAACTATAGTCTGGTTGAGTCGGTCCATAATCATTAAATACAGTTAAAGACATGGTATTAATTAGGGGTGGGCGGAATTTGCGTAGTCACGCTACGCAAAGCTCCGCGAAACGGTAAAAAATCTCCGCGAGCACGCAAAAGTTCCGCAAACACGCGGAATTGCTTGTTCCGCCCGTTCGCGATGCTTTTTTCCTGTTCACGAACGCTGTTTGCGTGCTCGGGGAGAAATATCTCGCGAACACGCATTTTGGAAAGCGCGAACAAGCCAAAAATTCCGCGAAGCTGCGGATCGCGGAATTTTGGTAATTCTGCGTTCTCCGCGGAACGCGAAATTACCCAAATTCCGCAAATTCCGCAAATTCCGCGAGCGGAACGGAATTTACCCCCCAGGCCTAGTATTAATGAGTAACTTAACCAATAACCATGTACCCTCTGAGTCTATGTCTTGACAAATAACTGAGCATTTCAATTTTTTATGTCATAAGATAATAACGCCATTCTTCTTTGTGATCGTAGGGGATAGTAGGACTGAGCCAACCCAGTTCCATTTGAGCTTCAAAGCCTCTGTCTCTGTCAAATGAGTTTCTTGCAATAAAACTAAATCTGGATTATAGGAATCTAGGTGGGATAAAATTATTTGCCTCTTTATAGAGTTAATAAAACCTTTCACATTCCAGGATACAACTCTAAATGTAGGAGAATAGAATTAGATATGAACCAACACGATCAACAGTAATAGAGAGATGGAAGAAGAATAGTGGAAAAAGGGATGCAAAGGAGAAAAGATATAAATAGAACGTTAAGAGAAAAGTTAGAGGAGAACAAGAAAGAGAGAAAGGGAATAAAAGAGACAATAAGAGAGGAGAGTACATGTCAAAAAGGAACTGACGACTGTGATACGTACCTTTAAAGGGAAACAAGAAAAAACAAGGACTGGCGACAGACACTGAAGGTGGCACAGCCAATGGAGGGATACGCACCACACCGGGAAGCTGAAAAACAAACAGAAAATGGGAGTATGAAAAATTCGGATGGTCTGAAATAATAATAAAAAAAAGAAAATAAATATAGACAACTTAATCAGAGACAGCCATCAGATTAAAACCTGTAAAGGAAGCAAAAGTTAGGGTTAGAAGAAAATTATCAAAGACTGTCATTTAAAGTCAAGTAGTAAAGGAAGGACCAGCAGTCTCCATGGATACTGTAGAGTGTGAATGGATGAATTTCCGAAGGTCCGCCGGTTCTTCAAAAGTAGAAGTGTGATTCTGAAAAGCCACCTTGAACAGGCAAGGGTGGAATAAGTCGTAGCGCACACCTAAGGTATGGTGAGCTGGTCGAACCTCAACAAACTTCTTTCGTCACTTGGCAGTTACTATGGAAACTTCCTGGGACAAAAACAATTTAGCTCCAGACCAAGTTAGTTGTTTTTTAAGCTTGGCTGCATTTAAAACTTGTAGGAGTCAGTAAATTTCAAAAATAGGTGGATCACACCATGGGGCATCGAAGGCACAGATGAAGAAGACAGGCGGGGACCAAGCCTATGAGCTCTTTGGACATTCAAAGACACTGATGCAGGAAGATCCAGAAGTTTCGGGAGAAAAGAAGTGAAGAAAGTCACAGGGTCATCCCCCTCAATACCCTCCAGAAGACCATACAGACAAAGGTTATTGTACCTATTCCTGTTTTCAAGGTCTTCAGCAGATTTTCTTAAAAGCAAAACATCTTTCTCCAAAGATGAGATTCTTGCAGAGACATCTTGTATATCACTGACATGTTGCTCCACTACAGATACCCTGGAATCAAGTGAAGACCACTTAGTGTCCAGAACCTGCAGACGAGTATTGGTTTTCTCAATTAATGGTCTCAAAGCCCTTATTTCCTCAAAGACAGTATCTAAAGATACAGGCAAGACCATTTTCGGTGGAGAAGGGCGATTCAGCTTGAGCCTTGCTTTTGCAGAAGAGGGTGATTGCATTTTAGATGGAGCAATGGGCGATGATACTGATTTAGAAGAATTAAATTGAGCCATACAGACAGGAATATGCAAAAAATCCATAGGGGGCTGAAGAGAGGAAGAGCCCGACACGGGCAAACCAGCCGTAAGCTTCCTATTTGAATGTAGTGATTGTTTACTTCTGCCCATTTACTAAGAAAAATGCACAAGCCAGTCTAAGCACAAAACAATGAGAAAATCCTTCCTATATTGACACTTCTACCACTAAAAATAAGTAGTTCCAATGAGATAAGTCTTCAAATGCAAATGTAGAAGACCAAAAGAACTGAGAAAAATCCCAGTAACCCTTGGGAATAAGTAGTGAGAAGATAAGAAATTAAGTACCACAGGAAATATCCAGAGCTGAAGAAAAATTTCCAGTCAGGAAGAATTCAAAACTGCAGCCTTGAAGATAACTGCAGAAGTCCCACGATGTCCTACAGACAGTCTTGTGTTCAGCAAGTCTTCTACAGCAGAAGCATCCAGTTTTTAAACATTAAAGCGGGCGGAAAACCGCCAACATTGGAGCAGCATTCTCCGATGCGGCGCGGAGCTCCGTACTAGACGGCCATCTTGAAATGCACAGCGCGCCAAGCCGGGCAATAGGATTTCTAATGGTGGTTTATTCAACCAAAAGTTACATCTCTTCAATTTAGCTATTAGCAGCAGTCAAGGGTTCTGGTAAAACAACTCCAGGTTCCTCTTCAGCTACCCAGTTGTAGATCAAGAGGCAGAACACTTGTCACTTACAGGAAAAGCCCCTTGTGATGGCTCTGATAAAGTGTTATGCTTGGAGGAAATGCTTCCCTCACGATGCACTGCACTAGGTAGGTATCCTAAAGCTCCCCCTATTTTTAATCATACCGACTAGAGGTTAAAATAAATTAAGGGACACCTACTAGCCAGATATTTTTAAACCACACACCATCATCCCCACCCCCTTTCTCTTTTTATAGCAACTTCTTTATCATTGTATATAACACCAATAAGTGCTCCCACGTAGGTCGTAGGTCACAGCACGCCCCGATCTGCAGCGGAAAGGGATGGACCCGATGATGAAGCATGCCACGAAGCGGTAACCCTGGTGGGTGAGGGTTTTACAAGAAAGGCTTTTGTTTTTCTTAAGTGGAGAGTTATTATGCACATAGTTGTACTGGGTTTCTTTTTGTTGGAATTACTTATATGTTAATGAGGCTAAACCCAGTGTATCCTCTTACTCCCCCTCTCTTGTTTGGGACACACATTTCTGATGATAGCCATGGCTGTCATATGATACTGATTGTCATATGCCATAGAGGAAAATTCTACTGCTTTTTTAATTGCATTTACTCTATGCGACAAGAACAGGGGTTTATGGCCAGCGTCTCCTCTCTTTTTCCACTGTTTATGCAATATACAGGATTGATAAATAATTATAAAAGGGTCTCTGGATAAATATGCAATGTGCATATTCAATTAAAGTTTGCAAACCTTCTATAATCTTGGAGCTTGGAACTCACCTAGATTGGAAAAGACAAAGGACCAATGTAATGCAGAATGGGTATGGAAACAGCAAGGTTTGCAGATGACTACTGTTCATGAAACCTTAAATGGACACTATAGATAAAATTGAGATTCACAATTGCCTCATCAAAATGGGTTACATTGCATCAACCATAAATGTTATGGTTCATGATTCTGGAAGTTTGCAGACATCTCGACCAAACTAAAAAAATCCACACAATGGAAACTACATTGTTGAGAGTACCTGCAAGGAAACGAGACATGATATCGAAGTTAACGTGTGTCAACTATCTGAAGTGCAGGGAGGTACGCAGATTTCAGGGTGTTATGGTCACAAGGGTAAAAATCATAGGAGCACACACGATTGACTACAGAGGTCACTGGATACAGCTAGCCGGTTAGCAAACCCTTTGCCTGCCAACATGTTCAGCAGGTTCAAGGGAGAAACAAAGATACAGATGACAATAGGCAAAGTGGGTTAAGAGATGGATGTACTTGCCAGACTTCTTCAATACCTTCTCACTTTTCCTTGTAGCAGCCAAGCTCTCAATGGAGCCCACCTCCATTGCTGGCACAGGGTTTGAGGGTCTCAGAGATTGTACACACCAGCAATTTTCAAGTTTATTTCTTCAGCAGCTGATTTCTGTACCATGGTGAAGGGCAATCAAACAGCAATCAATGCCTCATTTAAAGATAAATATAAACAATTCGAAAGCCACAAGAAGTTCTCTATCTTTTATAAAGAGGATATGAAAAAGATAGACTCTCATCCAGCCATCTATGGCCCCGATTACGATGTCGGACGGACCTGAGTCCGTCCGACATTGTTTGGGAACTGGGACCGAATGGCCTCTTGTCGTCGGTCCCAACCCAGCAATTAGAATGTGACTGAACACTGTTTGGTCGCATTACTATTCTTTACAATGGGAGCATGCATTTCGACCTCAAGGTGCCTGCCACCGGGTGCAGGGATCAATAGGGGGGCACCATAGCTGCCCCCTAGGCCGCCATCCGGTGGCCTTGCACCCATGGGGGCCCTGCTTGGGGCCCCTAAAGTCAGATGCCCACAGCCTTTCTGTGTCAGAAAGGCCAGCACAGAAAGGCTGTGGGAATCTGCCATTGTAATCCCTCGGGCGGAAAGAGCAACCCGAGGGTTTACTGGAGGCTTTCCGAATGGCAGACGGGCTCTCCGATCCCATCGGAGGCGATTCGGAAATCCGGTTCGGATTACTTTCCGACCGACCCCATCAAAATGGGTCGGTCGGAAAGGAATCCAAACAGCCAATTACGATGCAGTAGGAACGGTTCCTACGGCATCGTAATCAGGCCCTAAATGTGAACCAGTGCAGAGATGTATGGTTATTAGTAGAAGTGTGCAAAATGCATATAATTTGCTTTTGTGCTATACTTTAACATTAAATTTGTATCAATTTTTGATAAAAAGACACAGTTTGCACTAAGAAATAGTGCAAAAAAGCAAAAGCACTGCAAACAATAGCCTCTTGCGTTCTGTTGTTCCTGTCCATTAGTGGTAAATTTTTACTGAGAATGCCATGTTCATAATGACATTCAACTGTGATTGGCATGATATTACATAAATTGGCTTACTGGCATAGTTGCAGGAATTTCGCAGAACACAAAATTCCCAAAATTACGCAAATTGTGCCAGCATAATGTAGATTTCATCCAGGTCAAGTTAAGTGGTCATTTTTTGGAGCAATTTCCACACTGGAACTTGCCACTTCCCCAAGACATGTTCTCAATTTTCAAAACCATCTCCTCTGCTCTTCTCAAAGATATCAGTTCTTCCGTGATGCCTTGCTGTTCTGACCTGCTTACTTCTTCTCTATCTCATGGAACTGTTTAAGAATTGAACAGATCTCTCCATTGTCAAAAAGAACAGGTGTTGACTCAGAAAATCTGAATAACTTCTTTCCGGTGTCAAATCTTCCCTTCCTTGTCAAGATCTTGGACAGCTGTTTGGGGATGCAACAGTGTACATCCAAATATTACCTTTTCTATAACATTCATCCTGATTTCAGGTCTGGATTCAGAACGAAGACCCTACTAAAAAGGTGTTAATGACACATTTTCATTCTAGATGGAGATCATTCCTGTCACCTCATGAAGCTAGACCTGTATGTGACTTCTGACTCTGTAAACCATTCAATTTTTATGGAAATACTTAAAGAAAGAATGGGTATGAAGCTGTAGAGCTTCACCAATTATATCAACATACGTTTGAAAACTGATATCAAACGGTTAACAGGGTAAAATCTCTCTACCCAGTACTTGCTCCAACTAGGTATTTCCTGAAGGTTCATCCTCACATGCACTCTTTTCAATTTCTACATGGAACCTATTTACCCCTTCTCAAACACTCTAGCATTACATACGCCCTTTACACTAAAAATACTCAGCCATTACCCTCATGGCCCAGGTAGAGTTACTTTAAAGGGTGTGGCTGCCATGGTTAGATGAGGCTATGATCTCTGTTCCCATGTTAGAGGAACACCCACCCTGTTATGAGATCCCTGCCTGTCTGGTGGGGATCTCACTGCCATCAGTGCAACTACAGATGCAGCGGTTGAATGTAGCCAGAGCACTTTGAGAAATGGGCATCATGTTACAAAGTACAATTTCCTGTCTTTTCTTTTTCACAAACAAACTCTAAAAGTGTAAATTTCTTTTTTGAGTAGAATAAAAAAAAGAGATGGCTGGTTGTGTTTTTTGAGAGTGTAATAGATTCTTGAGTGATGATTGAAGATGAGGGTGTCGGATGAAGATGAAATGTCCTTATCTTGATTCTTCTAGTATCACTGGTCAGCTTCTGTTTTCAGTCTTATAGTAACAATCAATTGTTCTCATACTAGACCTTAAATCCGATGTTAGCAATGTTGTTTCTTGCACATTCCTTGACATTTGACTCTGGATTTCTTCAATGTGTGCACAAGATGTATGCAGTGGTAAGTCTTGAACTTCTTGTATATGGAGCTCCTGCAGGATAATAGGATAAGATGCCTTCCTCCAGCTATTTCAGAACCGCTGATGCCGGGGATCACAATTGGCACTCATATTGATCCCTTGATTTAACATTATGGGGCCGATTATGATGCAGCTCGGAAGGCTCCGGCTGACAGTCAGAGCCTACCGAGCCGCATCGTAATGGGCTCCTCAGTTTACTTTCCGACCGCCGTATTATGATGCTGGTGGTCGGAAAGTAAACCCGCTGGTCATTCCGGCGGGCTTCCGATGGGCTCCAGGAGCCCGTCGGCCAGTCAGAAGCCAGCCAGTAATCTCAAGGGCAGGCATTTCCACCCTAGAGATTACGATGCACAGTTTCCAGCATGGTTTCCATGCCGGCCCGTCCAACATGGAAACCATGTTGAAAAGCGTGTTTGGGGGCCCCCAGCAGGGCCCCCTTGGGTGCATGTTGAGCCCTGCACCCTGTGGCAGATACCTTAAGGTGCCTGCCACAGGGTGCAGGGATGAACCACACCTCCCATTTCCCTCTGAGAGCATGCATACGACCAGTTTACAGCCGTAATGCATGCTCCCATAGGGAAATGTCGGAATGCGACCAAACAGTGTTCGGTCACATCCTAATTAGGCCATCGGGACTGTGGGTGTCAGTCGGTCCCAGGACCGAGTCGGTGTCAGGCAGATGCAATTCCACCTGACATCGAAATCAGCCCCTATGTCAGAACAGAGCTTCTAGCACTCTTCTCCCATCAGGAATTAGTTACTCCACAGAGTAGGGTAATTTGAGATGTAGGATTACCACGGTACTTCTATGGGTGGGTGTAACTAGGGTAAATCCATGTAGCGTAGTAATGCATAAATACCCCATTGAATCTAAAATTGATGTGAGGATGCATTTTGCACTAAGAAACAGTGCTAAATGCAACAGAACACAAAGCGCGAGCAGGCGCTCTCGCTTACTAAATATACTACCCCCAAATTACTTGTAATTACATGAGCAGGAGTAATTGCATATTTATCAGTAATTCCAGATCAAAGAGTATCGCAAAATTACCGATATGACTCCAATTACTCCAACATAATCGAAATTCTTCCCAGGCCTAAGCACAACAAGTTATCCTTTCAGGAATGGAGAATACCTAAATGAATCACTCACTGTTTTCACACTGATTTCCACATGCTTTACCTCAAATTAAGTTTGCTTTCCCCTTTTGCCAGATTTATCTTGGTGAAATGTGCATGTGATATGATGTTTTGAAGGATCACTGACAGAATATCAAAAACAACAATATTGTGATACTCAAATATTGTGTCAAAAATATTGATCACAAAAATATTGTGTCCCTATACTTATAACTTTATTGAAAAAAATAGTTTCACACTATCGTTGAAAAACATACAAAAATATCATTTTATATAGTTTAGAATAGTAAATCTGAAATATTCAAATTTATAACATTAATATACTGTACATTAAATACATTTAAACAATATTTAATGATTAAGAATATGCATTTATATAAACACACACATATATGTGTGTGTATGTATACATATATAATGAAACATTATTATGAAAAATATGTATTTTTCATTATATTAAATGCTTGGGGTTATGTTTTAAATTTACTTATAAAAAGCATATATATATTTTATATATATTTGTGCATCAGTAGGGTAAGTACTTCACTTCAAACACATTACATATTTGAATAACCCAATTAATTTAGTTCAAATATAAAACTCTTAATATGAACATTATAAATTGACACACGCAAAAACAAAATATATATATATATACATACAACAAATTGAACAATTTACATAATTATTAAATAATTTAATAATTAATTATCATTGTATTGATTACTTCATTAAATTCCCACACTATACCGCCACAAACTTAGCAACCCACAATTATAATATAACTAAAATAAATAAGTGTAACACAATTTACATAATTGATAATCAAATACCTAATCAAGTAACAATTAATAATTATTTGTTAATTAATTATTACTAAATTAACGTCCTACCCTATACCCCTACAAACCCAACAACCAACACGTAAAATAGAGCTAATAATCAATTAAATAATTATTAATAAACTAATAATTGTTGTTATTTAGGTATTACTTAATTTACTTCCCACCATATACCCCTACAAGCCCAGCAGCCCACACCTAAAATATAACTAATATATAAAAGTATCACACAATTTACATTAATTATTACTTAATTAACTTCCCACCCTATAACCCTACAAACCTATCAACCTAATATGACACTATAATTTACTGTTAATTAAAAAAATATATAAATCACTTAAAAATATAAACTATATTTAAAAATATTATTAACAATGATACAAAATTATTATATGAACTAAAACATATTAAGATCATTTAAACCAATATTTCTTATACCTATATTATTGAAAACGATATTAACAACAATGATATTCTTAACAACGATATTACTTACCTGAAAAAATGATATTCTTGACAACAATATTTCTGCATCATGATATTTTATTATCACAATATTTTTTTACCAATATTTTTCCTCCGATATTAAAAACTCGATATTTTGCCCAAATACCGTTTCGACACAATGGGGAATTACAATTGTGGTTGAAGTGGGAGGATCCACCTGAATCAGATTTAAAATAAGCACCTTTAATGAAATCCTTTGTTGGATAGTTATCCAACAAATTTCTGCAGGAAAATTAACCTGAAACTTTGACGACTGACCTAACTGTCGGAAGTTCACAAACTTTGTGACTTTGAGTTATGTGTATTTTTAACGTGCACTATCATCTGCAAGGGTATCTTGGCAATGAGCAGATTTGTGTATCTAGCCCTGGTTGGGGAATTGAAAAGCCAGATCTTCAGTTTCTTGTGGAAGTGCATAATTTGTAAAGGTGACAGAACAGCAATAGTGACATTTTAATACCAGAGATTTCTGTTCCAAAAAAGTTATATGTTTGTAACAATGCTCACCATGACTCTTGTGTCCAAGATATGGCACACAGGCTGCATTGGCATCTCGAGCTGTACTGATCTTCAGCCAGCCATTCTTATATTTCTGACATTTTCAATGGAATGCATGACTTAGTTTTCTGGCTTATGCCCATGCCACTGAAGAGATATGCGGGCATATTCATGAGCCGCTTGTTCCGTGGAAGCGTCACTTTTTGTGATGCTCCAGCGGCGCTAACTACAAAATCATATTTATGAGGCCACGCAAAGCCTTTATGCGTGGCTTTGAATGGTCTCATAGATATGGAGTGAGGGCAGGCAGTACAAATCACCTTACCCTGTGCTAAGGAGGTGTTTCATGGGCACTGCAGTGGGTGTTACCACAAAATACCCATGGATTTTGATGCTTCCCCAGATTTACAAAACCATGTAAACCTGGGGATGTGCCAAAACCTTACGCCTCCCCAGTGGAAGTGCAATGAGGAGATATAACTTTATTTCTCCTCGTTTTTAAGTCTTTTCATATGTGCTGCGTTATACAGTAAACATAGACAAAGTAAAACTTCTCCCATGATTGTTTTGTGCAGGAAGATGCTCCATCCTGCACAAAAACAATCCTGTGGAAAACACAGGCACCCTTAAACAATGGTGCATGGATGCCTGCATTGGCGCTAGGCTGCTGAAAGGGAGCCAGTGAAGGGGGAAAGGACAGGAAAGCAAAATATTGGATAAATATGGTGCATTTCTACTCTTTCACTTTGTCATAGGGCTGCGAGGGAAGGTGACTTTCTGCGCTGCCCTACGCCAGAACCCCATAAATGAGGCCCATGGATTGTACCTGGGTCAAGCAACGATTCATGATGATAGACCTCAGTTTCTGAATGACTGACACATTCAAGTCTTCATTCTTGCTGCCATACCCATGCTCCAGAATGACATGTTCTTAAACATAATTCCTTTCCCCCTTTACTTTTGTGAGAGAGAGGTATTAAAGGGGAGGATGCTGACCATGTTCTTTAAACAGTGTCCTGTTATTGGAGATATTCATTGGTAATTGTGTGCATGAGATGCATTGAATTCCAAATCAATTTATATACATATGCATATAACTTATCAATAAATATCTCTGAGCTACTGCATTATAGTTCAGAAACATACATTAACATAAAGTATCCTGGAATGCTACTCCAACATCTCCAGGTCCTTCCTATAACACCCTCAAGACTCTCTCTCACAAGTACATTGAGAAATCATATCAACGGTTTAAACCTTTCGGAATTCCATTTTCTATATACACATTAAAAAACTGGAATTACAAGCATATTCAGACAAGGGGTTTTGCTAATATTTACTACTTTCACAAAATTTGCAAATAGTTTTTTTCGAAATACAGGAGCAAAAGATCTTTTTCAACTATCATCTGAAGATGATAGTAGACACCACAGGGATCTGCAATTGCTGCTGAAAGGGGGTAAGTAGGTTGATTGATTAAATTGATTTGTTTATTTATAAAGCTCTCATACACCACCCAGGGGCCTCTTCATAATAGTGCTAATCAATACTTAGGGGCCGATTTCCATGTCGGACGGACCTGAGTCCGTCCGACATCGATCTGGAACTGGGACCGACTGACCTCCTGTCAGCGGTCCCAAACCAGCAAGTAGGATGCGACCGAACACTGTTCAGTCGCACTCCTATTCTTTACAATGGGAGCATGCATTCCGACCAGAATGCATGCTCTGATTGTAAAGAGCTGAGGTGCAGTTCATCCCTGCACCCGGTGGCAGGCACCTCACCTCACCATACCATAGGTGCCCCCTCGGCTGCCATCCGGAGGCCTTGCACCCAGGGGGACCCTGCTGGGGGCCCCCAAAGTCGACTTCCCACAGCCTTTCTGTGTCGGAAAGGCCGGCACAGAAAGGCTGTCGGAATCCAACATTGTAACCCCTCGGGCGGAAAGAGCCGCCCTTGGGATTACAGGAGGCTTTCCGGATGGCAAACTGGCTTTCCAAGCCTATTGTTAGCCATTCAGAAATCCTGTTTGGATTCATTTACGACCAACTCCATCAAAATGGGTCAGTCAGGAATGAATCAAAACAGGAGATTACAATGCCGTAGGAAATGGTTCCGACCAAGGGTCGGAGCCGTTTCCTACGGCATTGTAATCGGCCCCTAAAATGGGAGATTGTCTGGAGATGAAGAAATAATGGCTAAAAAAATAAAGCCACTAAGGAGCAAAGGGACAAATTAATCCAATTTGCTTACAAATAGTGTGCACCCTGAATACCCACCCCAGAATATTGGTGGGACATTGAATCAAGGCCAAAATATTTAAAAACAATATCTACAGGGGAGTCTAGATTTTCTATATTTAATTCCACATAAATGTACCTATGCAGTTCATATATATCTATAAGCTACATGGATGTGGAGTTAGGAATAGTCAACATATGCTTTCCTATATGCACTTACCTTTCGATATTTTGTCTGTGTCGATATTAGGTCCTTGATATTCCTGAGCCGCGATATTCTGGGGGTCAATATTGGGTGCGCAGACAAAATATCGGATAAAAAATATTGTGTAGACAAAACATTGTGTCAAGAATATCGAGGACAAAAATATTATGAAGGTAAGTTTCTATAGGTAAGTTCTACTATATTTACTCCACATCTATGTACCTTGACAATATGTATATATCGTCAAAGTATGTAGATGTGGAGTTAAAAATAGTAAACGTATACTGACCTATTTGCACTTCTCGATATTTTGGTCCTCGATATTTTTGTCACAATATTCTGTCCACATGATATTTATGTTTCTGATATTTTGTCTGTGATCTCAATATTCAGTACTACAATCCTGAAAAAGACAATTTTTGAGGGCTTTCCAAAATGCTATGTGGGTTCTCATTTAACATAAATGGAGTGAGCTGTTGGTCCCCGCTTCAGTGCAATATGACAAAAGGATTGTTCTCTATTTTGAGACCACTGATGCTTGAATTATCTGCAGATTCTAGAAATGACCTATGGTCAATGCAGTGTCATAAAATGTTCTCTTTGGTCAACCGACAATTAATGAAGGCTTCTAACAGCCTTAGAATTGTTATCAAATGTTTTTATCTAAAAGAAAATCCTGGTGGATAGGTTTGGCAGAAGCTGAAGCTTTTCAGTTGGTGCTGTGGTGGAGCCTGGTAGAGTGGTCGCAGTAATCTAACACATCAGAATGTAACAAGCGACAACTAGTATGCGAGATTGGCGTGAATGGAATGCAGAAATTTCCTTAGTGATCATAGAATCGTGAAAAACATGCTTGCATGCTCATAACTTGGTACAGTAACAACAGATTTCATCTAGGGACACATCTAGCAATTTAACCTTGTACTCAGGCAGGTCTTATTGTTGTCAACTAACAACATCTCTCTCTTATCTATGCACAGTATAAGAAAAATGTGGCACATCCATTGCTGGATGGCCAACATAAAGCTTTTCAGGTCGGCCTTATCCATTCGATCAACAGTTGTGTGTCATCTATGTATGACCACGCCTGGCAGCTGAAAATCTTATAATGTTGGAGAAGGGTTCCACATCCATTTTGAACAAATCTCACTCACATGATGTGGCCCCCCTAAGACTGAAAAAAGGACAAGATCACAGGCTAGAATGTAGAAACCCATCAGAAAGTACCCTGTGACCATTAACAACCCTTGTCTCCAGAGGCATTCTTGTCCAGTCGATCAACAGTTATGTGTCATTCATGTATGACCATGCCTGGCAGCTGTAAAGTCTTATGAGGTTGGAGAGGAGCTGTACATATATGTTGAACAACACTCACTCAATCAATGTGGCCACTTCAGACTAGACAGGGGACAAGATCTCAGACTAAAATGTGGTCTGTGATGGGTCCTTCATTTTGAGAAACCATGATACATTCAGCAACAGCAGGGAATTATAAGTAGGTTATGTAGACACCGATTCCCAGAGTCACACCTCTACATATGTGGATGAGGTGATTATGTGAAGGACATAGTGTGGCAGGGCGTTTGTTATTGATCAAAAACCAGCAGTCTGTTTATGCATGATGTGAACAATTAAAATGTGTGTGATGCTTCTGAGTGCAGTGTTAACATGCAAATTAGACGTGGATGAAATGTTATGGGTGAATAATCTCTCGTCATTTCTGTCACTTTGCGTAATGTCTGCGATTGTGCCATTACGGCACGTTGTGTAATTGAGATTTTGTGTCAGTTTTGGGGGCAATTTCCCAAAGTAAATTATGAAACTATTGCCCAGGCTTAATGTGCTATTACTGGTAGTAATAAAACAAGTGCAAAAGATACAGCATGTTCTGCAGACGTTCTCATCATTTTGCTATGCAATCCTGTCCTAGAAAATCTGCATTTTGCTGTGAAATGGTAGGCATATGTATAATTTAAAAGAATAACATGCCGGTATCTTAGCCATTCAGTTGCTTCTTTATGAATAGGCAAACAAGACAACAGGACAACAGAAGGCAATAGTTAACTATGCTTCCTGCTTCCCTGTGCTTAGGCCGTGAGTTTACTCTAGATGATATAAAATGAAAAAACATACTGCATTGATCAGCCCTGCACTGAAAATCATATTTTGATGCTTGTATGGTCTACCTGCATCTTGTAAAAGTTTGTTCTCCATGAATGACAATGCTGTTTTTATTGTGTTGATGGGACTGATGTGTGAAGATGCGTTGTCAGTGCCAGGAACGGCTCCTCCGCTAAGGCGGAGGAGCATCGCCCCACTGCTTCTTAGCACTGCAAACAAGGAAACATAAAATGATAATAACACAATGTTATTATCATTTTATTTTTCCGTGCAGAGGTAGTTTTGCAGGGCGGGGTGGGGCTGGGCTCCTCACAGAGCAGGGGGAGGAGTGGTTGGGGCATTTTCTAAGTGCGCATGACGGTTTGGCCGGCTGTCTTGGCCAGGCCAAACATACATGCGCACTTAGCATGTTCTCCACCGGGCTGTAATGCACAGCTTGGGTAGAGAACATGCCCAGGCTCCCAGTCCCTGTATGAGTGCCGAACCACGGCGCTCAGACCAATTACAATGCTGCTGTCATGGTGACAGCAGCGTCGTGATTGGTTCAGAGGAGCTTGGGTGCTTCCTGCTTCCGGTTCACACAGAAGCAGAGGACGGAGGAGGGGCAGTGCCCCGGCCCACTACTTGTGCCCGGGAGCAGCTGCCACTGGTCAGTGCATGGTTATCAGGTCAAGTTTGGGTTTAAACAATCCTGACTCCAAACGCTCCATTTGCTGTAGCCAGTTACAGGACACGGATTGAGGAGCATTGAAGTTCTGAAACTTGTTGTAGCAATGTAAAGGTGTGAAGGGTCCTACCTAAAGTCAAGAAGTGAAACCAACCATCTCTTTGGGTATGGTTGTCCCATCACTGGTCTGCCCAATGGCTTGAGATCCACTCTGTAAATGGTGCCCTCTGTCAGGGCAAAGAGAGGGAAAAAGTCACAGTGACAAGCACTTGCACATTGTGGTTAAGTGAACCTCTCTATGGTTGATCGTCTATGGTTGAACATCAGGCAGATCTGTAGAAACTGACCCACGCTATGCTAAAACCTTCCTTCAAATGCACAACAAATGTTCAAAAGGTGACCACCCCAGATTATAAATCCAAACTTGAGAGCTGAACCTAACCAGAAGTGAATCAGAAAACCCTACGACAACTGAGTCATCGGACTTGCTTTCAGCTGATCTATTTCAGAGCATGAGTAGTGACTGAGCAATGAAGACACAAATTCCCATGTTATTCCTAGGACTCTGTTACAGCCCTGTTTCAGCATCGCCAGCTTTCCCGCTATGCCCCAATACAAATCGGTGAGGGGGTACAGTACAAGAAACCAACACACAAAAGGACACTCATGAGGAGAATGTTATGGTTGACCGAGCTGCTTATGTGTTGTTGGCTGGCGTGTGTATGCCCCCAGCGCTCTACTCTACATGCCAGGATTTGGACTCAGTTTCCCATGAGTCTCTGTCCTGCCATGGGGGACGGTCACAGAAGAGCTGATGTCCAAAACGGCCATGATTGATCACGCGGCATAAAAGACACTGTTGGCCTCAGCAATCATCCATTGCAACTCCTGTGAAGACGGTCCTGCTGTAAGTGCGGCACGTATTTCACAGCCACCGAGTCCTACTGGGCCTTTAGTCACTTAAGTAGCAATGGGCCGCTGAGGTCCTCCCAGGGTACGCGCACTCATAGGAGATCGTTTTCAACCGCTGGGCATCTCCCACCCGTACTCCTGAGTCCAGCAAGGATTCCATCCTAGGACTGCAAGAAGGGGTTCAGTGCTCCGTCTTGGCTCCAGTTCTCTTGGGTAACATTCTGCATAACAGGAGTCACTCACCCACATGTTTGCAGTGCTGGGAAACATTGTTCAGCCTTTGGACACCAGCAAGGAGCTAAGTACAGTTTATCCTTGTCTTTGTTCATGTTTTTGGCATGCGCGCATTGCTGTTTTTTTTCATCCTTTTTTTTTCTTCACCCCGGATATTTACATATTGTCTGACAGAGAGCTGTACCTCTGAAACTGAAACTTACCTTTACTTTTTGGAGGATCTGGAACTGAAGGAATAGGGTCTCTGGTTAGAAACTTGATTGATTAAAGGGCGAAGTGAGAGTGATCACTTCCCCCGCCTCGTGATTGTTTTGTTTCCTAGGAGTAAGGCTCATTATCTCCTTGTTGGTTTCAACCCAGAGTTCCACAGTCTCATTGGGCATGTAAGGGGGAGTCTGGTGTTTGGGGCCGATGAGTGTGGGTGGAAGAGGCAAGTATAAGTGCACGCACCTCATACTGTTCCCTTTATCTTCCCTTTCTACTGACTACAGGTCACACCAGTGGAGTTGTCTCTTCTCACAAGCTGCTCCAAGAGAAGCATCCAGGTGACACAGCAAGGGAGACCGGTCTTGACTCCCCAGAGCCAGTAGGCTGTTGTTTCTTTGTTTTATCCATTCCCGTGGGTGCGCCTCCTGTCGAGCAGTGACATCTGTTTCCCTCGCGATGCACCGTGGGGAGAGGTCGGACGGTCTTCTCACCATCGTCCCTGCCGGCTGGATCACAGGTTGGTGCTTGTAGTATACTGATTCCTAAACCAGACTGTAGCTTCCCCGTCCCATTCGTCAAGTTCTTTTTTTGTCATTAACTTAGTGCTCTGAAGTAACCGAGAGGTGACTTTCAGTGCTGTACAAAACTTCTAAAATAATAAATACACACAAATAAATAAGCAAAGAAATAAATAGATGGATGGAAGTATCCAAAGTATCAATGTTTAGTAGAACTGTCAGCAAAACCTCTGAGCAGGCCACAACGATGCGCCATCTCTCATCTTGGTTCTTCAGCGTTATCTGCTGTATTCTATTTATATGCAACGCCCTCTCTCGAGGGCCAGGGGCTCCTACTCGTCACATGAAATAATTTATATCTTTACAAGTCTGCTGCATGGTCGATTAATCCACGTGACTTGTTTAACAAATCTTCACGAAATGTTAGAAGGAAACATAAAATATGATACATGTCAACCTCCCAAGAAGTATTAAAAAATTAGCACTATAATTTATAACTGGGGAAAACAACTTATGGGCATATACAGTGTGCTGACGTTCACTTTCAAGCACTGAGCACCGCTGTAACTCTTAAATGCATCTCATAAAGGGCCGGGAGGGATATCCCATGCAAAAGTAAAACAGCCCTCTCTCAGCAGACTAAACCAATAAATCATAATAATTTGGCAAGCATGCAGCACTTCATGTCCCTGGTAGGTTTTCAAAACCGTGTGCAAACATATGACACATTTAAACAGTATCAAGTACGCCTGTAACTCATGTTCTCATTTTTGACACGTGAGCACACAAGTTCTAATTTAAAATAAATTGTTCTTTTGATTTGGAAAGGGATTTTTCCACCGTCTCCTTCAAGGATGTCAACCAAGTCTATAGCCCTAGGAACATGAAAGGCCTTCTTTAGGCAGAGGAGAGCAGAGGAAAGAGGTCTGGAAACTTCTCCAGCTCTCCCATGATAGTAACTGCTCCTGCTACAATGTATTTTTCCCTCAAGCTGTGACCATTGGCTTTTTTACTGTAATTGCATGCATTCATGTTATATTTGTACAGCGCCAACCTAGCCTAAAGTCAGCAGAGCACGGTACAGGATCAAAGGCAAGAATAGAATTACTGGAGCACAGGGGCAGAGTTCTTTTTCTAGAGCAAGGGCACCAACGAAGATCTTGGAGGACTACAACCATGCCAGGCATTTAGGTTAACCCATGACTTTTCTATGAGGGGTTTGGGTCTAGACAAGTGATTATGTGAGTCCGAGCAAATCAATTTGGGGACCATTCATCATTTGAGAGGGAGGAGGCCTAGCCATAGACCACTGCGTTTTGCCGGCCTCATTTGGAGGGGATTGAAATGTAGGGCTTTCACAAATGGAGCTTCGACCTGATGCCACTTCCCGCTATAGGGCTGTCAGGACATAATGGTCTTAATGATGACGGTGTTGCCTTATTTAGAGCAGGGCAAATGTCGTTAGATTTTCCTGCATGGGACCGCCATGTGAGGCATAGCAGTTCCTGGCAGGGTAATCCATCAAGGGCCACGACGTGGAGGGCGAAATCTCCCTAGGCATCAGGACTGTTAATTATTTATTTTACACCAATAAACCCCTGCTTTGTGACTTTGTGTTAAGCAAACAGAAATGCCAAACGGGGTGAAAACAATTTGCCAGGCACTCAATATTTCACTGAGCCTACAGGGGAAGCAACCGTTGAGCAGCGACTGCGCTGTAAACTTAGAGATCCCTCCATCCCAGATCTCTGTACTGGGGGTAAATGTTTGACATTGTTCAGCATTCCGTCCATCAATTGTTATTTTTGCATTTGTCACCCTAAGTGGGATGGGTATGTCCAGACGTGGGTCCTGTGCGCACCAGAGTCAAACTATCCTGGCTAATAGGGGGTGATACACCGAAACCTGTCCTAGGCTGTTTGTTTCCGGTCCGGGGAGGACCTGGCCTGGCAGTTTGGGGTGGACTATTTCCACAGGTGGCAGGGTCAAGACTGATTTGTATATGGCTGGGTCCAAACTGGAATAGCATGATGATCAAAAAAACAATGGATTTAGGCCCAGATCTCTGTACGGGGGTGTGTGAATGTTTGACATTGTTCAGCATTCCGTCCATCAATTGTTTTTTTTTTTTTTTGCATCGGAGATCCCCATCAGTCAAGCCGGAATTTCTAAATCCAACAGATAATCATTTTTCATCAGCATCTGTTGTAGGTGCATACACTTGAATGATGATGATGTTTATCGGGCAACCTTGAATTCGGAGATAACATTCTGCCATTTGTATTGTATCCAATGACCGGGTTTGCAATTCCATTTTCCATGATTATTGCTACTCCATTTTTCCAATGAGCATCGTGTTCAGTGTAATAGACTCAGCACTAAGTTTTCAGAGACAATTCAAGGTATTCCAGACCAAGTGTGGGATCCTTGCCGCCCTGTACCTCTTAAAAGACCACACATCCAGTAGTCATTGGCATCAGGGCAAAGTGAGCATTTGGCCCACATACACCTCCCGCTGGAATGCACCCCTTATGTGATCAATTTGAAGGGGGTCCCTCCTTTGGATGAAGGAGTTTAAGAGAATAGCCTAGGTCTAAAACACAAAGCCGTGCATTGGTGCAAGAAAAACGCAGGGTTGTTGACAGACGTTACAGATAACATCATTATAGCCCAAAGAGTGAACTGGTTGGGCCCATCCCCATAAACATCTGAGGGGGACTGTGTGGTCATCACTTTTAAAAATCCAGATCTCGTGTGTTCCCTGCTGTCATGTCTAGATTACCTAACAAATCAGCAGGCCAAAACCATTACGTTTTTTCTACCATCCACCCTACAACAGGGCTGCTGATACCATCAGGCCAGGTCCCATAAATGTATATGTGCCTACAGCTTCGATCCTCACCAGCAACCATTTTGATCCATTATCGAACCTCTCTGAATTTGATTGACGGCCACTGACACCTATTTGCCTTGATGCTGTTACCTTACCTGCAATCGTGCCCGAGTTTACAAATTATACCCAGGATTCATTTAACCCTAGTCTGGCACCGAAGCCAGTCGAGATATCCCCCGGTTTCCAGTTACTTTTGTGGAATATTGGGGGGATTAGCCAGAAATTGAAAAATGAATACTGGTTACTCTTTATCAAGAATTTTGACATTATATGCTGTCAAGAGACTTGGGCTCTCAGACACTTTTATGTAGATGGTCCCCAATCCTTTTGTACTCCAGCCATCCCTTCAGTATCAGGAAGGGCGAAAGGGGGTTTAGCTGTCTTAGGGCCTGATTTAGATCTTGGCGGGTCGCCTGTCGTCCCTTCGTGGTGACCGGTGCGAGTACTCCGTCGAGCTGGCGGATTTCTGCCCACAATATTTAGATGCAGACTGGCGGATCGACTGACCACGATAACAGACTGTTTTCCAGCGTGTAAGGGGCACGTCTCCTCTGACACGGCAGATTCCTCTGCTAGCAAACAGTACTCTGTCAGGGCGGCGGGCTTGCGCTGAGCCTATTTTGATTTCACAGTTGAGCTGGTCGTCTCTTTGTGGCAGATTCATGATGGAGTGAGTCCGTCACGGGACACATTCAACATTGCACTCTTCCTGTGGGTTTAGGATGGATGATAGCATCACACACCTAATGTGCTAGTGCCAATTGTTGTCACCTGCATACGTACAAGTGTCACTTGGAGGCCCAGAGGACTGGTAGTGGTTCTCCCAGACCCCTTAACACTACATCCCTGGGAGGAGAAGGTCTTGCAGATCCCTCATCCTGATGGCCTGACAGGAATCCCTGGTGGAGTGCAGACTGGTAAGTACTACTTTTTAATGCGTCACTAAACATACATGTAGTGTTTACATTTAAATTAGCTCTTGCTAATATGCTGTGCCCTTTTTAACCTATACCAAAGCAGCCACCTCACTCAGCCCAGTCTCTCAACCAGCCCAAACTTCTGCCCAACTCAGGTCCCTTCCTGAACCTAAATTCTAACTCCCACCCCAATTCCAACCACACTCGCTTCTTTGCAGGTGCCCACTTCAACAGACACAAGCAACACAACCACACACACACATAAACACAATCACACAAAGAAACACACATGGGCATACAAACAACAAACACAGACTATTGAAACTACTCTCACAACTACCACAAACACATCAGCCACCACAACAACTCACTCAGCAATACCAACACACTTACACAAAAGCACACCTACACACAAAATAACACCAATGAAAAGCAAACATACACAGTCACCAGATGATCAAACAACAGCTATAAAAACACACATTCAAAACTACACAACATACACCAGACTCACATGCAACTGCCAAACCTACAAGCACATCACTCACTTCAGCTTCCTCTACCTCCAAAAATAGGCTTGGGCATATAATTCTGCTCTGCTCACGGAGTTTGTGGAATTCAGGTAACCCTGCAGTACGCGGAAGACACAGAGTTCCTGATAAATTCCGCTTTCCACCACGTGGTGGAATTTTTTTCCAGTTAGCGTGCTTGAGCCGGGTTTTAGCTTGCACTGGTGAGCGTGATGAGTCTTGCCGGGTGCTCGTGAGATTTGCTTCCCACCCGCGAACGCCTGTGAGTCTTGCTGACTGCCAGCGAGCACTCGCGAGATCTCACAGCCACTAGCGCAGCTGTAGGCCACGCCCGCAACATCCTCTGACAACAGCGAGCATGAGAGACCTCCAGCAACCGCAGCAGCATCCCAAGCAGATTTTCTCCTTGAGAAGCCTCTAAATCTACTTGAAAAGTTGTTTTCGAGTTAAAATTCTTCTCCAATGGACCATTTAAGGAGTTTTTTTATTGTGAGTAGCCTTTTTTTCAACAAGGAGGAAGTGCCCCAGAGACCTCAACTTCCCGTTTCTGTCCAGCAGGCTCCTCACAGTGGTTTCTCTCTTGGTCACTTTTCCTTTGGACTTGGAGCTAGAAGGATCACTCTCTTTGTCTGCTGCATATATACCATTGGATTTAAGGACTTTGTTTTTGTGATATCACAAGTAAGTTCAAAAACTGTTGTCTAAGGGTGTTGTTTGTTTGATAGAGGGCATGCAGCAGGATTTATTTGTACTTTTATTCAATTTTAAAAATGCATTGTGGTGGGCTGTAGTTTCAGTAGGGGCCTAGTTTTTTGCATTTATTTTTTTCTAGTTTTGTAAAGGAAAACTGCTGCACAGTTCAGTACATTTTCTCCATGCTTTTTAATAAATTTTCAATATTCATTCATTTTGCTATGTGGCTAGTCTGCCAATGGGCCACCCAGTCAGTAGGCCCAGTACTAGTCATGGGTGCATAGAAACAACTGTTTCTGTGGAGTCTGTTGAATTGAAACATCATTTAGGCCATGGATGGCATTGTATTAAATTAAAAAATGTGTGTTTTTGGGGGGGTATTTCACTTTTTTTGTAAAACATGTATTGGTGGGGTATATATATTTGATGCCTTTGGAGGACGTGTGTTGCTGTAAAAGTTTACAGCTCACTTAACTTTCCTTTTTGGCATTGCTCAATTAATGCTGCCTTCTTAAGTGTTATCATGCCTCCTTTGTATGGCCAGTGTGTGAGTGTGTTTGCCATAGGCCACCATTTGTCTTTGTTCACCATGCCATGTGGCCAGGGGCCATTTTGCATAGGCAGGTGGACTGCATATGTTCTTTGTTTTCCATGCCTCCTTGCTTGTTGTTTGACCATGTGGTTGGTGGCCATTTTGTGCAGTCAGCCAGTGTGCGCTTCCCATTGGCCTGCATGTTTTTTGTTGTAGCCATGCTTCCTTGCTTGCTGTTGTTGTTTGACCATGTGGTCGGTGGCCATTTTGTGTAGCCAGCCAGTGTGCTGTTGCAATAGGCCTGCACGTGTTCTTTGTTGTGGCCATGCCTCCTTGCTGGTTGTTGTTGTTTGGCCATGTGCTTGCAGCCATTTTATGTAGCCAGCCACAATGCTCTTGCCATAGGCCTGCATGTGTTCTTTGTTGTGGCCATGCCTCTTTGCTGGTTGTTGGTGTTTGACCATGTGGCCGGCGGCCATTTTGTATAGCAAGCCAGTGTGCTTTTGTCATAGGCCTGCATGTGTTCTTTGCTGTAACCATGCTTCCTTGCTTGCTGTTGTTGTTTGACTATGTGAGTGGAAGCCATTTTGTGTAACTGACCAGTGTGCTTTTGCCATATGCCTGCATGTGTTCTTTGTTGTTGCCATGCCTCCTTGCTAGTTGTTGTTGTTTGACCATGTGGCCAGAGGCCATTATGTGTAGTCAGCTAGTGTGCATTTGCCATATTCCTGTATGCGTTCTTTGTTATGGCCATTGTAGGAAAGTATGATCTGCCTTCATGGTTACCTCCAATTTTTGCTGGTGCCTGAATGTTTTTTTGACTAGTCTGACTGGGATCCTGCTAATCAGGACCCCAGTCGCTGTGCTTCCTCCCTAAATTTGACATGGTAAGTACTTCTCTACCTCCACAATTGGCTACTGGTGTACCCTTATAATTCCTTAGTATATGGTACTGAGGCACCCAGGGCATAGGTACACCAGGGGTCTCCCGTGGGCTGAAACATACATTATGCTACCCATGAGAGACCACTCAAACAGTGACTACAGGCCTCCTGTTGAAGCCTGTGTAACCTGGTGCTAGAACCACTTACAACAGATATGAGTCTTCTTATATCTGAGGTCACTACACCTAAAACCTGTAAGTCACCCCTAAGGCAGGCCTTTCATTCCTGAAGGCAGGATGCTTGGTTACAAGTGTGTGGGTGCCCCTGCATGAGCAGGACACCCCTACAAACCCCTGAGTCAATTCTCCAGGTTTTGTAAGTGCAGTCAGCCATTTTAATACATATAGTGTCCATCCGTCATTACGTGATGGCTAACTATATAGCGACTGTGCCGAACCTGGCATGTGTGGTATCAAACATGTTCAAATCATACCCCAACACTGTTACTGGTGTTGGAGGTATGATTCTATGCATTGGGGGGACCCTCCGGGAAGCCCTCAGTACTCCTGGTAATAGCCTTCCAGGGTCTGCCAGCAAGCTAGTGCTGCTGCCGACACCAGACATGATTACACCCTCCTGAAGCTGAGCTGAGCTCGAGCAGGGGAAGGTAGAACAAAAGGTTTCCTCTCTCAGGGAGGTGTGGCCACCACCCAGACAGGGTTTAGTGTATTGGGCTGGGGTGGGGACTCTTGCCAGCACTACCAGACTGCTTTGAAGAGCACATTTGGTGCCCTCCTTGCACACTCCAGTTGGAATCAGTTCTGGGAGCCCTTGGATCCTGCTCTGGCGTGAAACTGGTCAAAGGACATGGGAGTATCCTTTCTCTGTCCAGCCTCTCCTCTGGGATGGTCCCCTAAGTCGTCCTAACCCCTTTCTTAGGAAATAAAAGGGCATACCTGTGGGTGAGTCCTCAGATTTGTCATGGGACAAGGCTCAAGCCTCAAACCACATCACTCTTTGACCATCTGGACACTTGGACTTCGCCTGTGTAGGAGAGTAGGATCTGCTTCACATGGGTACCCCCACTTTTTGCTGATGCTTCACTGTTTTTCGACTTTAGTCTGGCTGGGGCCCTGCTAATCAGAACCCTAGCCTAACTGCTTCCTCTCTAAAATGGTTTCCATGTGCCTTAGGTACATCTTTGATTGGAATCTGGAGTGCCCTTATAAGTCCCTAGTATATGGTATACTATGTACCCAGGGCATAGGTACCTCAGAGGCCTACCAGGGGCTGAAGCATGTATTATGCCACCCCTGGAAGGCAAGCCAAAATGACACCACAGGTCTTCTACTGCAGCCTGGGTAAGGTGGTGCATGAACCCCTTACTGTGATATAGGCTACCTATATCACTGCCATTGCACACACATATAACCCTATAAGTCACTCCTATGGCAGGCCTTACCAATCCTGAAGGCAGAGTGCTTGGTTTTTATGTGAGAGGGTGCCCCTGCATGAGCAGAGCCTCTCTGCAGCGTTCGGAGTCCCTCCTCTGATGCTGTTTGTGGTACAGCCTGACCATATACTCTTAAGTGCATTATATCCTCGCGGTACAATGCTAACTTTGGACTGGCTGCACCAAAACATGTCGTGTTTGGTGTCAAACATCTTGGAATACTACCCCCCCACCAGTCCTGGCGGCGGGGGTAGCATTCCACCCTTCTAGAGGGAGAGACATGTACACACCGGCCTACCCGGTAACTTCTTTCCAGAGCCCTGGCATCACAAAATGGATGCCGCAGACACGGGTCTGGCCTCCTGCTGCTGAATGAAACTCTGGCAGGGGAGGCCTGGACAATAGGTTTCCTGTCACAGGGAGGTGTAACCACCTCCCCAGACAGGATAATGTGTATTGGGGCTGGGCGGGAGCACTCTCTGGTGCTTTGAAGTCCTGCACTGGGGGCACACTTGGTGTCCCTGTGCATATGCCAGTTCAAACTGGTTGCAGGGGCTACCTGCCCCTGCTCTGGTGCGAAACTGGACAAAGGGAATGGGTGTAACCACCCCTCTTCCCTGACCCTCCCATAGGTGGGTCCCCAGAGTATGTCCAACCCCCTAACTTAGTATAAGTATGGGACCCCAGTCCTTAGGACTTTAGATTACCCTGGACGAAACTCTGAAGCCGAATCCTGGACCTTCGACGCTCTACTTTAAGATTAGAGGACTGAAGAATCTCCCTTGGGGTCAAGGAGTGACTCCTTTGCTTGGCAGGCACCAAAGAAGCAATTGTCCGGTCTGCATCGCTGAAGCTCCCGCCGGACGCCGAAGTCTTTGCATCACCAGAGGTGGATTTCCAGACTTCCTCGAGGTTGCCCTGAGTCCCCAGTGAAGCTGAGGCCCGTAGCTATCGTGGGTAACGTGGAACCGTGACCCCTGGACACCAAGAACCTTTGCAAGTGCATCCTCTTCCTGGACTCCCACGAAGTTGTGCTTTGAGTTCCAAGTAGCCCCCACCTCCAGCACCAACTGGACCGAAGATAACTGGCCTCCACTCCACGAGTGTCCTGTGAGCCAGCTCCAAGTGCGTCCACTTGAGGCTCCTTCACGGTCGCTAGTCCATTAGCTAGTGGGCCCTCCCGAAGGCAACTCTTTTTCTGCTTGGGCTTTCCTGGTTGATCCAGACGTGCCCTGACTTACTCTTGCTGGGTGAGTCCCCCAGACCTTGCTGGTCTGCATCAACGTCCTTTCTTTATTTCCACAAGACTTGCCGTTGCCAAGGCTTGTTGGGTCCAATCCGGTCGCCAACACCGCAGAAATCGACAAACATTGTGGGACAGCTCGAATCCAGCTCCTGGTTGTCGTCGACACCTCCTGGACCTTGTGGCTGAAGAGTCAAGATGACCATCAACCTACCTGAAGCACCCGACATCGGTGGGCATCTGCTCATCGCCTTCCTGGTCACTGGCTAGTGACCCAGACTCTGTCCCCTCTGCTTTCAGGTTCTTCAGATCTTCGATCCACCCTTGGATCCACCCGAACACTTTCGACTTGGTCGCCAGCAGCACTTTGCAGCAGATCGCCATTGAAAACGACGACGAAACCCGACCCTGAAAGACACCTATGCACCCGGCTTCCCTGGGTGAGGTAACTCGAGTACTCCAGTGCTCCCGTGGGTATTGACTCTAGAACAGCCTAGTTCTAAAGGGGTTTGCTCCAAGTCCTCCTCTAAGTGTCCTTTTTCTTTAAAACTCTAATCGCGACATTCCCCATAGAAGTCAACGGCGGCTCGCAGCTGTGTTCTCACACTGCACGCGTCCCCCGTGGGTCCCCTGTGTCACTACCTTGGGTGGTTCCTTGAGGGCCAAGCACTTCTACAGGCTCTAGGCCTTGTGTCTAGCTCAGTCGTGGTTCTTATACCACTTTATTGGTATATGGTTTGGTACGCCCCTAGGGCTGAAACGTGTAATTGTGCTATTACTGTTGATATTTGACTTGCAACTTATGTACTTCGAACTCTAGCCTCATAAAGAGACTAGAGGGGTGTGTTTAAGAATAAATACATATATTTTATATATATACCTGGTGTGGTCCTCTTTCATTTGGTCACTCAAGAGATTATAGACTGGTAAAACAAGCTGCTTTACATTCCTTCAAGACTTAGCCTGAAGGCTGCTCTCCATAGCTACCACTAGGATAGCTTTCAATAAAGGTTGTCTTTAACCTATCTCCAATAAGGGGTTGTTTGGACTGGTACAAGGTGCCCACTATAATTAGTGGACAGCATATACCAGGCCAACTTCTCACATTGGTGTGCAGCGTGTGGGATTCCAGCTTGCTATTGTTTTACCAGATAATCTCAATTGAATTGATCAACTGAAAACCACTAAGGGTACCTTAGGTACATATAATAACAAGCTTAGTATACAGTAAGTTCTACTGAACTTAGAGTTGTGTGTTAAGGGATAGCACACCCTTTCTACAACTCAAGAGAGTTTAGTAGGCCACACTAGGGTAGGTAGTGCATACACCACACCTCACTAGTAATGTCTTCACTGCCAGGAACCAGTGGGCTCCTGCCATCCAGATATGACAACCTCTCATTCTTGGAATTAAGAGAGTTATGCAAGATTAGGAAGTTGAAGACAGGCAAAAGTGCCAACACCCAACGTCTCCTGGAGATGCTTCTGCTAGATGATCTTAGAAGACCTATAGGGTCTGAGAGGGTAGGCAGAGAGGGTGGGGCAGCAGATGAGGAAGGGACCAGGGATGAAAATGCCCAGGACCTGACCTCTGAAACTGGCCAGGGGGATGACAATGATCCTGACCTGGACAATGCAGCTACTCCTGAGGATGAGGAGGAGGATCAGAATGACCTCCCCTTTGTCCCCCCAGGAAGAGTTGTGAGTGTGCCCAGAAGGTCTAGATCTCCTTCTCAGGAGTCTAACCACTCTGACACCTCAGTAGGGACCTCTGTTTCTTCTCATAGGAGGGAATCCTCTCATGAGAGGAAAAAGAGACTGCTCCAGTATGAAGAAGCTCAGTTGGCAATCAGAAGAGAGCAGTTGGCTATAGACAGGGAGTCCCTAGAGCTTCACAGGCAAAGAAAAAGTTGGGACTAGAGTCCCATGGTGGCAGCAATTTCCTAGTGGTAGGGAAAGGTCTTATGACCATAGAAACCTGAGCAAGATTGTCCCTCCCTACCAGAGTGGGGATGACATCCACAAATGGATAACTGCACTGGAGAGGGCCTGTAAAGTACAGAGGGTCCCTCAGGAGCAGTGGGCAGCAATCTTGTGGCTCTCCTTTGCAGACAAAGGTAGAGATAAGCTCCTCTCTGTTAGAGAAGAGGATGCTGACAATTACAAAGTCTTGAAGAGTGCATTGATTGATGGGTTTGGCCTAACAACTGAACAATACAGGTTAAAGTTCAGAGATACCCAAAAAGCACAGACTCAAGACTGGGTGGACTTTGTTGACTGTTCTGCTAAGGCTCTGGAAGGTTGGTTAGTGGGCAGTAAGGTATGTGACTTCAAAGGATTGTACAATCTTATCATGAGGGAGCAGATTCTTAATAACTGTCAAAATCAGCTGTTGCATCAGTACCTGGTGGACTCTGATCTGACCTCTCCCCAAGAATTGGGAAAGAAGGCCGACAAATGGGTCAGAACCAGGGTGAGGCAGAAGGTACAGAATCAAGGTGGTGACCCTAAGAAGCAAGATTCTAAAAACTCTGATAAGGGTGGGGAGAAGGGTAAAGACCAGAAGTCTTCACAAGGCCCCCAAAAATCTTCTTCAGGTGGGGATTCCCAGTCCAACAAGGGAAAAGGCCAAAAGAAACCATGGTGCAAAGTCTGTAAGCAAAAGACACACTGGACCAGTGATTGCACCAAGTCCAAAGACTCTATTCCAGCCACCACCAATGCCCCTAAGGCACCTGTTCCCCCTAGTACAGTTACAAATGGTGGTGGGAGTACTCAAGCTAAGGGTTTAGTAGGGTTGACCCTGGGTAATGAGATGAGCTCTTTCCTAGTCAGAGAACTCACTCAGGCTGTCCTAGTCTGTGATGGAGGCATGGATGTGACCTCCTCTGTGAGTCCCAGTAATCTGGGCAAGTACAGACAGCAGCCATTGATTAATGGAAAAGAGGCTTTGGCATTTAGGGACACAGGAGCAAGTGTCACCATAGTGACACAAGATCTTGTGGATCCTGGGCAGATTATACTTGGTGAGATATACCAAGTGACCAATGCTAGCAGTGTCAGAACAGACCATACTCTGGCAGTTGTTAACTTCTCCTGGGGAGGGGTAACTGGCCTTAAGAAGGTTGTGGTAAGTGCAGACCTACCAGTTGAATGCTTGCTTGGCAATGATCTAGAAACTTCAGCTTGGGCAGAAGTGGAGCTCAGGACCCATGCAGAAATGCTGGGCATCCCTGCAGATGTGTTTGCTGTGACCAGGTCACATGCCAAAATGTCTAGCACTGAACAGGCCTTGGATCCTGGAACAAAGGACCAAGGGCCATCCAAGAGGAGCAGTAGTAGGGTTAAGGCAGTGCCTTCCCCCTTGGCTCAGAAGGAAGATCAGTCTCTTGAGGGGGATGATCTCAGTCCTGAGGAAGGAACTGTCTCAGAGGAGCTTGAGCCTGATCAGGTTGAGTTCTTGGGGACAGGGGGCCCTTCCAGGGCAGATCTGAGCCAGGAGCAGCAGAGCTGCCCCTCTCTTGAACCCCTCAGACAGCAAGCTGCTGCTGAGGCTGCTGGGAATGCTAGTGGTCCCCATAAAGTGTATTGGGATGTTGGACTCTTGTACTGAGAGTGTAGAGACCCCAAGCCTGGTGCCACCAGGAGGTTGGTTATACCTCTGAAGTTCAGGGGCTTCCTATTGACCCTAGCCCATGATATTCCCCTAGCAGGTCACCTGGGCCAGAACAAGGCTTGGGACAGAATTGTCCCTCACTTTCACTGGCCCCACATGTCTGAAGACACCAAGGAGTTTTGTCGCTCCTGTGTAACCTGCCAAGCCAGTGGGAAGGCAGGTGGCACCACAAAGGCCCCCTGATACCACTACCTGTGGTGGGGGTTCCCTTTGAAAGAGTGGGGATTGATATTGTTGGTCCCAGGGATCCCCAAACAGCATCTGGGCACAGGTTTATCCTGGTGGTGGTGGACCATGCCACTAGGTACCCAGAGGCTATTCCCCTTAGGACCACTACAGCACCTGTGGTGGCAAGAGCCCTCCTGGGAATTTTCTCAAGAGTGGGCTTCCCTAAGGAGGTTGTATCAGACAGGGGTGCAAACTTTATGTCCGGATACTTGAAGGCAATGTGGAAGGAGTGTGGAGTGACTTACAAGTTCACCACACCCTATCACCCACAATGCAATGGTTTAGTTGAGAGATTCAACAAAACCTTAAAGGGCATGATTAAAGGGCTCCCAGAAAAGCTTAGGCGAAGATGGGACATAATCTTGCCCTGCCTTTTGTTTGCATACAGGGAGGTGCCTCAAAAGGGGGTTGGCTACATCCCTTTTGAACTTTTGTTTGGTCACCCTGTCAGGGGTCCACTGTGCTTGGTGAAGGAAGGATGGGAGTTACCTCTCAAGCCCCCAAAGCAGGACATAGTGGACTATGTACTTGGTCTCCGCTCCAGGATGGCTGAATACATGAAAAAGGCAACTAAAAACCTTGAGGCTAGCCAGGAACTGCAAAAGCCTGGCATGACCAAAAGGCTGTACTGACTGTTTACCAGCCAGGACAGAAGGTGTGGGTGTTGGAGCCAGTGGCTCCAGCAGCTCTCCAAGACAAATGGAGTGGACCCCATACCATTGTTGAACAGAAGGGTGAGGTTACCTATTTAGTAGACCTAGGAACACCCAGGAGTCCCCACAGGGTTCTCCAAGTCAACATATTGAAACCATATGTGGACAGGGCAGACATGGGCTTGCTCATGGCTACTGATGAGGGACAGGAGGAAGAGAGTGACCCACTCCCTGACCTGCTCTCACAGAACCCTGATGATGGGTCAGTAGATGGTGTAGCCTTGGCAGGCAGCCTCACTACCCAGCAGCAAACTGATTGCAGACAGGTGCTTAATCAGTTCAGACATATGTTCTCTCTGACTCCAAGTCAGACCACCTGGTGCACTCATGAAGTGGACACTGGGGACAGTCTGCCTATTAAAAATAAGATTTATAGGCAACCTGACCATGTCAGGGACTGTATCAGGACAGAAGTCCAGAAGATGTTGGATTTGGGAGTTATTGAACCCTCAGATAGCCCTTGGGCTAGTCCAGTAGTCCTTGTGCCAAAACCTCACACCAGTGGTGGGAAAAGAGAGATGAGGTTTTGTGTGGACTACAGGGGTCTCAATGCAGTCACTAGGACTGATGCCCATCCAATACCAAGGGCAGATGAGCTCATAGACACTTTGGCCTCAGCCAAGTATCTAAGCACATTTGACCTGACAGCTGGCTACTGGCAGATCAGACTAGCTGATGATGCAAAGCCAAAAACAGCATTCTCAACCCCTAGTGGGCATTATCAATTTGTGGTAATGCCCTTTGAGTTGAAGAATGCACCTGCGACTTTTCAGAGGTTGGTGAATACAGTCCTTACAGGTCTGGAAGCCTATAGTGCAGCATATCTAGATGATATTGCTGTCTTTAGCTCCTCCTGGGAGGATCACCTAGTCCACCTCAGAAATGTTTTGGAGGCCAAGCAAAAGGCAGACCTCACTATCAAGGCCACCAAGTGCCAGATAGGGCAGAGTCAGGTTGTGTACCTGGGCCACCTTGTGGGTGGAGGCCAGGTTCAACCACTGCAGAGCAAAATCCAGACCATCATGGACTGGGTTGCTCCAACTACCCAGACTCAGGTGAGAGCCTTCTTAGGCCTGACTGGGTACTATAGGAGATTTGTCAAGGGGTATGGATCAATAGTGGCACCCCTGAATGACTTAACTTCCAAGAAAAGGCCCAAAAAGGTTCAGTGGACAGCTAACTGTCAAAAGGCATTTGATGACCTGAAGCAGGCAATGTGCACTGCTCCCATTCTCCCATGCTCCTTTGCGGTCGCTAGTCCGTTGGCTAGTGGGCCCTCCCGAAGGCAACTCTTCTTCTGCTTGGGCTTTCCTGGTTGCTCCAGATGTGCCCTGACTTACCCTTGCTGGGTGAGTCCCCCAGACCTTGCTGGTCTGCATCAACGTCCTTTCTTTATTTCCACAAGACTTGCCGTTGCCAAGGCTTGTTGGGTCCAATCCGGTCGCCGACACCGTAGCAATCGACAGACTTTGTGGGACAGCTCGAATCCAGCTCCTGGTTGTCGTCAACGCCTCCTGGACCTCGTGGCTGAAGAGTCAAGACTGTCAACCTACCTGAAGCACCCGACATCGGTGGGCATCTGCTCATCGCCTTCCTGGTCACTGGCTACTGACCCAGACTCTGTCCCCTCTGCTTTCATGTTCTTCAGATCTTCGATCCACCCTTGGATCCACCCGAACACTTTCGACTTGGTCGCCAGCAGCACTTTGCAGCAGATCGCCATTGAAAACGACGACGAAACCCAGCCCCGAAAGACACCTATGCACCCGGCTTCCCTGGGTGAGGTAACCAGAGTACTCCGGTGCTCCCGTGGGTATTGACTCTAGAACAGCCTAGTTCTAAAGGGGTTTGCTCCAAGTCCTCCTCTAAGTGTCCTTTTCTTTAAAACTCTAACCGCGACATTCCCCATAGAAGTCAACGGCGGCTCGCGGCTGTGTTCTCACACTGCACGCGTCCCCCGTGGGTCCCCTGTGTCACTACCTTGGGTGGTTCCTTGAGGGCCAAGCACTTCTACAGGCTCTAGGCCTTGTGTCTAGCTCAGTCGTGGTTCTTATACCACTTTATTGGTATATGGTTTGAGTACGCCCTAGGGCTCAAACGTGTATTTGTGCTATTACTGTTGATATTTGACTTGCAACTTATGTACTTCAAACTCTAGCCTCATAAAGAGACTAGAGGGGTGTGTTTAAGAATAAATACATATATTTTATATATATACCTGGTGTGGTCCTCTTTCATTTGGTCACTCAAGAGATTATAGACTGGTAAAACAAGCTGCTTTACATTCCTTCAAGACTTAGCCTGAAGGCTGCTCTCCATAGCTACCACTAGGATAGCTTTCAATAAAGGTTGTCTTTAACCCATCTCCAATAAGGGGTTGTTTGGACTGGTACAAGGTGCCCACTATAATTAGTGGACAGCATATACCAGGCCAACTTCTCACAGCCTGGAACCAAGACTGAATCAAGGAAGACCCCTGAAGCTCCTGGTCTCACTGTTCTGCAACTTTTCTTCATTGTCTGTGTCTGTGCTTCTTCCAAGAACTTCAACAGACCTGTGGGCATCAAGGACACTCAAAGTAATCTCCCTTGGTGTGAAGGAGTCACTCCCCTGCATCTGCAGGCACCGCAACAAAGCTGACCCATCTGCTACTCCTGAAGTCCTACGGACTTCATAGGTTCAGCAGCACAGGTAGTGATTCTGAAAGTCCCTTGAGACCTGGCCTGTCCTCTCTGCAATTTTGAGGCCAGTATCCCTCGTTGGAACCGCTGGGACAGAACCCCTGTGCACTGCATTGACTTGCCGTTGCCAGGGCTTGTTGGCTGTGCACTCCAGAGGTCTTTGGGCTACAAGAAGCTCCAGCCTCCAGCATCTTTTCCTGCCAAGAGCAACGTCCTCACTGCATCCTCTCCACCATGGGCCTTCATCTTTGGTGAGCTGCTCGAGGTCCTCTTGCAACTTGTGTGACTTCGGCCTGTGGGTCATTTTGAGGGCCTCATCTTGCTTCAGTGGGTTCCCCTGCTTGCTTGGGGCCTGTTCTGACTATCCTGCTTGCAGTGAGTCCCTTGGACCTTGCTGATCCCCATGTTGCTCCTTCCTCGCTTTCCACACCTGTTGCAGCTGGCAAGGCTTGTTCGTGCTCCAGCCAGACACCGACCCCATGGTTCTCAATTTCCAATGTAGGACAGCTCATGTATGGCTCCTGGTCTTCCTCAGCATTGCCTGATCCTCATAGCTGCAGCGACAAGGTCACTGTCAACCCCTTTGAACCATCCGTCATCGGTGGGCATTGCTCTTCTGTGCCTCCTGGTCACCTCCAAGTGGCATAGACGCTGTCCTCTCTGATTGAACGTTCTTCTCTTCAAGAATCCACCCTTGGATTCCACCGGACTCTTGCACAGTCTTCACCAGTCTACTAAAGTCCTCCATTGTGGTCTACGGCGGTTTCCGACATCACTTCACACCTAGGCAACCGGCTTCCCTGGTGTAGGTATCCTTGGGTGACTCTCCAAACTTCTGTCTTCCACTGGGTTTCTTCAGGGTCCTCTGAAAAGGGGTATTTCTTCTTCAAAACTGCAACCACAACTTTTCCGTTGACTTCTATTGAGCACACAGCTGTGTTTCCACTCCCCACACAGCCTCTGTGGGGTTCCTGGGTACTTACCTTGGGTGGTTCCTTGTGCCCCCATCTCTTCTGAGTCTCTCGGTCCAAGTCCCGACTTCAGTCTCAGTTCACAGTCCACTTTTTAGTATATGGGTTGGTCTCCCCCTGGAGACCACTGTGTATTATGCTTACTTACCTATTTGCAATTGAAGTATTATGTTTATTTGTGCTATATATCTCCGGGTAGGGGATATACCAATGTGTTAGTGAGTGTTGTATAATAAATAGACATATTTTTATATATACACTGTGTGGTTCTTTTTCGTTTGACCTACACTACATGATTAGATCTGGTAAAAAAAAGCTGCTTAACACTCCTTCAGGATAAGCCTGAAGGCCAGTGGCGGCTGGTGGAATTTGAAACTGGTGGGGGGTATGCAGAACGAATCAACGTATGCGAGCGAGCGCAGCGAGCGAGCCCGATGGCAATCAGGGTGGTGCGGGGGGGTTTTCCCCCCACGAATACATTTTTTAAAAATTGGCATCTTTTTGGTGCAATTTTCAGCACTATTTCTGTGATAAATGGACTAAAAATTCAGTTCTTCTAGGCATTCATAAAAGAAAACTCATACATTATTTCAGAGAATTTCTGGGTTGCCAAGCAAGTCTGACTTCTGAAGAGGGCTAGGGTACTAAGCAAGACTGCTTTGGCTCTACCCTTTCCAATAGAAAACACTAGTTAGCGATGTGAACAAGTTCAATGGACAAACCTGGGGTCTAGGGAGAGTCCTTCTCCTGAGAAAGAAATTTAAAAAATATTGGCAAATGGTGCATTTTAAAGCAAATGAATGCAGCGATAAAGCAAGGCTTATTAAGCAGTGGGAACGTATAGTCTTAAAATATTAAACACATTAAAAACTGCCCCGTATCTTCTTGCATTAATTTGTTCAACAGTTACTGTAATATGTAAATTGTTCTGCATGACAACTTTAGCCCTTTAAAATGTATGCTTGCCCGGTGTCTTGCACTGCATGCAGCATTAACTTTGGAAAAACATGCTCTAACCAGACTTCGGGAAGCACCCACAGCTGCTGGCTGTAACCAGTCATATAGAAATATGTGCAGACAGGTCTTTAAGTGAGATGAAAAAAGTGGGTGCTCCCTATAAAGGAACATGCCAAATACATTTCTGTGATTCCCATAGTGTGCCATCAGACCAGTATTTTGGTTTCTCTCTGAGATGTAATTTTATCCAGATAAATGGCACAGCAACTGACATATGCCTAAAGCCTGTCAGTATGATTGGCTTTGTCACTGGGTGTTAGCTGTTTAAGATAAATGAGTAACAACAATGATTTCTGATAAATAATTAACATTGAAAATGTTTAAATTCTGAAATAGTGAGTCTGTGAATTAAATAGCATTGAGGCCTGTGGAAGGAGTTTTAAAATAGCTAACTTGGGAATGCAAGATCAAGTAAACATGTAAAATAAGAGAGGAACTAAATCGCTGAAATGCATTCCCTCGACGTTTTTAACATTCATGGTTTGCAAGTCAATTCATGTTTTTGGCATCAGTGTTAACTTAGGGGCATGTACACAGGGCCAGTTTTAATGCCATACATCATAGTGTAGAATGAGACTCACATGAGAGACTAAAGGCAACAGACACCAGAAAGAGACAACAATGAAGAGAGTGCCAGGAGTGAAACGTGATAGAAAGAGAACGGAGTGAGTTACTTCAGAGAAAACTCTAAAAACAGGCGAGGGGCCACTAATCTTTTTGGGTTCCGGAGTAGCGTGCTACTCGCCAAAAACGCTTCAACACCTCGTCAGGGGTTGTAAGCACTATATAAATACAATTACAGTTACAATTACACGGTGGTCTGCTGTCCCAAGCAGGTCACCATCCATGTGTTTTTAGCGATTCCCAATGGGTCGCAATTTGCGACCTACCTCATGAATATTGATGAGGTAGGTCCATTGCGACCCACTGGGATTTGCTAAATGTGTCTGAGACACATTAGTACATCGCTGTTTGAGACTTCCTAATTGCGAATCACAAAGATTTGCAATTAGGAAGTCATAACGGATTTCTTTGTACACGAGGCCCTTAGTGTTTTAGTTTCTCAGTGGCAGACTGCTGCCTGAAATTTTGCAATGGATAATCTCACCAAGGGGATGCTTGTTTTGATGTTGTGTGTAAATGGAAAGATTTCCTATGGTGGTTCTCCATAGGTGGTGCCTTGGTGTGGAACAAACAGCAGTACCGCCTAATCAGTATGAGTGTGAGCTATGCTATGAATGGACCATTTCTTATGACCCTATAAGGCTTGTCATCTCTGGCAGTGTTAGTTGTGTGAGCCACTGCACAGACGATAAGCCTTATCCTCTTCCAAATGACATATGTGGGTACATGTTGGCCAGATAATAGTAGAACTCATGTCAGCCCCGTTTAACGCTAACCAAGTACAAACTGCTCAATTTGTAACACTTATGTACATTTATACCTTCACTCAAAGAACACAAGGTGCATTTACGAGAATGGATTGCAATCCATATCTGATACCTGCCATGCAAACCATAACGTGTACACCTAATGCAATGCTGATTTAATGCCCCAGTTTCATGCCAATTTAATCCCTTCATACCCATGCTGAAACACATTTTAAACTACACTGTCTCAAAAACCTTTGAACGGATTTACACCAAACTAGCAAGCTATTCTCTCGAGTAAAGTTTTACTTTCAAGCTAAGTTTGATGTAAGTTCATTTAGCTGGTTTATTCTGCAGAGGAGAGCAAAAGATCCTATGAGAGTTAAAATGGGACGCCAACTTTTGACCCTCCCATGTTTATTTTCAACCCCTCACAAATCTGCACAAAACGTGCCATGCCAAAACGGATCAGATTCGTTAACCACCACCAAAGTTATTAAGAAAACAAAACCAAAAAGCTTGTCAATGTATATATGGATAGACAACCAAAGTTGTTGCTGGTAGCCTGTTGCCAGCGCTGCCCAGTCAGTACTCGACCTTCTGAATACCAAGGGTGCCTTTTCTTAATTCCACCGCGTGCGTGTTCCTTCCACCACCCTATGTTTTCTTATCTTTCTATTTCTCCTTTCTGTAAGTTTCTCCCTAAGCCTGATGATTAAAAATAAGATCCCGTCCTAAAAAATGAGTGCTGGTGTCTACAGCCTGCAACAACCGGCACACATTAATCAGTGAAGTACCATTGCACTGGGTTATTGCAACACCGTTACTCGCAGCGCCTAGAAGCGACAACCATGCTGCATGACGTTTCACATATAAAGAACAGACAGTTCTTAAAAGTCTGACTTTGCTTAGTTTTTTGTAGTTTTCCTGTGAAGAGTCTCTCTCAGATTGTACATAGGACGAGAGAGGCTTTTACCTATTTCTGCACTGGCTGCATTAACCTACTGTGCTATCTTAGCAAGACGTTTCAAACGAAAAAGGGGTTTTAAAACTACAAAGACAAAAGTAATTACTATGAAGACTGACACGAAGAAACAGTGAGAAGTTAACCGCGCAAAGCCTGCTGCCTCAGGGCTTCTCGAACGTCTGAGACGGGAGTAATCCTCAAAACAAATCGGCATTTGACCACTCCCTGAAGAAAGACTTCCCTCTTATACACAAACGTGGACAAAGAAATCTGGAGTATAGTGAGGCGTATAACGGGGCCAGTCAGAGACCTCGGTGGGTTAATGCACATACATTTACAGATCCTGGGCTCGAGTCACACTGCAAACAACTCTTCAAGGTTTGCTTCGGGGGTCGATAAAAAGAGCTCCAATGAGCTGCCCAATAAAAATAACTTAATTTGTAGCGCTCGAGGCCACTGGAGTATAATAGAAAAGACATATACAACAAGCCATTACCGTGCTTTACATAATCAATGAACATATTTGAATGCACCCAATAAAAATAACGTAATTTGTAGCGCCGTGAGGCCACTGGAGTATAACAGCAGAGACTAAAAGCCATTAACGTGCTTTACGCCGATCAATGAACATATTTGACAGCACCTCGCTCTGAGGACTGACAGAACCCTCAGCAAGCATGGGAAATATCTCAGTTGTTACAGGTGATAGTTACGATTCATAAAGCACGCACCGTGCAGTGAGTGACCCGCCTCGAAGCGCTGCCCGGCAGCTTGAGCCGGTCCGGCTCCACACCTACCTGCTGGTAGTAGTTCCACTCCGTCGGGGCGAAGTTACTATCCACCACTTCGAACTGGAAATTGGTGCGCGGCACCTGGTGAAGAACGTAGACCCACCAGCGAAATGGCCAATCACAGTGTGGCAGTGCCACCACCCACGTGCGGCACCCAATGCTTTAATGCCTGCCCTCAGGCTGCACGGTGTCTCAGCCAATCCAGACGCTGCATTAGCAGCGCCAGGATTGGCTAGAGCAGGGAGACGGCCCGCCCATTAGGAGACCGGGGGTTGCTGCATGAAGCAACCCTCGGCCTCTCTGGTCCCCACAGGATGGTAGTAGGTGGCTGTAGTGCGCATGTTCGGGCTGGTCATAAAAATGACCAGACCAAAATCGAGCATGCGCGCTATTGCAGCTGCGCTTAGTGCGCGCTGCTGTCACTCAACCCTTGCTGCTGCAGCCCTGCCCCCACCCCCTTCATCGGCCGATTGCCTCGGGCGTGTCCCGGAGTACATCAGCGCGAGAGGGAGACTGCCAGTGCCGACTGCGAGTAGTTATTAATTATGATGAACTAACTAGTTGCTTGCGTGAATGGGGCAATGTCGCTAGTGGGGCAATGCCCCAGCGCCCCCAATGGACGCACCGCCACTGCTGAAGGCTGCTCTCCATAGCAACCACTTAAAGAGCTTTCTAAGGTTGCCTAAGACCACTACAATCACCACAAGGGTTGTCTGGATTAGTGCAAGTTGCTTCGCTTAAATAACTGTGCACCATATACTAAGCCAGCCTCCTACAGCCATGCTTCCTTACTTGCTGTTGTTGTTTGACCATATGGTCGGTGGCCTTTTTGTGTACCCAGCCAGTATACTTTTGTCATAGGCCTGCATGTGGTGTTGCGGCCATTAGGGGTGGGCAATGAACTCCGCTCCGCTACCAGAGTTTGCGGAGAATTGTTAACTACGCATTCCATCAAAAACACGGAATTCAAGCAAAAACTCCGCCCCTCCGCGTAGTGGAATCAGCTACTAAACTGCACCCACAAATGCTTTGATAAAACAACTTTACATGCTAAAAAGGCATATAACTAAGCCTGGGCGTAGTTCGCGAAGTAGCGCTACGCGAAGCTACGCAAAGTGCAGTTCGCACTACGCGAGCTACGCGTAGCACTACGCGAACTGTGTAGTGCACTGTTCGCAATGATTGCACAGTGCCGGATGCTTGTCCGCACTGTGCAATCATTGAAAACGGCATCTTGCACAGTGCGAGCTGTCTTTTACTGCCGCTCGAGTAGATTTTTACTCGAGCGGCAGCTTCTCAACGCGGACTGGTAGTTTCTCATCGCGAGCGGTCGCGAGCATACGCGACTCACTCGCAATGAGAAACCTGACCTCCCCGCGTTGAGAATCTCGCGGAGGTTTATTTTCCACGCTCGCGATCGGCAACTTGATGTTGCTGATCGCGAACGAAGAAAAAGTCTCGCCGGGATGTCATTTTGCTTGCTCGCGGTCGCCAACTTGACGTTGAGGACCGCGAGCAAGCAAAAAATGACCGCTACGCGTGTTTGCACTGTACTACGTGCAATTCGCGTTGTGCGAAGTAGCGCAAACTTCGCAAACTACGCGAGCGTAGCGTAGTGCTTTGCCCAGGGTTACATATAGCCAAGTCACAAAAGTGACCAATGAGAGAGGTGATGATTTTGGGATCCCCCCTAACCTAGGGGGAGGACCAAGCAGATGCCTTGAACACAAAGAGCACATCATGCTGAACGATTCAGTGGTGCTCCCATCCTGTTAGGACCACCCCAAGCACAGTTATGGGCAAAAATACAATCCCAACCAAAGGCCATGCAAAGCATTATGGGACGAGATTCTAGAGTGCAGTGAATATTATAGTATCCAATATCAAAACATTCCTAGGGACAGCGCTCTCCTGGCTCAGCTGAGAGCTAATACTATAATATTCACTGCACCCTAGAATCTTGCCCCATAATGCTTTGCTGGGCCTTTGGTTGGCATTGTAATTTTGTATGTGTGACAGGTTACAAATATATTTCACCAGAAGGTTCTAAAAGAGTACATATTCCTCACTAAAACATGTGTTTGTGGTTGAGTGCAATACTCCCTGGATGCTTGGATGAGCGCCTAGGTGATTCCCAGTGCCTACATGATATATACAAATAAAGTATGAAAATGATCTAATCAATGGAGATTTTAATCTTCATTTTGAAACAAAAATGGAAGATGAGGCATGCAGGCAATTAGAGAACGATTTGAGTATTCTCCAAATGAAATAATTGATTAGTGGCCCAACTCCTAAAGCAGACTATACTTTAGATTTTCTTTTTTCCAACATTAAAACTATTAAAATCCAGGACATGGTCCCATTATGTTGGACCGATCATTTTTTAATTCTGTTTTCTGTCACGATCCCTAGAGACTTAGGAGGTGTGTAAATAAGGATATACTTCCCAATCATTTCTCCCACCCCTCAACTGAAATAGAAATACTGTTACCTAAACAGATTAAAAATCTAAATGCGATATAGTAAGCTCATTAGATAAATGTGCACCTTTAAAAACTAATACATTCACTAGAAGCCAACCTTCTGAAAAGTGGTTATATTGCCAAACTGAGAATAGCGAATGGAAATGCAAGGGCCTTGAACAAGAGTGGAGTATTTCTAGAAATAGAACAGATCACTTAAAATATAAAGAAGAAGAACTGAAACAATATCATAAAGCCCTGAGGAGAGCGAAAAAAGACTATTTTATCAGAAGAATTGAGGAAAATGGCAACTCCTCAAAATAATTGTTTAAAATAGTGAAAGAGCTTGCACAGCCGACTTGCCTATCTCAATCCATTTACCCCACTGAGACGCTTTGTGAGGTAATTGGAAATTATTTCACAGATAAATTTGGAAAAATGTATTCTTCCGTCGAGGCCCGACCATCTTTCAAGGAATCCCCTTGGTTCACTATGAGCCCCTATCCTGACGCTGTCTCTCATTTGGGAGCTTTTGAATATTCTACGGAAGAACACGTCTTCAAATCGATGTTGGAGGTTAAATTTGAGCTTTTTATCTGTTCTTGGCTAGTTACCATACCATGCCCCTATTTTACAAAAACGTTTAGTCAGTCCTTTGCAGAAGCTACCTACCCCGATGACTGGAAGGAAGCGATACTCCTACCTTTTGCCAAAAAACCTGCAATTGGTGCCTCCACTCTTTCCAATTATTTGCCCATATTGCTCCTCCCTTTTATGTCACAAATTCTAGAAAAACTAGTGAACTGGCAACTAACCAATTTTTTAGAAAACAATAATCTTCTGAATCCTTTGCAGATGGGCTTTTGGCCCAATATTTGCACTGAGTCTACGTTGCTAGCTGTGTTGGATTACATTTGGCTAGTAGTTGATCAAGGCAAGTCCATTGCCCTGATCCTACAAGACCTTTCGCGGCTTTGAACACTGTCTCACAGTCTGCTGATTAACAAAAATCTTGACATTGGTGTACATTACAAAGCTCTCCAAAGGCTGAGCTCATTTTTAAAAAACAGGTCATATATAGTTCAGCTGGGCTCTTTCAGATCCAATTCACCATAAATCTGAATGCAGAGTCCCACATGGCTCCTTAGTAAGTCCTACTCTTTTTAATGTTTATGTGGCCACTTTGTCCACAGCTGCAAGGAAAGGGGGTTTCAAAGTATGTTCATATGCTGATGATACCCAGTTGATCATTTCACTAGGAGAGAACCAAGAGGAAACCGGTGCAAACTACATAAGTGCCTCACCGAAGTGGCAGACTGTATGACCAACTATTGTCTAAAGTTAAATGCAGACAAAACTGAGATCCTGTTATTCGGTGAGGCCCATCAGATGTGGGATGCTTCTTGGTGGGCAGGCTTGCTAAGCAACATGCCTCCCCCATAGAAATCTGCAAAAAATCTGGGGTTTATCATTGATGACTCTCTTTCGAAGCAAAGACATATTAATGATACTTACGGCAAATATTTTGGTATCATAAAACTTTTAAGAAGGCTGTTTAAATGGATCCCAATAGCCTAACGAAAGATCATAGTCCAGGCTTTGATTATGAGTCATTTGGACTATGGCAACACCCTCTATGTGGGCATGGCGGACTACCTTTTTACAAGATCACAGGTTATCCAAACAGCTGCTGCTCAATTAATCTGTAATATGGACAGGTTTAGTTCTGCCTTGGCATGCTTAACATCTTTGCACTGGCTACCAATGCGAAAAAGAGCAGACTTCAAACTTCTATGCCATGCTCACAAGGCTTTGTACAACACTGGCTTGGAAATTTTATGGACCAGAGTTGCATTTCATAAACCTTCTCATGACCAGAGATCCTGATATTTAGCCTTAGCCAAGACTATCATAATAAGGGAAGCCAGAACAGGCGGACGCTCATTTTCGCATATGGTTGCAGTTCAGTGGAATGCCACCCTCCTGGACCTCCGCCTCACCATTGATCATTTTCAGTTTAGAAAGAGGTTGAAAACGTGGCTGTTTTAGGTTTAATTTCCTTCTGTACCAATCTTTTTTTGGAGGGGTTCTTTCAGCCGAAATGTTGGGAGTCATTCAGTGCTGTGACATCCCCTAGGGGATGATTGTTGCACTTTATAAATAAATATATATGGTGAACTCTAATTTATGTTTTTTTCATAATGTTTTATTTGTACTTAGAGTCTTTTGATTATTTTTATTCATATGTATTTTTTAATACTTAACTTGCTGTATAAATGTTTGTAGTCATTGTATATATGTTTTTAACTGATGTTGTTATGTATTGAGATATGTTTTCATTTGGGGTGATTTATAATTATTTTGGTAATGTAATATATCATTTTATTGTTAAAACATGTGTATATGTTGCTTAATGTTTATTTTAATGTTTTGTTTAACGTAAAAAGTAGTTATTTTTTATTAATGATAATGTAATTATTTTGGCGATATTATTGTAGATAATATAGTGTGAGGTGATATTTTTGACTATCTGTTTGTTTACAGTTAAAGATGTGCTTGTTACTGATATTAGTAAAAACGGATCTTTTTCACAGTGATATCTTTGTTCTCAATGTTTGTGGTTTTATTATTTAAGTATAGGAAGGCTATATTTTCAGTAATGATATTTAGTGTCTGATATTTTTGTCCATCGATGTACTGTGCATCAGTATTGTGTCATTAAACCCAGTGCATGATGCTAAGGTGACTCCTTTCCTGGTCATGTTCTTCAACTTTCTACACTGGTCTTCAAGTGTGTGCTATGCTGCCAGAGGTGGTGGAGTGGATATGTAGGTGATGGAACTGAAACAGTTATCCTCTTTACCATTACTTTCTCGACTTCGTTCACATGTATTTATCGCAAGACATGTTTCAAATTTGTGTAAGCACTTACATTGCTAGTATGCATTAGATGTAGCAATTCTTGAAGTGTGTTTTCTTGTTATTCTGATAGACATACATTATTCCAATTTTACCAGGTATCCTGAGGAAGATCAGTTGACATTCTACTGAATCTGGCTGTCAATTAAGGACTTTCCAAAACAGAGTTTCATTTGTTAGTATTTGTTCTTGAGTGGTGCAAAATGAAAATGTGTTGTGCTTGATACTGAAGCGCTTGTATAATGCAGATGGCTTCCAGTAGGGCTCTCTGCTTTTTGCATGAGTGGTGTCCACTGAGCAATGATTGACATATCATCTTTAGTGTAGTCTAGCATTATGACAACTGCTGCTTCAGTAGTTCTCATGGCATTCACGGTGTCCCAAGTGGTGTCCTCTGTGACATTTAGGGATACCTTTGTATCTTTGAAAACTATGGGGCATATTATCGAGCCATTTATCACTGCGTCAGCGGCACTTTCCTGCCGCTAACGCGTTTTTTTTTTTAACACCCTATTATCAAGCTGTCGCTAACAGGTGTTAGCGACAGCTTTCCGGCGATAGCAGCCGGCTTACTTATCGCCTTGCATGACAGCGATATTTATCGCTAATGACATGCAAGGTAGGCGTTCCTTCTCAAAATTTCAGGAAAACTCACGCTAACACCACTGCGCCCTATTAACAAGGATGGGCCGGACCCGCGAAGCGATAAAAAAAGTTGCGCTAAGGCCCGTTAGTTGCAGGAACTTAAGACCAAAAAATAGCTGGTCTTAAAAATGGGGACAAGACTTGGGCCCACATGTATGCATGTTTTTGGTGCTGGACAGCGCTGCAAGCAATGTTGCAGCGCTGGCATGCGACAAAAATACAGTGCAGGAATGCACACCATCAATGAGTTAGTGCGCATTCCTGTGCCCCACTCATGAAAAGTGCTGCTGCGCTGCGACAAGACAGCGTAGCAACACTTCCCATTATGCCCTCCTTGCAACAGCATGGATGCGCCGTACTCACTGGACAGCGCTCCATGACGCAAGTAATGACAGATACGACAGGAATCTGTCTGCGCTAAAGTCACGCATTGCTGCAGTTGTGTCACAACCATGACGCAACTCCAGCAATGCATGAGGCCAGCCTATCCCTATGGCACTGCCTCACCCTCATGCCTGTCATCAGGCAGGCAGAAGGCACTGACGCAGTGCCGTTCATGAGGGGTGCCCGAATGTCGGCGATGTTGGAGATCCATTGGTGGAGATGCGCGCTGCGGTGTCATCGTTTGGAAGCATTGGTGGAGTGTTGGTGCGGAGGCAGTTGACCATACGTCCTGCGGTGGCCTTGATACAGCTGCAACGGGGTGCGATGACGGCGCTGGCGTCCGGTGGGCAAGGTGAAGACGTCATTCATCCAATGATGGTAGTGCCAGGAGAGTTCGGTGTTGTGGCTGTAGTTGAAGTACCCACTGGCAGAGGTGACATGCTCGACCGTGTGTCCTGCTATGTGGCCTGTTGAGGTGACTTGCTGCTTGCGTCTGATGTCGGTGACAGGAGGGGGTGGTGCTCTGGTCACTGGGGTTGCCCAGGTGGAACTTGAGTTCACCAAGTTGGATGTTGTTGGGGAACGGGAGACCCTGGGGTGCAATGATGTCTACAATGGGATTGTAGAATGGGGGGCCATGGCCCGGGGGGCCTGCACATGAGGGTGCCACAGAGGATGTTCTTGGGCTTGGTCCTGATCTGGGAGTTGACGTGGTCCATGGTCACCCTTGGCACATTAGAGTGCGTGGTCAGTCAGAGTGTGCCTCTGTAGGTGACGGCAATGCCTCCTCCTTGATGGTCGGGGTGCTCCTTGCGGGTGATACTGCATCCGTCAGTGATGGCGAAGGCGATGTCCGTTACGGAGCAGAGGTTTGTCCTGGCAGGCAAGGTGGCGTCCAGGGTTGATGGCGAGGAGGGTGCTGGCGTCGTAGCGTTGGAGTGTTCAAGAGGAATGCACCTTGGTGCTGAGCACGGTCCAGGGGCAGACGGACGCAAACGGCGTAGCTTATGTGTTGCCTTTGTCACGGGAGACGACCATTACAACGCAGGCAGTACATCGTTAACAACGCAACTCCGACAACGGGGGTCCCTTAACATCGCATTTGATTACAACGCATTGTGAGGTCAGTAATGGGGTAATTTAAACTTTTTCAGGTGTGTATGGGTTTTGGATGTAAAGAATGAAACTTGGACTAATTCTTGGGGTAAAATATGAAAAATTGGGTGTTTCTTGGGGTAAAATATGAAAAATGGGGTGTTTTTGGGGTAAAATATGAAAAATGGGGTGTTTTTTGGGCTACATTTTGGAATTTTTGGGTGTTTTTTTGGGGTCAAATGTCTAAATCTTGGGTGTGTTTTGTGCCAAAATAAAGAGAAATTTGGGGGGTGCATTTGTCTCAAATGTGATCTTTTGGGTGTCTTTTGGGGGTTCAGAATGGAATTCCAGGGTTCACGGTTGGGTTTGTTTTGCAAAGGTTATTTTTGGGTTGCGCTCACTGTAGTTGGAACAGTGATCTTCATGTCTCCGCTATGCAACACCTACTCTACAGTTGCAATGTGCCTAGTATTAGTATGTATTGGAATGGAATGCGATGTTATGGCATGCATCGCAACTACGTATGTGCCTTTGGCACACGAGTGGTACGCCCGCTGTGCATGGGCGCACAGCGGCCACCATTGAGAAGTGCGGGGGTGTCTGGACAGCTGTGAGGTGGTAAAACCCGTAAAGAACACTGGATGGTGCGTGGACGCGGGGATGTGTGTGTGAGCGTGTGTTGTTAAAAATTGATTGAGGAAAGTCTTACCTCTAAGCCGGCATCCCGTGTCTTCGAAGGTCCTGCTCTCCTGCGTCTGCTTCCAGGAAAAGGAAGTAGGCAGCCAGGCTCCCTCCCCTGAGTCAATCACAACGCTGCGATGAGGCGGTGGGATTGTTAATTGGTAATGGGACAAGTCATGCAGCCAGGGGCCGGAGGGGTGGGCATGTTCTCCTTGCAGGCTGTAATGCAGCCTGCATTGCGAACAGAGAAGTGCACATGTCTGCATTGGGCGGCCTGAGTGGGCCGACCAAACAGTCACTGCGCACTTGAGTGTGCATGCCAATCCGCACATTCCCTGCTCCGTGTTTGGAGCAGTCCTACCCACCCGCCCACTCCCTGAGGGTACATAGCATGATTACATCAGTTAATTATCCCTTGTTTTTCCCTTTTTTAACTGTTTTATTGGCTTCTCTGAGCCCGCACTACCCGCTTCCCGCCGCTGCTGCCCCTGCGGCCCCGCACCCCTGTCCTCGCACATTCCCACCTCCCAGCTGATCGTTCCCCCACCCTCCCCTACTTAATGGCGGACGCTGCGCGATTGCGCAGCGAACACGTGCTGCTGGCACGCAGAAGGCGCACCTAAGACAAGCCCGTCTGCGCACGTCTGCAACTCAACCGCGACCAGCACCAGGAAGCCTGGATCACGGGCCACCCACTGCTACAGCACAGCCACCCTCCACGCACTCAACCCTGGGAAAGTCAGAGACTGACAACAGGCCTTGGCAAACACGACCCACGGCCAGTTCTCCTGCCTCCACTGCCGCCAGAGCTTAACCACCACCCCGGACTCCAACACAGCGGACGCCAGCACCGGCAACACCCTAGGATGCATCCTCCTCAACAGGCGCTCTGTGCACAAACACGCCGTGGAAATCTGGAACCTACTCAACTCCCTCTCGCCCGACATCGCCTTCTTCACGGAGACCTGGACCAACGCCTCCTCCGCCCCGACATCAACACCGCCATCCCGGACGGATACAAGATCCAGAGGAAGGACCGCACCAACCACCCGGGAGGGTGCCTTGCCATTTCCCACAAGAGCACCCTCCGCCTCACCACCTCCAGCGAAACCTTCCCCCCGCTGAACACCTGCACTTCCAGATCCAGACCAGCCACAACTCCACACTCTGAGGAACCCTCATCTACAGACACCCCAGGCCCCGGACACCCCAGCCAGCCCACCTTCTCCACCTGGACGCCAGTCACAGCCGAAGACACAGCCTCAACCATGAAAGGCATCCACTCGTGGGCCCCCACCAACCCATGCCCTCCCACATCTACCACTGAGCCGCGGCTGCCATCACACACGAACTGCAATGCACCATCAACACCACCTTCAAAACAGGCACCTACCCAGACGACTGAAAGCATGCAGAAGTCTGGCCCCTTCTCAAAAAGATCACAGCTGACCCCACCGACCTCAAGAACTACCGGCCCATCTCGCTACTCCCCTTCGCGGCCAAAGTTGCAGAGTAAACAGTCAACAGGGAACTGACATGATTCATTGATGACAGCGCCATCCTCGACCTGTCCCAATCCGGATTGCGAACCAACCACAGCAACGAGGCCGTCCTACTCGCCGCCACAGACGACATCCGCACACTCTTGGACCAAGGCCACTCCGCAGCCCTCATCATACTCGTCCTTTCAGCGGCCTTCGACACCGTCTCCCACCACACACTAGTCGCCAGACTACACGACGCCAGCATACAAGGATCAGGCCTCGACTGGATCCGATCATTCCTCCCCGGAAGAAGCCAAAGGATCAGACTGCCAACCTTCCTCTCCGATCCCACGTAAATCACCTGCGGAGTCCCAGAGGGTTCATCTCTGAGCCCGACCCTCTTCAACATCTACATGGCACCCTCGACGCCATCGTCCGACAACACGGCCTCAACATCGTATCCTACGCTGATGACACCCAGCTCATCCTCTCCCTCACCAAAGACCCCACCACCGCCAGACTCAACTTCCAGAAAGGAATGCAGGACGTCGCAGTCTGGATGACCAACAGCTGCCTGAAGCTCAACGCCGAGAAGACAGAAGTCCTTGTCCTTGGAACCACACCTTCAATATGGGACAACACCTGTTGGCCTTCGCCCTCGGAAGCCCACCTACCCCCTCGGACCATGCCAGAAACCTCGGAATCGTACTCGACCCATCCCTCACCATGAACAGACAGGTCTACACCGTCACATCCAGCTGCTTGAACACCCTCCGCATCCTCCGCAAGACCTTCAAATGGATAACCCCAGAGTCAAGGAAGACAGTCACCCATGCACTCATCACCAGCAGACTGGACTATGGAACCGCACTCTACGCCGCCATTTACAAGTCCAACTCCGCAAACTACCGACATTACAGTACACTGCGGCCAGACTCGTCCTCGGCATCCCCCGGCACTAACACATCAGCCAACACCTACGTAGACTCCACTGTCTTCCTGTGATGAAAAGAGTCACCTTCAAAATTATCACTCATTCCTACAAATGCCTACACAACAACGTAACCAAATACCTCAACGACAGAATCAACTTCCACGTACACAAATGAGACATCCGATCTTCCAACCTCGCACTGTCCGAAACCCAGCGCATCCACAGAGCCAGAGCAGGCGGAAGATCCTTCTCCCACAATGCATCCAATACCTGGAACGAGCTACCGGCAGACATCAGAGGTGCCCCCTCCCTGAACACCTTCAGGAAGACCCTCAGGACCTGGCTCTTTGGCTAACAGATCTGCGGCCCCCCACCCCTCAGTGCCTTGCGACCCCCACGGGTGAGTGGTGCACTTACAATTCCCCTGAGTGATTGATTGATTGAGTTATCATCATGTAATGATTGTTCCTCTTCTGCACTGCTTGAGGTGGTGGGGCAACGCTCTTCCAACATAGCGGTAAAGCCGCCACTGGGGGTGCGTCATCTACGTGTGATAGGCATGAGCGACTCCCACCCCGGCCCTCCTACGCTACGCGTCCCACCTTCTCCTTACCTCGACATTGACCCCGTGGCGCAATCCACTGCACTCTCTCCAAATCTGTGACTCAGCCAGCAGGAGCCTGAGCCAGGTGTGCTTTCACTGGGCTGGGTACAGCAGTCACTGCGTAGTCCGCTGGTGGACCACCTGATGCAGTTGATGCAGCAGGGCTCCCTTAGGCGTGTAGTTGCAGCGCTCAGTCCACACAAGTTCGGCGTAGCACAGGGGCCTCACCCTCCAGAGCGTCCGGCCAGCCCAACATCATCCGTCCTGTGATGCAGGGAGACGGCACCCACCGTTGGTAATCCCCTCCGTGCACCCCGGTGTAGTGGTGGATCATAGTATGCGAAGCGAACCTCACTACGTTGGTGCGCAGGATCACCTCTACCATTGACGGCACCAGGGTGCGCAAGGCAGGCTTCTCACACAGGTCAGCAACGTGTCTCCATGCGACCTGCCAGACTTCACCACCAGGTATGGGCGATCGTCGCACATCAATGTCTCCCGCCACGGCTCATCCACTCCACAGCTACTCCACATCCCACTCCAGGCCACAGACACAGGTCCAGCAAGGGATCCAGGAACCAGACGCAGGTCCAGCGAGGGATCCAGGAACCAGACGCAGCTCCAGCGAGGGATCCAGGAACCAGACGCAGGTCCAGCAAGGGATTCAGGATACAAGACGCAGCTCCAGCGAGGGATCCAGGAAACAGACGCAGGTCCAGCGAGGGATCCAAGAACCAGACGCAGCTCCAGCGAGGGATCCAGGAACCATACGCAGGTCCTGTGTGGGAACCAGGATCTTGTCCTGGTCAACCAGGATGTTGGGTGGCTTGAGGGGGTTGTTGATGTGTGCTGCACTATGCCCTGTCTGCTCAAATCTGCATTTTTCCTTTTTTTTGTGCATCTTTTATATTGGAGGTGGACAGATAGGCTAAGTTCAAACTTGCGGGTTAGCGTGCCTTTTTTTCTATCGCTAAGGGCTTATCGCTGGATTCCACCCGCTATCGCCGGTTTCATTAACACCATTGCGCTAATGTTTTCGCCGCTGATCCCTGAAGCTATCGCCTGTTAGCAAAATGTTGCTAATACGTCGCTAACAGGGCGGTAACTTGCAGGGATAGACGACGATAGGAAAACTAGCGCTAACCTAGGTTAGCGATAGTTATCGCCATTTCTTGGTAATATGCCCCTATGTGAGGGGTAGGAGCCATCTCAACTGTGTAATGAGGGCTGGCAGTCATTCTTTCTAAAGCAGGGTTGTGATATATTTCTAGTGGCTTCTGGGATCACTGTCAGTTGCTAGGGGTCTAAAGCTCCTAGCTCTTCATTGGGCTCTCTATGGCACTACAATGTGTTCTGATACAGTACTGATTAGGACTTCCGGTCTCCTAGCCTTGTACAATTGGTTGTAGCTGGTTGCCTTTATTAATTGATGTTTCTGGGTTGCAGGTGTGGCTTGTGTTGTCTTCAGTTGCCAGAGACACATAATTTTGACATCACTTCTCCTACTTTCATTGCATGCCTTATTGATTTATTTGTGACTTGCTGCTACAGATATGTGGAGTACTTTTATTGCATACAAATTACCTAGGTGTGATATTGTGATGGGTCTTAGATGCAATATTGTTGATTGTGCCAACCTGCTGGTTTTGCTAGCTAGTGTCCTTCCAGAGCACGGCATTTCATTGTGGATTTGGTGCTGGGACAACCGCTTATAAAGGTTAAGGGTTCAAGTTGTTTGGCCTTGTAATCCTGGAATAAGCATGAAACAATTCACTGATGAAGTTAGATGTGTAATAAATATTTGGGAAAAGTGTGTTTTAAAAAATTTGACTTTGTCTGCCTGACCCTCCAGTTTGCTATTAGCATTAGCCTTTCAGCAGCTGCCCTCTGTTAGTGCTTTTCCTTAGTGAGGTGTGAAACTGCTCCCAGAGCAGTACACGATGTCTTAGGGCTTTTGGCAGAAAGACCTGGATTTGAGGCGTGTGACTCCTATCAGCTTCCTATCAGACCAGGAAGGGCAGCTTGATTTAGGAACGTCATTAACTGGAAAGAGGCCAGAGTGAGACTTTGCTCATTCACAGTTAAGTGTAAAAGGAGACCAGGGAAAGAGAAGCCTTTGTTTCCTGGGCCATCTGTAGGTAGCTTGGCACTAGACCAGTGGGAGGAGGAGCTGGTCCTAGAACCAGTTTGGTGTAGTTGATGAAGATGAGACTGCTCATTTCCCTAAATATGCCCCAGGTGACACAAGAGTAGCCCCAAGAGCAAAAAGGTGCTGCCATCTTGGATTTGCCACAGAATAGTTCATTGTGGTATAGTGCAATCAGGATGTGCTGAAAAAGTAATAAGGATTAGCCCAGGGAACTTTTTTCTTATTGGTTAGTGAGTGTCCAGGCGTCGCCCCCACCACCGTTTGTAATATTTGTGAATTTCCACCAACCTGCGGATGTTATTTGCACCTTGCACTGTTAGCCACCTTAGAAATCTCACTTTCCAGCCTCTAAACCTACAGTAAGAAACATTAACCCTGTTAATGGATTATTCACCATAACAAGTGTACTTTTTATTTTGAAAATCTGATTCCATGAATCAGGTTGTGATTATCGAAGAAAAGCGGCAACTTGTACACTTCAGTAGTACATTGGTGCACAGAAAGCTTTATGAGTCCAGCCTTACATCTATAAATGATGTCTTGTGCCAGATTCCCTGAAAACAGCCAGAGTAACACATTGCTAAAAGAAAATCTAAAGAGGAGACCACCGCTCTGGCTAATAATTAACCCATCTTGCAAATTCATTTTTCTCCAGGAGTTAAAAGAGGAGATTATCGTTTTATTTAATAACAATTACACCATAGCCTTGGTTTCATGAGACCTCAATGATGTCTTGGATACAGATGAATAAACATTTTCACTGTCCCTTACCACCAGGCCTTAACTGGTGGGAATGGACAATGAAAACTGCCCATTGGACCGCCTACTCTAGGCAGGTGGTCAAACTGCAAAAACTCTATGGCCCATACTCCATTGGGCTGTCAGAGCACTATATCGGTGACAGAGCCTGAGCAGGCTGCATCGTTGAGACACTGAAGGTTCACCTGCCTGTAAATCCGATTGGTGGAGAAGGTACTCTATCACACTTGCGATTGAGTCCCCCCTCTGCCAAACTCTAAATCAGGCCTTAACATTTCTAAATATCATCTACAACACTATTGTTGTGACAACATCAAAGAGATTGAATCTCTTTCCTGAAGAAGGCATGTGTAGATTCCTGTAGAAGATTAGAGAGAAACTTGTCATCAAGTAATTGTTTCTTAAGGAAACTGTTGCAATTTGTCACCTCAATAGGAAGCCTCATGCAGAACACAAATATCTAATTAATGTTCTGCACTTTTAAGTCATATTTATCAAAGTTGGGTTGGTATTGTGGAGAACATTCTCCATTGTGAAGAAACTTTATAAAGTGTAATCATGCATACCAGTTTATTCCAGCAAGCGTCCTTGATATTGAATGAAGGAGTTTCCCTTTTTTTAAATAACTGACAGCGGAAAGAAAAACCAAACACAGAAACTATCATAGATCACAGAATCAAAACTGGTCATGGAAAAACTTAAAGAACCACTAAATCATTTTTGGTAAATTTGAATGTATATGCTTTTATTGTCATCAAATGTTAGAGGTATATGTAGAAATGTTAAATAAGTCCTAAAATGCAATACTTGGTACAAAGAACTAGTCTGAACGTCAGTGCTAGAATGAATCTGCCCTTGCCAACAGCAATTTCCTTTTCCACCCAAGGTGACCAATAATCCATTAACACGTATTACTTAATGGCCAGCATCAGAGTGCGATAGATTAAGGCTAGAAGACAATATGTTAATTCTGTATTTACACTCCCAAGCTCCCAATAAGGACACAACCTGTAAGGTGTTCTTCGAATACCAACATTTTTTTACATTTCTGTAGATGTTGATAGTCTCACTGAGACACCAAGAGTGTCCCCGTAGAGTAGGTATCTCAGTTGACTAACAATCTATAATGTGAATAGAGTCTTGCATCTTTGCATACATTTTAATTACAGCATTTTCTTCTGATTCCTCAAGGTCCATCCGGGCCTCCAAAATTTATTTTTAGTCATTCTTGTTACAGCCAACTCAGGTTCTGCCTCATTTACCTTTACAGCAAACCACGCACTTTCCTAAAATTTCCATTACACGCAGCATCCCTGTGGTATAAACACATCCTCTGCGCTGGGACACCCTAGACAGGAAGTGTGGTCTTTTCCGCTTAGCTATGCTTTCATGTGGGGCCAACCAGCCGGAACGAGACGTGAATTGCAGAGGGTTTTTTTCTGTTACTTTTTCCATGCATTAGTCAATGGTCTGCTCTCTTTGGAGCGCTACAGCAGTCTCTGGAACAAGGAGAAGGTAATTGTTTCTTGGTAGATGTACAGTGGCCTCCTGGGTCCAATAGAGTGGTGAATGCGTGTGTGCTAACACACCGGACTTCACTAAAAGATATTGGAAAGGACCCGTGAAAGCAACAGGGGGCAGGAGTTCAGAGTCACGCTGAAGTTGACGCAGAGGTAAGGTTATAAAACATGAGAACTCGAGAAGTGTGGCCAAGACTTCTTGTTTGTCGACCAAGCACATTACTTTGGCAGCATGGCGACAGAAAGGTGGGCTGTAATCATCTTACAATGTGAAAGGTCCCTGAAATTAACATATTTTTCTCTTGGGGTGAAGCTGGGCAAAACATCTGTATTTAAAAAAAAAAAAAATTAATAATTGGGGCATAGGTTCATTGTTATTACTTGCGTTTTGCAGTGATAAAATAGCCAAGCAAGCTTGATAAACTCTATACATTTAAAATCCCATTAATAATTGGAAGGCGTAGGTCTTACTGTATTGAGATGTAAGAACATATGCTGAAGACTAGAAATAACAGAAAACTAACATCCAAAATAAAAATATCCATGGACCATCAATAAAAAAAAAAAATCTCCTCCATCTAAAATTCAGTCTTAGGGATCGTAATGCAATACCCAAAATGATCCAAAATATTGTAAGGTAATCTAAGAAAAGGTGACAGGTTACAGTATTTTTCAAATATGTGGCTAGGTCTTGAATGTTCACTAAAAGTAGGAATGCGTCATTCTCCCCACAACCATCCAACGGATGCCTTCATTAATCAATGCTCAAGCTTGGGGGCATTCTGGAAATTTATGGGTGTACCATTTGGTCTCACTGTTTCAGTATTAGCCAAATCTCTCCTTTTTATTTGTCACCTGTGGTCCTTATATTCACTTCAAGTTCTGGATGTTTACTGATCAAGGTTGAGGTCCTGAAGGGTTCTCTGATCCAAAAGAGCTGTCTGGATCTACCGAACACGAGAAGCAGTCAGGTAAGTAGTAGATGGCAATGACTATGGGCCCGATTCACAAAGGCAATCTGAGACAAAAGTCTAACTTTACGACTTTTGGTATTTACAGAGGTCATTTATGAGTCGTATCTTTATGTCCGCAGTCAAGCCGAAGTCTCGGGCTTAGGCCGTACTCTCCGGCTCGGGCCATACTCTCCGGCTCGGGCCGTATTCTCCGGCTCGGGCCGGATAAAGTGTAATCAGGCCCGGAATACAATTTTTACAAAAAGGAACGTGTGATAAATGGCAGAGGAGGTCATGAAAATCAGTTTGGGCAGGGAAAAGGGTGTGGCCGGACACTGCATCATATCACAGAAAAGTTTGCTTCTTTGCATCATGGTACATGCAGTCTACAATTTGCGCTCTCCTCAGTGTTGACTGTAGTCCACTTGATACTACAGTCAACATGGAGGGGAGCGCATTATACATGTTTAATAATAGTAATAATGCCTCTTTATCTTGTGCCTGTAGGTTCTTTTTCATCCCTGATTTTTCCACATTGTCACTGTTTTTCCCCTTTTCTCTTCCTCCTGCCCACCTTTTTTTCTCTCTTTCTCTGAATCAAAGTCTGTTGAGGGAATGTAAGTGGTGGTCCCCGAATATGAGTGTCAGTGGGCCTCACTTGCAACCACTGTCTCATATTAAGCATTGGTCTTGGTAAAGGAAGCTTGGTGATGTGAAAGTGCACCAAAGCATAGCCATTACAAGTACAGAACTAAATTGTGATCCCTGTACAAATGCTTGCTTGCACATAGATCGTAATTACAAGTTAGGAGATAATTATCACACCCTCGCAGTTTGCCCCAGTAGATTCCGGCAGGCCAAACCTGTTGAAGTTTATTAAGTGAAAAGGTGTGTAAAAAAGAGAAAACATGGAATTTGGGGGCATATTATCAAGGGTATAATCGCCGCTTTTTCGGCACATAGCGCCGAAAAAGCGTTTTTTTTTTTAATCACTCTATCAACAAGGACACGCTAACAAGCGTTAGCGCGTGTTTCCTTGCTGCTTTGCATGTCAGCGATCAATATCGCTAATGACATGCAAAGTAGGCGTTCCCGTCCATAACTCCATATCAATTCACGCTGACACGGCTTCGCGCTATTAACAACCCTGCAGCAGACCCACGAAGCAATAAAAAAAAACGCGCTAAACTGCGTTTATCGCTTGAATTTAACGTCTGCTTTTTATTTGACTTAGCTATACTAATAATGGGAGGTGGATTGTATGTTTAGGTCCACACTCCCCTATCAGCAAGCAGCCCCATAGCGCTGTGAAATCTTCGCTGGATTTCACACGCTATTTCTCATTTTCATCCTCTATCGCTGGAATTACATCGCCTGTTAGCTAAGCGTTGATAATATGCCGCTAACACGGCGATGTAATCCGGCGATAGACAGCGATATACAGAAACGCGCTAAATGCGCTTAGCGATGTTTATCGCTATTCTTTGGTAATATGCCCCTCAGTGTGTTAGATACCGATTCCTCATGTTATACCTCATTTTTAAGTTAATAACTCATAATAGGAGGTACTTACCACATGTGGTATATACCTCGCCTTGGTGGTAAATACCTTACCTAACTTGTAATGAAGCCTAGGTGTTTTAATGTCGTGACAAGGCCTAATGTATGATATAGTCTCCTTAAATCACTGCTACCGAGTTCGGTGATAGCTTTTTTTTTCTTGTACTCTGTCACCAAATTCCCTACTCTAGTGAAAACCTTTTTCTAGAACCATCTTGGACGGCACCACCTTCCAACTCTCTATGTGTCAGGAATATCGCCTTGAACCGTTGTCTATGTATTTTAAAGAGCATTATGTTATGAATGTCGGAAAGAAAATGTCTCTTTTTGCATGATCACCCTCATTTATTTTGGATTGATGCTGTTGTTTTTTGGACTCAAGGTGAGTGCCTCGGAGTGTATGGGGGGTCAGTGGTAGGTCTTGAGTCCATGTGCGGCACCAAGCAGAAACAGGCAAGGTGGCGGTAATGGATGCTAGTGCCTGGTCCTCCTGACCACAGTCCCATCCATGTCCTCGTCCCCGGGTGTGTGCCCTGCCCCACCTCTGGGTGTTGCAGTGCCGGCTGCGGCACTGTGTGCCACTGACTCATCAGGGGCCGGAGGAGGATTGTCTGCCGCGCTGTGTGGCAGTGACACATCAGGTGCCAGAGTGGATACACCTGCCGCACTGGGAGACACTGACACACCAGGGGGCGGAGATGTGGATGGTGTGGGGGCAGCAGCATTCATCATCGCCACGCCTTGTGGCAGCAATGCCATGATGAGGACATGCAGGGCATGGTAGATCCCAGCTACAGTTCGCTGATGTGCAGCGGTGGCTGCCATCCTTTCCGCCTCCATCCGCACCATGTCCTCCATGAGCCTCTGCATGTGTGCCAGCTCAAGGCTGGCATCGCTGGGGCCACTGTGAGCGGACAGGTATTCTTCCCTCTGCGTCATGACTCCACAGATGTCAGTCAGGGCTCGCTGGAGACCATGGGGCGGACATAGACATCCAAGGATGGCGTCCAGTTTGTTAGCCATGAGCTCGAACCCCACCCGCACCTGCTCGGTTGTCTCCCTCTGGCCCTCCAGCACACGGCGTTGGAAGGTCATTTGTTGTTCCTGGGGGTCTTGGGAGGGTGCCGGGGCTGTGGGTGCCTCCTGCTGGGTGGTTTGGGTGGTGGGTGGGGTCTCATGGATGTAGCTGGGCTGCCCTGATCCTGGAGGTGAGTTGCGGAGGTGGTCAATGAGGTCTTGGATGGTTTGGATGTCGATGCTGGTGTTGTCCTCCTCCTCGTCATCAGTGAAGAGTGGCTGTGACTGCTCTGCAGGAGGTGTTGAAGATGCCCCTGCAATGTGAAGGGGAGATGGTGTATTACAATATGTCCACATGTATGTTGCCGCATGGTACAGGTTGACATTCAGACAGCATGGAATTGTACATTGTGACAGTGTGTGGGTCTGGGCGAAGACCCAGAGTGATTGTGGGTGTGCACTGTGCCCTGCTTGCTTGTGCATGTGTGCCATTTTGGCCATCTCACCCTGTCCCCCCAGTACCTGGTGGTCACTCACCCTGTTGCGGTTGTGTTGAGTCCTGTCGAGCAGTGTCTGGTCCCCCGACTCCGGCCACAGTCTCCACACTGATGACTGTCGACACCAGCTCCTCCTTGTCATCCAGCTCCTGCTGTGGCGCTGGGCCCCCACCTCCGATCTGTGTTGCTGCCTTCAGGTTGGCGGAGAGTTTATCCTTGGTCTTCCGCTTGATGTCATTCCATCGCCTCTTGACCTCGTCCATTGTCCGCTTGTGCTCTCCGACGGCATTCACCTTGTCGACGATGTCCCGCCATATTCCATTTTTGGTGCCCAATGACACGTTGGAGGTGACGAAGAGTTGTTGATGGTGTTCCATCACCTCCGTGACTATGATCCTGTTCGCCAGCGGACTGAACTTGGTCTTCCTGGTCTTCTTGTCCTTGCCCTTCCCTGTCCCCGAGGTCCCAGGCTGGTCGTCCGGGGTGCTTGTGGGGTTGCGCTGGTCCTCTGCGCCTGCTCCGGCTGCCTCCATGGTGCTTGTGTGTTGGTCAGTTTGTGTGTGGGTTTTTTTTCCTGCTTTTATGGAGGTTTCTGACGCCTGCCAGGTGTGTGTTGCAGGCCTGGCGCTGCTTGTCGCTGGTTTCCTCAACGCGCTTTGGGCCATCGCGTGTTTTTTGGTGTTGTGGTTTGTGTTTTTATCTCCATCATGGTGGTTGTATCGCGGACTTTGTCCGCGGTTTAGGCAGGCTATCGCATGGTACCGCCTTGTTGTGAATTCCACGTTGACACTGGGTTATTTTCCCGTGATGGGCTGCGTTATTGAAAGTTGCGTTACACTACTCTTGCGGTAGTTATCACACGTTCTTGTGAATATACCCCCAAGTGTTTAATCTATTTACAGGGTAGTTATTTTGTGGTTAAGGGATATTTGTTTATCCTGGTCTACTCTGGGAATTATATCCTGCTGTATCCACTCTTTAATTTCTACTTGCGTTGCTTTTGTATCATCAGTATATAAATCCTGAAAACCCTCCCAATATTATGGTCTTCCAGGCATCGTTGTTTCGTGGCACTAATCACTACTTAATCTGGATCCGAATGCCGTCTTGCCTTGTTTTCTAGGCGAAAAGTTTTCCGCACCCTTCCCCATACTCGTAATGTGCCAGCTTACTGGTGTTCCACCTATTCTGCACCCTACCTTCCAGATATTCTACTAAGTATCCCAGGGCCACCTTTAGTTTGCTGTGAAGCTCTAATTCTATACTAGGAAATCTTTCTAAATGAAATCAATTCTCATCTCGTGTTCTCAAATCTTGTTTTTCTTTCCTTCTGTGTGCCGTGTAGTTAATTAGTCTCCCACAAAACAAAAGCTTTATATGCATCCCACACAATATGTATTGGAGCAGAGGCCTCATTTAAATGAAAGAACTCTACAGTGTCTTTCTTCAAGGCATTTATGATTTCTTGCTCACCTTGAAGGCTTCTATCTAGGGTCCATCTAGACCGGGGTTGGAGACTCCCAAGGGAGGGCTCCAATTATACCGAAGCATGATCCGATAAATGCTCTGGTTGATGTGCTACCCTACTGATATTTTGACTTAGCTTTATATCTGTTAAAAAGAAGTCTAACCTAGAGGCACAAGCATATTTTTTGTTCTGATAGGTAAATTCTTTCCTCTGGCCCACCGATTAACCTCCAAATATCTACCAGGCTCAGATTTTTTATCTATTGATGCCAGTCAATCAATATATCTTTGTTCGGAGGCCAGTAGCCAATCATAAAAGCAATATATAAAAAAAACATTAAAAAAGAAGAGAGTTCATAGCAGCAATTCCAAATATGTACATGAATATACAATAAAACTCAGAGTAAGACAAAGTCTATAATCAATAAACGATACGACAGTATACCAGAGTGTAATAATTAAGAATGAAAAAGAATAATCATATCCAATTAAGTTCCTTCCCCAAGTTCATAGTCCATCCAGTAAGGGAAAACCATACGCGCAAAATCCCTATAAGATACTTAGCTACAATTAAGTGAAGCCAGAGTACTGGGGGAGAACAAAAACCTCAGATTTCGTCCACCATGCACTCCCCACCTCCCCTGGCAAACATAAATACATCTTTATCAGTTATAGGGACATAGAGGTGCCAATGGCTGCATGTATACAGGATCCTTTTCCTAAGATCATGGTAAATCTGATACCTATGTCCCTTTTACTGTCAGAGGGTTAGGGGGATATTCTTTCTTGCATAGAAAACTGCCCATAAAAAGGATGCCACACTACAACAGACCTCCAGGGAAGGCAAAGATTGTATGTATTTGTATGCAGGTCGACATTGCGTAAAATATAGGGGTCTTATGATCGGTATAAAATAATGCTTCCTCTGGTGGTTATAAAATTTATAAAAGGGCACCACATGCATAGTGTCCTGTGCCATCGCATCATCTCAGGGAAATTAGATAAGGACATAGACCAGTTATTCATATTTGGAAAACTAACCAATCCGTGAAAAATGTTCAGTCTTAAGCGAGTCAAGTGGAACCTATGTCTTGCATTTAAAACTGCTTTAAGTTAAGGTTAAATATTAAAAGTAGTTAAAATCATTTGATTCTTCAGAATGTTGGGTTTGGAGATTTCACTTGTCAGCCTCAGATTTTCCAGGTGTGTCATGGCTTTGTTTTTTAACAGTTTCTTGCTAATCAGGTCAAGTGTTTCAGGTTTATTAAAATACTCAAGGTGACCTAGGTCAGTGCAGAACCATTTTATGTAGGCGAGCCACGGCATGGACTGATGTTTGCTTGAGTTGTGGCAATCCCTAATTATGGCACGATTTAAATCAGTGTGTTCGCTCGTCCATACTTTATGCCAGAGTAAAATTGGCTGTAACATTATTAGGTCAGTGATAAATGGGGCTCCAAGTTCAGCATGGCATACATAAACTGCGGCACTTTCAGGAGTAGCAAGGAGGTACCTGAAGAAGTTGTTCTCTATCAATTGTATGTCGCTACATTTCTTATGACCCCACACACCTGCCCCATTTAATGCAACACTGAGACATTTAGCTTTATAAATCGACATCACCAAATCTGGTGGGTTAGAACCAATCGTCTGGCAAACCCTCTGAGAGCTATACAAGCTTTAACAAGTTGCAGTTTTCTATTCGCAATAGCCTTGTTCCATAAGCCCTCATTATCAAATACATTTCCCAAATAGTTAAAAGTATTAATAAAACCAATAGATGAGTCGTCTATTTTCATTGTTCAGCAATTAGCGGTATTCCTCCCACATTTCATAACAAAGGTTTTGGATTGATTCACAAAAAGACCAAGATCCTGCATATATTCTGTGAAGTTTGCAAGCAGTGTCTGGAGAGCTAATGGGGAATGTGCCATAAGAACGCCATCGTCAGCGTAGAGGAGGGCTGGTACAGGGCATGTTCCTACTTGAGGAAGGTCTTTAGTTGATGCTGCAAGTACCGCTCCCACACTGTTTATATATAAAGAAAACAGAAAAGGAGCCAGGACACAGCCCTGTCTCACTCCCCTCTCCACCCTAAAGGGTTCAGTACACTCCCGCTAATATCACATCTGACCCTGGCTTTACATACAGAGTATAGTTCCCTCAGGAAACTAATAATTGAAGTCTCTACCCCCAGGTCTTTCATGATCGACCATAGTTTAGAATGCATAACGCAATCAAAGGCCGAGGATAGATCAACAAAGACTAGATACATATTCCCCTCTTTCATTTTAACACACTTCCCGACTAACAAGCTTAGATTAAGACTTTGCTCTACTGTCCCAACCCCAGGGCGGAAACCGTATTGCAAATCTGACAAGAGGTTATGAGTGTCAGCCCAATCTTGCAATCTATTCAAAATAATTTGACCTGCAATCTTCGCCAGGGAATCAAGCAGAGAAATCGGTCTGTAACAAGCCGAGTTGGCATGACCTCCCTTCTTGTAGAGCGCAATGATGATTGATTTGGCCCATGTTGATAAAAAGCTGACTGCGCAACTTGCCCTCAGTACTAAAGTCAGTAGGGGCCCCCATAGTACAATGTTCGCTTTATATAAATCTACAGGGATTGCGTCTGATCCTGAGGCTTTGCCTCCTTTGCTTGCCAGTATTGCATCGTTAACTTCATCCAAACTAAAGGGGGGCATGAGGGGAACCTGGAGAGAATCTTCAATTATGAAATGGCTGTCTACCTGGTCTGCTACTGGAGCCACAATAGGTAAGGAGTAAATATTAGTGAAATGCTTTATCCAATCTTCCTCCTTTATGGCTATCTCAATAATAGGGACCTCTTCTGCTCTCAATGGTGTAGAGTTAATTACCCTCCAACAAGCTCTGTTATCATTACTGGCGCATGCTTCACATAAGGATTCCCAAACCTTTTCCCTTAGCTGCGACTTCCTTAACTTCACCGCCATCTTGTATTCAATTCAAAAAGTCTGCACCTAAGTGGTACATGTGGGGGTTTTATGTAGAGCCTCCTTTAGCCGCTTGTGTGCCCTAGTACATATCGTGTCGAACCATCCCTTTCTGTTCTGTCTTGCTTTTTTGTTAACGAGAAAGAGGCTCTCCTTCACTCCCTGTGTAATTGACAAAAAGACCTTAATGATCTCATTGGGCACAATTGAGTCATCTAGGCAGGTCTCAAAAGCCTCTTGCTTATCAACTATCAATTGCTTAAGGAATCCGTCCGGAAGAATCTGTGTCCCACGCAGGGTATACCCATTTAGGCTTGCAAGCTCTATTGCTTCTATTAGTGTAGTTGGTTTATCATACCGTCCCCTGAAGAATAGAGTTGACGATAATTCGATACCCAGGGGGTAATGATCACATAGTGAGATCGAGTGAGTATGGAAGTTGAAAGCCTGAGCAGCACACCTATTAGAAAGTAAAACATGATCAATAATGCTGTGTGCATTTCTCCCATTGAAAGTACACTTACGGGGAGCATAGGGAAGGAGATCTCATTTGCAAGAGCAAGGTCAAACTTTTTTTTTTTTTGAAAGTTTTTAAGTAAATCTGTTTATTAATTTTCACATAATTCTGATACATAAATCGCCACATGGCGATATATCATCAACCACAACAATCAACACAAACTAACTAGAAGTGATTTATGCTATTTCTGTAGGTATAGACAATGGTGTGGCTAATATTCTATCTGTATCTAACATAGCTGAGGGATTACATATTATACATCGATATCGCTCGTGGAGTAGCTGGAGGGTCCTGTTGGGAATTTGTTAAGAGATATTGTCGCAGCGGTTCCCAAATGTCTTTAGGCTTTGAGGATGATGGCAGCTCCTCCGCATACAGCTCAAGAGTTTCCTTACAATAAACCATATCTCTTATCCAGTAATCACATCTAGGGGGCACTGTGCTTTCCCATGTTATTGCTATCCGTCGTTTTGCTAATAATAAAGCAATCCTTAAGAATTTCCCCATTGTGCCCTTAACCTGCGGTACATAGCTCAATAAACACATCAGAGGTTCACATTGCAATTTTTGACCGGACATAGTCTGCAGACACAGTACGACCTCCTCCCAAAATTTTGCTACAGCTGTACAGTGCCACACCAAGTGCCAGAAGTCTGCATCAGGCTGCCTACATCGCTTGCAGTCACTCGTGTCACGAAGACCAATTCTATACAGTTTCAGAGGTGTATGATAAACTTGGTGAATGTATTTAAAATGAATGATTCTGAGATTACCATTTGGTGTCAGTTTACCAGTTAAAGTACATATTTGTTCCCAGGCTACCAGATCTAGGGGAGGATCGAGTTTACTATTCCACTTTTCTAGGCTAGCATCCTCAGCTCTCACAATTTCAGAACGTACCGCTTTATACAGTTTAGTCACTAGTTTACGTTTTGAAGGGGCCACTAGTAGAAGCTGTAGCGATTGTGATGTGGGCGGCTCCTCTGGAAATGAGCCGTAATGAGCTTGAAGCGCTAGTTTCAAGCGGTGAACAGTAAATTGGAACAACAATGATTGATTAGTCACGTGATGGAAGTCTTCAGCTGTAAGAAACTGACCTCCCACGAAAACATCTTGCATGTGTTGAATACCCACACTTCGTAATGATCGAATCGCCCCTGTTTCTCGCATTACTGAGAGGGAGGCATGGTGTTCAAGCGGCAGTGCCGGAGCATACAATGGCAACTTCGCTGTAATTTTGCCAATAGTTTGCCAGGCCGCAATAGTGGTGTCTACTGTATTTATTTCAGTGCGTGGTGTGCCTCTACGTGTATGTGTGAGTATTCCAGCCAATGGTGTAGGGTGAGCATCTCCGTCCTCCACTGCTATGTGTGGCGTGAAAGCATGTGGGTTATGCCAGTAGTAGGCATACTGTGCCTGTGCGCATAAGTAGTATACATAGAGATCAGGGGCAGCAAATCCTCCCTGTGCGTAATCCAGCGTGAGCGTGCGCCAGCTTACTCTAGCTTGTTTTCCATTCCAGATCAGCCGAAGTAATTGAGTACGAATATTGAGGAATAGCCGTTTTGGCAATTTAATCGGTATATTATTAAAAAGGTAGAGAAATCGTGGTAGTACAATCATTTTGATTATGGCAATGCGATCAGCCAAGGATAGGGGTAGCGAGGACCATTTATCAACCTGTGATTCCAGCGTCTCACATGCTGTGCCAAAATTTTCCTGATTACAATCTCTGGGTCACGATGTACCCATACTCCCAAATATTTTACAGGATCTGCGGACCAGAGTAGCGGATATTCCGTTTGTGGAGCCGTAGTAATCGTTGTCAGGGGCACAATTACTGATTTGTCCCAGTTTATTTGGAGACCGGAAAATAAACCAAATCGGATATATTCCCGTAATATGGGGGATAAATTTTTTTGTGGCTCACGTAGAAAAAGCACCATGTCATCAGCATATAAGGATATGCCGACAGGGCGGTGATTGAAATTAAGCGCTGATTCCCTATGACGCTGTCGAATGACGCAAGCTAGAGGTTCAAGTGTAAGGGCAAACAACAGTGGTGATAAGGGGCAGCCCTGTCGCGTGCCCCTATTAATGGAAAAGGGAGTCGAGGTGTGACCCCCCACTCTGACCCTTGCCGAGGGATCCGTATAGAGGAGTTGCACCCAGCGTAAAAACACGGGCGGGAATCCCATTCGCTTCAAGACATGGAACATATAACACCATTCGATAGAGTCGAATGCCTTAGCTGCATCCAGCATGACCGCAGCAGCAGGCAGGTCCGGTGTCAGGACATGATACATGGCAAAGAGCGTTCTCAAATTGTGTGACGTGGATCTCTCCGGTATGAAGCCGGATTGGTCTGGAAGCACTAGGGAGGACATTAATAGTTGTAGGCGGGTGGCTAAAATTTTTGCTAATATTTTTGCGTCCAGATTAATTAGTGACAGCGGGCGATAAGAATCGCATTGAGACGGGGGCTTGTCTTTTTTAATAGTGTGATGATTAAGGCCTGTCTTAGGGACAAGGGAAGAGTGCCCGTTTGCGTGTGCTTCAGCGTATACTTCTAATAAATAGGGCGTCAGAAGATCAGCGTATTCTTTGTAAAATTCCGCTGTGAGTCCATCTGGACCCGGGGCTTTTTTGTTTGGTAACGATCGAATCGCTGCTTTAATATCTTCTTCGCCTATTGGTTGACTAAGATATTCCCGGTGGCTATCTGCTAGCCAGGCGCAAGCAATATCAGAGAGATAGTCGTCAAGCGCTGTGTCATCCAAACTCCCATGCGATGTGTACAATGTGGAATAACAGGATCTGAATTGTTCAACAATCGCTTGAGGTGTGTAGTGTTCTTCCCCCTGTGCGTCTATTATTTTCATTATGGGGGTGTGTTCAGTTCGGAATTTGAGTTTAGTGGCCAGTTGACGGCCGGGCCGGCCTCCCTCACCGTATGCTCTTGCGACACAACGACGTGAGAGATAGCGGGTCTCGGTTTCCGCCATAGCGTCATATTCCAATAATTGTTCTTTTATACGCGCTAGTTTATTGTTGTCGGGAGTAGCCGTATAGTCCCGTTCCAGTCCTGCTAATTTATTTTCAATGATAGAGAGCTGGCCTCGAATGTCACGCAGTATGCCTGCTGTAGTGCCGATACACACTCCCCTCACTGTAACCTTAAAGGCCTCCCACAAGATGGCTGCACTGTCTACTGTTCCCACATTGATTTCGAAGAATTGTGTGATTGCCTTTCTGATGGTGTCGTTGTAAATAGGGTCTAGTAAGGCCTCGGCTCTGAATCGCCATGTGAATGGGCGGTGTGTGATTGTGGGTATGCTAATATGAAGCTTTACCGGGCTGTGGTCCGACAGTGTACGTGGAAGTATTTCTATCCCAGTGACCCAGTCGTTGCTTACTTCATTTAAAAGCCAATAATCCAATCTGGACCAGGTATTATGCGCCGGTGTGATATGTGTGCCCATTCTCCTGTCTGCATTATGGAGCCGCCATGTGTCCACCAGTCCCATCTCTTGCATAGCATCTCGAATACACTGAGCGACTTTCACAGTGCGCGCGCCCTGTGGGCTTGATCTGTCCTGCGTAGGGTCCGGGTGCGTGTTTAAGTCCCCGCCCCACAAAATGGCTGCCTCCGGCCATGTGCGCAGCACCGTGAGCATGCGCAGAAATATTTGCGGTTCATCTGTTACGGGGCCGTAAATATTAATGACGGTGATATTGGTTTGTCCTAGTCTCCCATGGACCATAACACAGCGGCCCTCATCATCTACATATGTCTTGAAAGCCGTGAATTGCAGACCACGTTTAAAACAAAATGATGACCCTCTTGCGTATGTGGAATATGATGAGGCCAATTTATATCCAGCCCACTTAGTCGCAATTTTGGCCTCTGAAGATTTGGTCAGATGCGTTTCTTGCAATAGGGCTATCTGCACTGTATGTCTATCTAGATAAGCCAGCACTTGCCGGATTTTTTGGGAGTATTTAGCCCCCTTACATTCCACGTCAAGCAAGTATATTTAGTGTGCATGGCCTAACATAACAACTCTATGGGAACATGAGTCACACACCCCACCCCCCATCCAGATGGGCAAATGTCTACCAATTCGGCTTGTAGGTACAGACCTAGTGCAAAAAACCTCGCGTTATACTGCACTATCTCGTGTCTTATCTTTGATAGTAAGTGGTGATCGCCAGCCATCGCATGCAATCGGTAGCAGAGTCATAAGTACAAAACATCTCCTTGTAATCCCTAGTAAGTAGAGCCTTATCATATGCATTTCTATGATCACTTCGAACAAAATTAAAACGAACCAATACCAATCCCTCCCCCACCCACTTCAGCACCCTAACTTTGCTAAAGCCATACCCAACCACCCAAATTATCCCCAGAACGAGAACCAACAATAGTACAATATTGTGGGGGTTACCCATTTGTGGGGCATTGCGACACAACCAGCCTCCCCAGTAAGTAGGGGAGGTGGCCACCGATGGTCCATATATACCTCTCGAGCCATCTATACCGTTTTATAGTGAAGGCATACGTTCAGCGGTCAGTACCCGCTTGTGTAAGGACACGAATATAACAAGAAATCAACAATATAAAAGGATACCACCCCAATAACTAGTGTCAACACAGTAGTGCCAGTGCATTCGGCATTGACAACGCATTCAGCCAGGCGCCAGCCCTAGACCATGATGTTGGTCGAATCATCCTGTAGCTCCACATTCAGTGTGTAGCCATGAGTGACATGATGTTTCCCTTATCACTCGACATCTGACGTGTCAGGCGACGATGTTTTTGTGCGTCGCAATGTTTTGGCATAGTCATGCGCCCGTTTGGGGTTCGTGAATATCTTGGCCCTGTCATCTAGTCCGATGCGAAGACGTGCCGGGTAGAGCATGGCGTAGGGGATCTTTTCTGTGAATAAAATTTTCTTAGTCGCCTGAAATTCTTTACGCGCTGCCTGCACCGTTGTCGTAAAATCAGGGTAGAAGGATAGTGCATTACCCTGATAATTAACATTACCTTTTTGTCTGGCAGCTTTTAGTATAGCATCTCTGTCCCTATAATTAAGCAGGCGGGCTATGACTGGTCTGGGTGGTGCTCCCGGAGACGGCCGCGCCGCCAGTGATCGATGCGCCCTTTCCACAATAAACATACTGGATAGTGTGTCATCTCCACATAGCTCACGGAACAGATTTTCGACGTAGGTTTCTAGGCGCCCAACATTGGTCGATTCCGGAAGTCCCAAAATGCGTACATTATTGCGCCTAGAGCGCTTCAAGGTCTTCGTTCTTTGCTTGAATGACCGCCAATAGTCGTTCCATGTCGTTTGTTTTTGTCTCGACTTTCTGTAAGCCGTCCTCTGCATTCGAGATTCACTGTTCCGCTTCCCCAATGCGCAGGTTCTGCTTGTCCAGTTTGGTGGAGATGTTATCAATTCGCCCGTTTAGGGCCTCCATGTTTTCATTTATGGATTGTAGGCTCGTATTTATAGCGGCTAAAGTCTTCTCCAGCGTATTCGAGGCTGGGGTGGCATTGTCTAGCTCCGAGTCTGAGGCATGTTGGGGTTTACCGGATTTGCGCAGTTCGAATGTTAGACGTGGTTGGCCCTTGTCCGGCTTACCCATAATGTGGCCGTTCCAGCACTCCTACAGTAGTATTACCCCAGCTGATAGTTTATCAAATGACTGGGAAGATCCTTCACCAGCTCCAAGCGGGTGAAAATGTTGCAGTCTCTCAGTGAAGCCGAAATCCACTTCAGCCTGGGGTTTCAGCCTCGCCAGGTATCCTCATACATTTAGTTGATGAGTATGTCGGATCATCACAACCTCTGTACCGCATAGGGCACTGACGTGCTTGCCGAGAATTATACACACTTTCAGGCAGACAACACTACACCTTAGGCACGGCAATCCCCCGATGTCCACCGCAGCATCACCGGCATCAACAGTACGACGTGCAGGTCTATTGGCATGCGAGGATAGGGGCTGGAGGGGTCCCAATTTGTGATGTGCCACTTTCCACTACTAAGGGTGATGACGCTGCCCACTCAGCTTTCAATCCGATAAGTAGCGATACTAGCAGCTCCAGGAAGCCTTGTTATTGCGCCGGCATGTTCCTGCTTGACATCTAGCCGTCGCAGTTCACCCTCATAGCCTACTGTGCTTATCACGCCGCTGCACCGCCACCACCGAGACAATCAGAGCGCCACCGCCGGCACCCTCCGATGCGCGTTTCTCGAAGTTCTCCGTCTACCCCACAGCCGCGTCAGGCCTCGCGACGCGAGTCGCCGCGTATGCAGCTCACCTCAGTGCTCTCGATGTGCAGCAGATGGATCGCCAGTTGTCGATGGCAGTCTTCTCCGAGGGCCGCACAGCGAACGCCGCACTCCGGCCGCCACCACTTAGGGGTAGGAAGCAGCCAGAGCGGCGATCAGGAGCACCACAGCCCCGAGGCGGCGCTCAGCAGCCGGGAGCCGCCATCTTGGCTCGATCGCAGCGCCAGGCAGGATCGCCTGCACAAGCCGCGTTAGGGTTGTTCTCCGCTTCAGAATTCGCTCTCGGGCCGTCCGGCCGAGTCAGGGCAGCACGCACAGCGATTTAGCAGGGTCAATGGCTCTCGAGGCATAGGATCAGTGCAGGATTATATCGGTGGCCGGCCGAGCCGCGGTATTATGCGGCCATCTTGCCGTGCGCCAAGCCACGCCCCCAGCAAGGTCAAACTTAACTATTAGTTCATTAATCTTGTCCCCATAAATATTATGGTGGAAGTGGGTTTGATCAGCATCTTCTACACGTCATACCACAAATGTTTGTTGACTGTACGTTGCACAGCCATAAGTTAAAATCGCCTCCCCAGAGAATTACAGTATACTTGCTATTATTTGTGTCAATATGTTCCAAGTCATCGTTAAGTTTGTGTAATGTATCTGTGATAACTTGGATACTGGCGTTATTATAGAAGTTAATTATTGCTAGTCTGGCAGGACCCTGTGAGTCGCATAGAATTAATTGATAATGGGGGTTGTGTGCCACCATGGTGATGTTGGTAAATTTTAAACTATTAGAAACATATGTACATAGTCCCCCCTTTGATCTACCATGCAGAGAAGGAATGGCAGGGGTGAAGTATGTTATGTACCAATTCATATGAGTGGGTTCTGTTAGCCAAGTCTCTTGTGTACATATGAAGTGAAAACCAGCTACAAACTCTAGCCATTCTTGATGTTGGCCCTTGCTCCCCAAACCTGCCATGTTCCAGAAGACAAAGCCGAGCTGTTCACAAGTGACTGATGCGGAATTGGACTTATCATTAGTACTCAAGGCAGCTGTCAGATTACTTCTAGGGGGTTGGACGATTCTATCATGTGGCGACATAGGTCCCTCTTTGTCTAAGTTGGAAGTGATCGTTGGGTCTTGCTCACTAAATAAAGAAGCCTCCCCAGTAAGTCCCTCACTGACTAAATTAGAGGAGATCATTAGATCTTCCTCATTCTTAAATAAAGTCGCTCCGTTAAGTCAATCCGGACCATCCAAGTTTGTCAATCTTTGAAAGCTGTTATAAGCTGGTATGGCAAATTTAGAGTATTGTGTGGATAATTGATGTATACACTCCCTCATCTCTGGTGAATTTGCGGTTGGCCTAACTGTAGATATGTCTACCACTGGGTCCAGGAGTGTATTAAAGTTTCCCCTTATGATTATGTAATTCCGTGTGTCAAGTAGATGTTTGTATAGTTCCCTAAGCAGGGACGGGTCATCTACATTAAGCCCATAGTAACCTACAAATGTGTGCCCAGAGCTGGGCATCTTAACATTGCTGATTAACCATCTGCCCTCTGGGTCTGCAATGGAGCTCTCTAGCCCGGCTTGTGTGGAGCTTTTAAACAGAATCGCCAACCCTTTCACATTGCAGAATTGATTGGTACAGGCCAATTAAGCCATCCATTTATACCTCTTTAGAACCTCATTCCATTCATTCCGGCGCAGGTGCGTTTCTTGTAGCATTAGAATATCATTATCAGAAAGTTTAAACAATTTCAGGATCTTCTGTCTTCTACTGTTAACCCTCAGACCATTTACGTTCCAGGTTAATACCCTTATTTCATGATTCTTTTTTTTATCCTTTATCGTCATTTTGCATATATCTGGACTGGCCACCTCCTGCTGGTACTAGACCTTTTGACATAAAAGAGGACTATAACTTTTTTTATTTTTTCACACATGCTCCTCACCCAGTGCTCAAAACAACTGTCCATGTCCGACCCCCTCTTCCTCACCCTCCCTTGCCCACCCTGGGGAACCCTCCGTGTATTCAAACGGGGTAGCTTATTTATACTTGTATGACATAGAAAGATAGCCCTCCTGGAACCTATCAAGGTCCCTACGCGTTAAAGGGGAGTGGGAAAGGTGGGAAAACAAACAACGACTAATAATAAGGAGGGGGGTTCTGAAACTCAAAGAGCGCCCGAAAGAGTCTACACCTGGCTACACTGGATGTGATGTCCCTTAGTTGAGAAATGAGAAGGGAGGAAGACCCTTTTGTTATTATAGCCCCGAGGCCCCGATTATTGTGAGATAGCTCATTTATACCCCTTGAGCTCTTAGTCTCCGGTTTTCCTTCCATAAACCTTTCCGCGTTTTAATATGGCTGATTAAGCCTTCAACCTCAGATACCTCCTTCATGTTGTACATTTTATTATTCCACATGACTCTTAATGACACTGGGAATTTTAACTGTGCATTTGCCTCAGTGCTTTCAGGTCTCGAATATATTTCCCTCACTCCCGTTGCCAATTTTAAGTCACTTTTGCAATATCTGACCGCATAATAAAGGTCCAATCATTCTTCTGGAAACATTTCACCTTGAGTGCTGCTCTGAGAATGAACTCTTTTATCACATAAGTGCAGAAATTCATTAACATTTTCCTCAGCTTCTCTCTTTTGGGATTCCTCTAGAATGGGTCCCGATGAACCCTTTGTATGTCCTGTTCCAGGTCAAAAACCTTGTCATAGATTTGATCAAAGAATATCCCGGAAACTATAGTTTCCGGGATATTTTTTTATCAAATCTATGACAAGGTTTTTTACGTTTACACCTTCTGTCCCCTCAGGAATATTTAGAAGCCCTTAGTTGTTCCTTCTGAAGTTATTTTCTAACAACTCCAGTTTTTCTCTAAGTTCTTTTTCTTCAGATTTTAAAACTAGGATCTCTTTATGGTTAACCGTAACCTTTTCTTGCAGTACCCTGAGCGAGGCTTCCATAGTAGATAGCCTTTCTGTAATGTAATAAGTCTTCCAAGCCAAAAAACCTCAGTTTGTAGTTATTCAGCGCTTCCATCCAATACTTTCTCAAACTGGAAATGGTTGGAAATATACTCCTGCCAAAGGCTGGAGTAAATCCCTTTCCTTGTTGTGGAATGGAAAGCATTCACACTAGAATTACAAAAAGCTTCTGTCTTCACCCACGTGGCTTGTACTATTCATACAATTCATCATGGGAGAAATACCAAAAAAAACGAGCAGTTGTAAAGCCAGACCTGTATGCTTTGGCAGTGCACATTGTTGTTGAGTGGATGTCTGTCATTGCTTATAAGGATAAATCCCGTAAAGGGGTTACAAATGTGGTTGCAGTTACATGGAGGTGATTACGCTAAATTGCACACCTAATGTTCCCTACTAAGTATAGCGTAAGCGATCGATCTTTTATTTACCTACTAAAAGTGGTTGAGGGGAGGAAACAACTCAGACAGATATCAGCAAAGTCGTCATGCCTGAAAAGACCACCAACTCCAAAGTGCAGTTTGAATATTTATTATAAGGCCAAAAACAATTGGATGTAAATACATCTCAATAGCAAAGTATAGAGGTACAGAAAAATTAATACAGAGCCAAGTTTAAGAATATAAGTAATTCGGCCCAAAAGACAGATGATTATAAATTCCAAAATTACAACGCAACACAGAATAGATGCGATATTCAGTTCTCGGCTCATTGAAAGAAATCAAAATCTTTCCCTACACTGCTCTACATGAGGGCCCTTCCTGTCTCTCTTCTATCATTCCCCAACGGTGTCAGCACGTGTTGACTTCCTTAAAAGTACTCACGTCAAATGGGTCGTTTTAGCTTATGGCTATGGAGCTTGCTCTAAGATGCTCCTTCTCCTCCGAAAGCTAGCAGAAGTCTGGTCTCGCTGTCCCTGCGCATCATACAAAAGATGGGATTCAACCCACAATACGTCATTCTTCTTAAAACTTTCCATTGCACCTCTATGCAGTAGCTTTTTCTTCATGGCACAAATTTAATTAGTGATATCTTCTTTCCAGTGGCCTTGGCTTTCAGACAGACCAGATACGCAAGGCATCCTCCCTTCTCGCTTCCCAGCCATCTTCAAAGACATTCCGGGTCTCTCCTTAACTCTGAAAATAACGATGTGTATTCTTTCACCTGCAGTAGGATGAGAACATTCTAATTTCGAACACAATAACATTTAATTATTTATTTCTCAAGAGCAAGGAGAATCGAAACTTATGACTTTGGGCCTATAATTCAGGCAACTTAACCTAACCACAATTACGGTGTATAAACATAATATTGTCCTGCACGTTATGCATGAAGGAATCGTAATACATACAAAGTTCTACTTAAATGCGTTCACTAGTTTTCAACATCAAATGATTCAAATAAATGTTTCTTAATAGTCCTAAAACACTGCAAACAATACGAATACATGAGAGTGCGTTTAAACCATGAGTATAGTGCACTCATACAAAATAGAGTGCTATCAGCGCTCTATCAGTTCCCCCCTCTTATGACTACTGTCATAACACCAACTTTCTATTCTTCTGTAGTTTTTCTCCTTGTAGAAGAGACCGACCTAAACAGAAGCTGTAGCTTGCCGTCCCTGTCTGAATCGTTCTAACCCCTTAAGGTGCTGGTAATGACTGTCCTGCAGTCGTTCAAGATGGAGCTCTCGCTTTCTCAAAACAGGACAATTATACAAATGACAGCTATTATAATAGACTTCAAGATATATCCCATTATTCCTTGTCCCAAACTTCCAAACCAACTGCCTATCTTGCCAAATCCTTTCCCCACTTGTTCCCAGAGTCCTTCAGCAGCCATCTCACGTAACTCTTGGTGTATATCTGAAATATTGCTGATATATTTCCTTATATCCCGACTGTTGTCAGGAATATAAGTACAGCACTGTTGAACTTTCAATAATTTGCAGACTCCTACGGCTTTTGCTAGCAGCACATCTAGGGCAAGACGGTTTTGCAAAACCATAGCCCTTATCGAAACCATCTCCCCATCTACAAGTAATAAAATCTGAGCTGTATTTATTGAGAGCTTATCCACTAATGTTGCCAGCTTTCTGATTTTCAAATCATTCAGAATCACACCCATACTCAGTATCATAGCCCCAAATATGTCTCCAATCACTTCTCCTGCACTCACACCACGTTTTCCTCTGTGAGGTCTTTTTCCTTCTAGGGGCCATAAATCATTCACATGAAAAATCTTGTGAAATACCACAGCCAAATAACAAGTGCCATACCAATTTTTGGGCAACTTCACATAGGCATTCTTTCCACACACAAAATACACATTAATCAATCAATCAATCACAGAATTTGTAAAGCGCACTACTTACCCGCAAGGGTCTCAAGGCGCTGGGGAAAAAAAAGGGGGGGGGTGCTGCTACTGGTCGAACAACCAGGTCTTGAGTAGCCTCCTGAAGGTCAGCAGGTCTTGGGTCTGTCGTAGGCTTAGTGGAAGGGTGTTCCAGGTCTTGGCGGCGAGGTGGGAGAAGGATCTGCCGCCGGTGGTGGTTCTTCGAATGCGAGGGACGGTGGCGAGGGAGAGGTCGGCGGAGCGGAGTTGGCGGTTGGGGACGTAGAAGAGGAGTCGTCTGTTGAGGTAGGCTGGGCCAGTCTTGTGGAGTGCCTTGTGTGCGTGGATGAGGAGTTTGAAGGAGATTCTCCTGTCGACGGGGAGCCAGTGCAGGTTCCTCAGGTGGGGGTGATGTGGCTGTGGCGTGGTACATCGAGGATCAGGCGTGCGGAGGCGTTTTGTATGCGTTGCAGTCGCTTGATGAGCTTGGCCGGGGCTCCCGCGTAGAGGGCGTTCCCATAGTCAAGTCTGCTGCTGACGAGGGCCTGGGTGACTGTTCTTCTTGTGTCTGTCGGGATCCACCTGTAGATCTTGCGAAGCATGCAGAGGGTGTTGAAGCAGGAGGATGAGACTGCGTTGACTTGCTTGGCCATGGAGAGCGTTGAGTCGAGGATGACTCCCAGGTTGCGTGCGTGGTCGGTGGGTGTCGGGGCTGCTCCCAGCATCATTGGCCACCAGGAGTCATCCCAGGCTGAGGGGTTGGAGCCGAGGATGAGGACCTCTGTCTTCTCCGTGTTCAGTTTTAGTCGGCTGATCTTCATCCAATCGGCGACGGCCTTCATTCCTTCATGGAGGTTGGATTTGGCGGCGACGGGGTCCTTGGTGAGGGAGAGGATCAGTTGAGTGTCGTCGGCGTAGGAGATTATGTTGAGGTCGTGCTGTCTGGCGATGCGTGCGAGCGGGGCCATGTAGATGTTGAACAGTGTTGGGCTGAGGGACGATCCCTGGGGTACGCCGCAGATGATCTCGGAGGCTTCGGATCGGAATGGTGGGAGGCGGACTCTCTGGGTTCTGCCGGCGAGGAAGGAGGTGGCCCATTCCAGGGCCTTGTCTCGGATCCCTGCGTCGTGGAGGCGTGCGCGTAGAGTGCGGTGGCAGACAGTGTCGAAGGCAGCGGAGAGGTCCAGCAGGATGAGGGCTGCGGTCTCACCGTTGTCCAGCAGGATCCTGATGTCGTCGGTGGCGGCGATGAGGGCAGTCTCAGTGCTGTGGTTGCTGCGGAACCCCGATTGGGATGGGTCCAGGATGCTGTTGGGCACTATTGTTATTTTGTCCAATAATGCTTTTCTAATTGATTCTTCGATCAAGAAGACGTGCTCACAATCACTTTCACCCACAAATATCTTATCGTAGTATGTGGTCGGGTGTCTAATACACAACTTCCCCTTCTGCTGGAAATCTAATGCTATGGGTCCAAAACTCCCCTTTGCTTTATGATCTAATTCTTCTTTAGTCCATGGGGTAACCTTGTGCTTTGGATCTGGTCTAAATAGAGTCTGTCTATGCCGATCTTCAATCTGATCTATAAATTTCTTTTCAATGTCAGTTAACAATCAGGTTAAATTGTGTCTATGGGCATAGAACGTATCTAAAGTAATGGTAGGCACGAAATACTTTGACATTCGCTCTACTTCCTTATAATAATCATATTTATTCATGTATTTAAGAACTGGGACTTCCGAGAGTACCACATCATAATTTGAGAAATAGTACTCGAAGTGTACCTTGCTATAAAACATGCTCAACAACACACTACATGTAATGCCATAGGTCAAAGGCAAATGATGGTATCGAATGCCTTCTTCTACTGAGGCTGGTAATTGCATACACACATAGCAATCCTTCGCTTCCATGGTATCCACATACTCATACAATAATCGAGCATACGCATTTAAAGTGAAATCACCCTTTGACAAATCAACATGTAATCTACGACTGGTTTCCTTAATCGTTTCTAGATCCCTTGCGGATGCATCCTCATCTATCTCAGATATTGGTGTAGTGAGTGTTGCCTGTACCCTATTCTGTCCAACATCTCGAGATCCAACTAGAGATGTAACGATCACCACAGTTATAACAATAAGCACCACTACAATGAGGGTGCCAATGATGCACTTCTGTTTGCGTGTTGATTTTTCGGACACAATGGTTTCTACTGATCCGTTCCGAAGCACAAAAGGGAAAACACAGTCTCTTTCTGTTTTCTTTGTTTAACAATGTTTTTCTCACTTCTCTCCTCCCATGCAATTAATGTCAAAGTTCCTTCGATTGATACTAAACCTATTGAAGAGATGTAGTCAGCCCTATTCCTCACTCCATCATCTACTAGAAAGTTCCTAATTTTAAATCTTCTTAAACTGGGGTCTAAGTTATCTTCTTTCTAAGGCCTAATGTTTTCTTTGGTTATAATTCAAGCTTCATCATTAATGATATTTGATCCAAGTATTTCGAGGACAAGTTGCAGAATCTCCGCACGAATTTCTCCTAATTCTTGCGCGGTGAGCTGTCGGCCAAATGAAGGGAAGACAACCTGATTGAGGACCAGGTAACGCAATCCACTCAGCCTTGGAGGATTTGGAACTTGCAGAGTTAGTGTTCCAAACGCTTCTACGCCTGGGACCAGCAACTGTATTTCAATCGAGAGGGTGTCCCCTCCGTAACTCACCGTACCAGCTCCCAACCTCCCGGACTTCGCTGGGCTCTGCATCTGCAGCCAGGTACGTCCACTCAGGAGATGCGTATCTTCGAGACGCTATTCTTTCACGTCTGGAGCGTCTCAGACCATCCGGCCTTTCTTCAGCGTCACTTTGATCTGATTCAGATGTTTCAGGAATTGGAGCGAGATTTTTCTCGGATGCAAGCCTTATATTCAGCCTATTTTTTCTTTCTGGCCACTTTTCCGCTCTGGCATCTGCTCTCCTCTCTTTCTCTTGATCTGATCCTTCTGCAATAGACCGCTCACCTTGATCTGGTGCAAAGTACACATCTGCAATATCATCTATTTCAGGATCTGGGCTCAATTCAGGAGCACTCAGCTCTCGTCTCTCGTGCTCACTTGGCTGTTCCGTTTCATCCGAAACTCTTACAGCTGGGCCTGTGCCTTCGTCGTTGTCTGTGGCAGGTCCACACACGCTTCTCGGAACCAGGGGATTCTCTTCCTCCGCAGGCGCTTGAACTCGGCGGGTGTGGGAAGCGTGTATCCAGTTCGACAATCCTCCACACTTCACAGCGGTACTTGTGACCAATATCACCTGATATGGTCCTCGCCAGCGAGCATCAAGACAACTCTTCCTCACGTGCTTGCGAACTAGTACCCAATCACCTGGATTAAGATCATGCAGCAGGTCTCTCGAGGTGGATGCAGTCGCAGCCTCGACCTGGTGGGATACAGAAGTAACCACATCAGCCAGTCCCTTACAATAATCCAACACTAAATCATCAGTGATGTTTATCAATGCTGTAGCTGGCACCATAGGCAAACGCATAGCTCTTCCGGTCAAAATTTCGTGGGGAGAAAGCCCTGTTCTCCTATCAGGGTTGCTACGCAGACTCATGAGCACCAGAGGCAGCGCATCTGGCCATTTCAATGAAGTTGACGAACACACCTTTGCCACTCTTGACTTGATGGTGCCATTAACCTGCTCTACAAGATCTGAAGCCTCCGGCCTGTAGCTACAATGCAGTCTTTGATCAATGTTCAAAGCAGAGCACAACAATTTCATGATTTCACTGTGGAAATGAGTTCCTCTATCTGTCTCCACTGATGTCGGAAATCCATATCTCGGGATCAATTCTCTTAACAACAACTTGGCTACTGTGAGACTGTCACATCGTCTAGTTGGATATGCTTCCACCCAACGCGAAAAGATACACACCACCACCAAAACGTATCTCAACCTATTGCATCTCGGCATCTCAATAAAGTCCAATTGTATCCTATTGAAGGGACCTCCAGATCTTCCAATGTGACTCATTGCAACACACCTGTGACATACCGCTTCAGCCCACACACGAAAGCGTGGATTAAACCACGTCTGCCTAAACACTCGCACCATAGCATCTCTTCCCAGATGAACTGCTCCGTGGATTTGCCTTGCCATTGGGCTCATCTGTGGACACCCAAATGCCATTGTCTCTTTTTGTGCAACCTGCTCTGACCCATGAAGCAGCTTCCCTTTCTGGGACTTCATCCTGCAACCGCTTCACCTCATCCCAAGTATCGGCTATAGCTAACATCATGCTGAGCTCGGTCTCTTCTGTGCTCTCGCCTATATATATTCTCCATTGAAAATACAAGATGTTCAGCGCAAAATCGTGCTACTTCATCTGCATAATTGTTGCCCTTAGTGACAAAGTCTTCTCCTTTTCCATGAGCTGCACATTATACGACTGCTATCTCTTTGGGCTTCTGCAAAGCTTCCAATAATTGGCGCACATACTCGCCGTTACGTATAGGTGACCCTGAGGACGTTAGAAACCCCCTCTGTGACCATAACTGCCCAAAGTCATGAACTACACCAAATCCGTATTGACTGTCAGTATACACAGTCACTCGAATATCAGCTGCAATGATACAGGCACGTGTCAAAGAGACAATTTCGGCCACCTGAGCAGAGAATACTCTATTTAAACAGGCAGCTTCCACTACTCCCATGATGGTGCACACAGCAAACGCTGCTCTCAAATACCCTTCATTGTCTCTTAAAAATGAACCATCAACAAAAAGGATCAAATCAGATTGGGGCAAAGGTTCATCGACAATGTCAGGTCTGGGTTTGGTAGATAGGTCAGTAACATCTGGGCAGTCATGCTCTTCACAATCCTCATCTCCTTCCTCTTCCGGAACAGGTAACAATGTAGCAGGGTTCAGGGTGGTACCACGTCTCAGAGTAACATTTTCAGCGGCCAAGATAACCTGCTCATACTTGGTAAGTCTGTTGTTGGTCAGATACTGTGTTTTCGTTCTCGTCATCAACAATTCTACTGAATGGGGCACATAAACAATGAGCGGATAACCCATCACTATGCTTTCACATCTTTCAATGCTGACACCGGTTGCAGCAACGGATTTCAGACATCCGGCCAACGCAGAAGCTACAGGATCTAATGTAGCTGAGAAGTAAGCTACTGGTCTACGGGCACCCCCATGTGTCTGTACAAGGACTGCTAACGCACTTCCCTCCTTTTCACAGCAAAAGAGCAAAAACGCTTTGTTATAATCCGGCATTCCGAGAGCTGGTGCATGACAGATACTTTCCTTCAGCTCACGGAAGGCTTTCAAGCACTCGTCATCCCATGGTACCGGATCACTAACATCCTTTCGAGTCAGTTTCAGCAGAGGCTTTGCTTGCAAGGAAAAATTTGGGATCCACTGTCGACAATAGCCGACCATTCCCAAAAACATGCAGACTTCTTTTTGTGTTTTCGGAGTTCCCATTTGCAGAATCGTCTCTATGCGATCTGGTGACACCCTTCGTTTTCCTTTCTCAATACCGTGACCTAGGTACTGAACTTCAGACAAACAATACTGCAATTTGTTTGGAGACACTTTGTGTCCATTCTCTGCCAAATGTTTCAGCAACGCCACAGTGTCAATCCTGCAAGCATCCTCAGTCTCTGAGGCGACCAAAAGGTCGTCTATATATTGTACTAAGACTGAGTTTTGGAGCATCACCAGTCCTTCAAGATTCTTTTTCAGACTTTGACTAAAAATGGAGGGGCTTTCTGTATACCCCTGAGGAATTCTTTCCCATGTTAACACACGATCGTCCATCCTAAACGCAAATAAAAACTGACTTTCTTCATGCAATGGTATGGGGAAAAATGCATGACACAAATCTATCACTGTAAACCATTCTGCTTTGCATGGTATCTGGAACAGAATAATAGCTGGATTCGGTACCACAGGACAACATGGGATCACAATTTCATTAACCCGACGCAGATCCTGCACTATTCTGTACTTGCCACTTGGCTTCTGCAGTCCCATGATAGGTGAGTTGCAGGGACTTCCTCTTATCTCCTTAAGAATACCTTGGGCAATCATAGTCTCAATCACAGGTCTTATTCCGGCCACAGTTTCTGGAGTCAATTTATATTGTGGCGTTCGTGGGAATTCAGCATTGGGTTTGACCTGTATCTTAACTGGCTCAACCCCTCTCATCAGACCTACATCCTCGCCCGTAAAATCCCACACTTTCGGATCAACTGAGTCTCTCAAGTCATGTGGCAATTCTGCTATTGTGAGCACCACAAACATTTCTGCACACAGACTCATGTTGGCCATTTTAAAATCAGCATCATCATCATATGTTTGCAATTCCACACCTCTCGGAGTGCACAATATAGTACAATTGAGCTTGCACAGAAGGTCTCGTCCCAAAAGACAGACCGGACTTGAGTTGCACACTACAAATTGGTGTTTATCCCAAAATGGTCCTTTCTCACGGGTAATTTGTTTGTCAATGGATTGGTCATTTTCTCATTACTAACCCCCACTACTTAGTTAAATTTGGGACTACTTCAGTTCTCACCGTGGAGCGAGCAGCTCCAGTGTCTAATAAGAAGGTAACAGGATATCCATTCACATCTGCATCTACAAACGGCCCACTCTGATCTACTTCTAGAATCGCATCTAAGGTGCATTCCTCTTGCACCCCCCTCTGACACTCTTGTAAATCTTGATTTTGATCAAATCTATCTTGTATTTCAAAATAAGGCATCTGATGGAATAACTGATTATGCATGGGTATCCTAGGAGGTTGAGGTACTTGCACTTGAGGCTCATATCCTCCTCCATACATAGACCTGGGTCTTGTCACAGTATTGACAGTCTCGGACAGCTGTCCCTCTCCTTCCATCTGTATCCGATTTGCTGGATTCGATCTACACTCGCGCTTCCAATGCCCGATTTTGTGACAATAGTGACAGGCAGTGACCCTTTTCTGTTGGGCCACCCATTCACTTGCACCTGGATCCATTCCTCTTCCTCTACCCTGACCAGGTTGGGTCACCATCTGTTGTCCCATTCCTCTTCCTCTTCCACCTCCTCTACCTCTACCTATCGCTCCTCCAATCCCTTGCGTCATATCAGCGTTTCTCAACTGCACCAACATCAACTTGTCCTTCAATTTCTTCTGTGTCGACTCCACTTGATCACTGCAATATTTAGCATGACACAGAATCTCGTCCACCGACTTATTCTGCCAACATATCAAGTGATGCTGTATCATCAAACTAATATCAGATTTCAGTCCCAACACAAACTTCAAGACAAATTGTCCCATATCTTTCTGTTCACTTGTATCCAATCCACTATGCTGCTTAAAAGCTAACAACAATCTTTCGTAATAATCATGTACTGATTCCTTAGAGTCTTGAGTGGTGCGATCAATCTTCAACCAATCTGAGGAGCTACCTTCGATTGCAACCATGTAATCACTTGCTCGTATTTTCTCATTACATCAGGTGAAGGACCATGAGTCAATGAATCTCTAGGTGGCTCTGCAGTAGGCCACTCAATGGCAATCTTACATGCCGCCCACAAATCCGCCGGCACTACTATATCAAACAAGGTGTTTAAATCAATCCACAATACTTTCAAAATCTTTACAAACCGATCTATTTGCTTGTACCACTCAGCAGGTTTTTCCCTCAGCCAAGGAAAATCATTCGTAAATGCTGCTAAATCACCCCTGCTCCATGGCACGTGTACATACCCTCCATTCTGTACCTCCCACAGGGGGAAATTTCCTGCGGCTCCCGTCCCTCCACCCGGAGGCGGAGTGTTTCCTATTCCAATCTTGAAGCTTTTCTTTTTGGCCCATCTTTCTTTCCGTCTGTCTAATTTCCTGCATGTCTGCATCCCTATCACTAGTTCTCTAATTTGTGCTTTTAATCCAATCGTTCGCATCTCTTCCAAATCCTTATCTGTGTAATTTAATCTGCAAGAACCCTGTATCATCTTGGTCTTTTACAAATCAACCTCATACCTTTGTGCCAAAAGCAACAATGCATCATAAGCTCGTTTGGCCTTTCTTGTCATGTCCTTTGCTACGAACAGTAGTTCACTCGAGTCATATGTCTCAATTCTGTTCAGAGGTAGATTACCTTCAATCCCCTCATCTAGTTCTGCCTTTAATCGTACCACATCTAGCATTGGCGCTTTTATTGCACTTTTTAACACTTTCTGAATTTCCTCGTTTTTTGTATCTTCCCTGTCACAGCTTTGGGTTCTCTTAGGAACTGCACCCTCTTCTATCTTCGAAGCTGGGCGTCTATCTCTTTCCCAGCTACGACTTCTCCAATGATCACCTGCACAAATAACCTGTGGCCCAAACAGTACTCTAGGCGCTTTCCTGTCTCTTACTTGTCTCTTCCCTTGGCATCATTGACTCTCTCACTGGTTGAACCCACATTCTAAGGTCAGACCTAGAATTTGCTAGAGTTCCTGTCCGTCTTCGTTCTGACCCACTATCCATTCTTGATGGATCAGCTGTAGCTGGCAGTGGAGTACTAGATTCCACTGGCATCCGACTTAAACCTGTCCCACTCATTGCAAGGCTCCCTCCAGACATTGTCTCTTCCCCTTCACTTATTTGCTGTTGACTGTCATCGGTTCTTTCTCTAGGAGTATATATCGGAACCACCGGCCCTATTGTGACTGGTACCGACAAAGCATCTGGTAACTGCATGTTTCCTGCAGGTTGTACTGGCTCTGGGTTTGGATACCTCATTCCTCCAGACCCTCCCGGAATGTGTACCATTGTAATTTTGCCTCTTACTCCTGCCGATTGTTCCTCTGAACCCAGTTGTCCCACACCTAAAAGCTCTTCTGATGGGCGCAACCTCTCTGTCTCTGATCTAGAGTCACACGGTGGAGGACATTCCACTAGCAATCTATCGAGGAAGCTGTCATCTGTATCACTGTTCTCCTCTGTCATCTTTTTCCCTTCAGCCCCCTCTTCTAACATACGAAATGGGTACAAGCGTTCTCCCTCTATGGTGTCTACTCTCCATCTTTTCAACTGGGCATCCCATCTAGCATCCTGATATGCCTTCATTGCTTTCCTCATTCTTCCTCGTGAAGCCTCTCTCCTTTTTGCTAGGGCAGCTCTCATCCATGCATCTAATGCCTCAAATTGTGTGGGTCTAGGGGGAGGTTTCAGTGCATTCATCACCCCCCTCAGCTCGGCCAGCACTTCCATACGAAAAGACCCATAACGAGGGAAAGCCAATTCACCCTCTTTCTCTGTAATTTTATGCCAATTCTGAAGCCACACTATAGTATGAAGTCCTACATTCGTTGCCATGTAATGTGCAGGTGTGTCTTCTGGCGGAGCTTCTTCTCCTACCCGAGTCACTACCCCTGTATCGCCTCTACACAAATCTCGCAACACCCTAAAGCATCTCATTGTAGAATCGATCAATTGCAAGCCCAAAATACGCTGCTCCACTGCAAACGAACTTCCACCAATCCCAGCACAACGTTACACCAACCAACCTATCACAGCGCGGCGCACCCTGACGTCACTTCTCACTCCTTGCAGCGGCTCACCCGCCTTTATAATTTCACCGGAAACTCGCTTACACACATTCGTACCACAAGTAACTGTATATCCAAAAGTTATTAAACCAAGTAACTGTTCCTACACAATTACAATAACTTACAGTCACATAAAACAAGTAATTGTCTGTCACTAAAGATCGATAGAACACTCTCACAAGAACATTCAGCCGTTGTGACCCCCGACCTGCGTTGGTCACTCAATCGCCATAGTCCACCCCCGGTACCTGAGGCTTTCTACCGCAACCTATTCCTCATTCACACAAAGTTCCCTAACACAAGTGGATCGTCGATAGCGCTTCACAACACCCACATTTGATCAGACAATTACAATACAAAACTATCCCGGGATCTTGGACTTCTCTTGAGTCCGCTCACCAAAACTTCCTGTTCCGCACGTGTCCGAACCAGTAAACCAAAAACCACATTCACTCAACATACATCCCAACTCCACAAGACATCACCGACTTACTCATCACCGCAATCTAACACCACACTTCCTTTCATACTCACGCCACCACTGTTTCCACCGCACCATCAAAGTCCGCCGGTCTCCGCCGTCTTCCACTCCACTTCAGGGCTCTTCAACCTTCAACCCTACCCCTGATTACTCCCCTCACCTTAGAGATAAACCACTTTAGAGGTAAACCATCCTCTGCTACCATTTGATTACGCTAAATTGCACACCTAATGTTCCCTACTAAGTATAGCGTAAGCGATCGATCTTTTATTTACCTAGTAAAAGTGGTTGAGGGGAGGAAACAACTCAGACAGATATCAGCAAAGTCGTCATTCCTGAAAAGACCACCAACTCCAAAGTGCAGTTTGAATATTTATTATAAGGCCAAAAACAATTGGATGTAAATACATCTCAATAGCAAAGTATAGAGGTACAGAAAAATTAATACAGAGCCAAGTTTACGAATATAAGTAATTCGGCCCAAAAGACAGATGATTATAAATTCCAAAATCACAACGCAACACAGAATAGATGCGATATTCAGTTCTCGGCTCATTGAAAGAAATCAAAATCTTTCCCTACACTGCTCTACATGAGGGCCCTTCCTGTCTCTCTTCTATCATTCCCCAACGGTGTCAGCACGTGTTGACTTCCTAAGAAGTACTCACGTCAAATGGGTCGTTTTAGCTTATGGCTATGGAGCTTGCTCTAAGATGCTCCTTCTCCTCTGAAAGCTAGCAGAAGTCTGGTCTCGCTGTCCCTGCGCATCGTACAAAAGATGGGATTCAACACACAATACTTCATTCTTCTTAAAACTTTCCATTGCACCTCTATGCAGTAGCTTTTTCTTCATGGCACAAATTTAATTAGTGATATCTTCTTTCCAGTGGCCTTGGCTTTCAGACAGACCAGATACGCAAGGCATCCTCCCTTCTCGCTTCCCAGCCATCTTCAAAGACATTCCGGGTCTCTCCTTAACTCTGAAAATAACGATGTGTATTCTTTCACCTGCAGTAGGATGAGAACATTCTAATTTCGAACACAATAACATTTAATTATTTATTTCTCAAGAACAAGGAGAATCGAAACTTATGACTTTGGGCCTATAATTCAGGCAACTTAACCTAACCACAATTATGGTGTATAAACATAATATTGTCCTGCACGTTATGCATGAAGGAATCGTAATACATACAAAGTTCTACTTTAATGCGTTCACTAGTTTTCAACATCAAATGATTCAAATAAATGTTTCTTAATAGTCGTAAAACACTGCAAACAATACGAATACATGAGAGTGCGTTTAAACCATGAGTATAGTGCACTCATACAAAATAGAGTGCTATCAGCGCTCTATCAGAGGTCTTTAAGGATACCAGCTTCGTTGGTACATTGCGATTGCTAGTCACCAGCTAATTTTGTTCTTTCTCCTGTTGAGTGGGGCCCACCATCCTCTCCAAACACATGGTAGAACACACTACATCTGATTCCAATCTGCATCTCATTCAGTCTAGACACTTCAATGAAAGCCCTCAAAATAGAAAGACTTACAACTGCATCTATACCAGAAGTTGAGGCTGTTGCAAGAAGGCAACGTTAACCGCGGCGCGAATTCCGCCGCGGTGCGGCGGTTTAAACGAGTGGGCGGGGCCGCGTCGGCCAACGTACGTGCACAGCACTACCGAGGTAGTGCTTGCGACGGCCGTTGGCCGACGCGCGCAGCGAAGGGGTTAAGTATCAATAGGGTGACTTTGTGTTCATCAGAGTCTGGGTATTCTATACTGTACAGACAGAAAATTGCTTCTGTCGGATAGTTATGCAATTAAGCATATACAGAGCTGCTTACATGATTAAATCCCATACATAGATAGCAGCAAAGAAAAGAAATAACATAAAAAAGAAAAAACATGCAGGTCTAGACAACTGATTATCTTCTAAATATACATCCTTCTCAGTAAGTGAGTTGTCTGGACCTCTGTGTTTTTTCTTTTTTATGTTTTCTCTTTCTTTGTTGATATCTATGTATGGGATGTAATCATATAATCAACTCTGTATATGATTACTTGCAAGAGGGCAAGCAGAATTTGCATAAGTAGGCTTCTTGCACCACCATGACAACAAATGGATGCTTCACCGTCCATGCACAGCAAAGGTAACTCAGCTCTAGGAGACGATGGATATGGGATGGAGTCAGCTAATTCCGTCAGAAGTTTTTGAAAAACAGCATATTTCGAGAAAGTAATTGGTTAGAAATTCATAGATTTAAAGCCAATTAATTTATTTTTCATGTCTGCTGTCTGACAAGCTAACAGGGACGTGTGTGTGAGAGAGAGTGTGTGTCTGAGAAAGAGTGAGCTTGTGTAGTGGGTGTGTAACGTTCAGGTCACAAATCCTAATACAAGAGAATTAGCCCTGACGGTTAATAAGTCTGCTGCGGAGATCTCTGTGTATCCTGCAGATGAGGAATTTACATTTCAACTAGGATATTGCAATTTTCAATCACTCCAAGAATTAAAGCAATTAGCAAATCTGAATTTCATAATAGAAGCAGCTGATAATACAAAGCGTTTATTCCCAGGAATTTTGCAATCTGCATAAAAATGTTAAAACGATTCCTATTACCTAAATTTTGAATTTTTTTATCTTCTTTATTAATGAGGTAGCAGCATTGAGGGTTCCACATGTAACCGAACAGCCACCCTGGGACTAGGACTGCGCACTGCTGTCTAGAACCCACGCAGGTTAAACCTGGCTTTGCTGTCACAAAGCAATTCTCCATCACTGTCATATTTTTGGGAGATGGTCCCCACAGAGCTCAATATTTAAGTCTAGTTAGTAAAGACCATTACATTTCTTCAACAACAGGAGAAGACAGTGAGATAAATGCAGTTATTTCGAAATCCAGGAGAAGTCACTATAAACGTATAACAGGAAACATTCCCACTAACATTGGTGTGGTGATAATCAATTTAAAAGAATTAAATTTATGGGTGGCTTAATGCTGCTTGTAATGATCCACATATAGAACCATTTATTTTATTTACATACAAAAAGCCAATCAATCGTGATTTGTAAAGCATGGCTAATCATCCGTGAGGGTATCCAGGTGCTAGGTTCTTGCTGGGATCAGTCAAACAGCCAGATCTTGAGTCTCTTTCTGAATTCTGGGAGAGAGGATGATGTTCGGAGGTGGAGGGAAAGGTCGTTTCAGGACTTTGCGGAAAGGTAGGAGAAGGGGCGCCCTCCACTGTGGCTTCGGTGGATGTGGAGAGTGTGTGCTAGGGCGCGTGAGGTGGAGCACAGGTGTCTAGAGGGTTGGTGTAAGTTCAGGCGGTGGTTGATGTATGCTGTTCCTTGGTTGTGGAGGGGCTTGTAGGCATGTATCAGCATCTTGAATTGGCATCCTTTCTGGATGGGGAGCCAGTGGAGTTTCCAGAGGTGGTGGTGATGTGGGTCCATATTGGGAGGTCGAGGATGAGTCTGGCAGCAGAATTCTGTATAATCTGGAGTCTCTTCAGGAGTTGGGTGGTGATTCCAGTGTGGAGTGCGCTGCCATAGTCTAGCCAGCTGAAGACTAGGGTTTGAGTGACGGTGCTCCTGGTGTTGATGGGGAGCAAAAGATCTTCTGGAGCATGCGGAGGGTGTGGAAGCAGGCGGAGGAAACTGCATTGATCTGGCATTTCATGGTGTGTTTGCTGTCCAGGATGATTCCAAGGTTGCGGGCGTGGTCTGTCGGTGTGGGTGTGGGACTGGGTTAAGAGGACAACCAGATGTTGTTCCATGGGGAGATGTTGTTCCCAAAAATCAGCACTTGTGTCTTGTCCGTGTTGTGTTTCAGGCAATTGGTATTCATCCAGTCAGAGACACTGGTCCTTCAGTTGTGGAAGTTTGGTGGTGGAGGGGTCTTCTGAGAGCGAGAGGATGAGCTGGGTGTCATCTGCGTAGGATGTGATGTTGAGGCTGTGGGTTCTGAGGATGTTGGCCAGGGGGGACATGTATGTGTTGAAGAGGGTGGGGCTGCATGGAATAAATCTCTTCAATGCATAGGTTAATAATGCAACATTAACCCCCATGACAGGAAGGGAAAGGGAAATTGGGACAAAAGAGAAATCAACTACCCCCCCCACAAACGACCCCAACCCCTCCCCCCAGATCCCCGCCGCTCCTCTACCACTTGCTATGTAATGTATGGTAGTGGTGCCATTGCAGTGTTCTCCTGAGAGGTTCGGTCCTCTAGGTGTCTGCGGGGTCTGCAAGTCATAGTAACCGTAGATACCGAGAGTTCCCCCGGTGGAGACACACTGGTGTGAGGTACCAATAAGAAGTGAGTTTGGCCGCCGTTTCTGTGCTGGCCATGTTATAGGTGGTGTGCCGGGCTCGGTGATAAAAGTCGTGCCAATCTTTTGGGGGGAGCGGACGGCCTATTTCAGCCTCCTACAGCTTCTGGGAAGGGGATCTATCCTCCGACAAGTTAGGTTGGAGCAGAACGTGCAGCTGTGAGACTAGTCGTTTGTCTGTTTGTCTGCCTAGAAGTCATCTCTTATAAGGTGTCAGTAATCTCCCTGCTCCCTGGTGCATTGAAGGGTGCGTTAACCAATGTCTAATTTGGAAATATCTGAAGCGTTCGGTCTCTGGGATGGCATAGTCAGTCCATAGTGCTTCAAAGGGGCGAACCCTGTCCTGATCAAAGAAGTGGCCTATCGCTTTGCATGGCGCCTCTCTCCACACTTGAAATGATGGACCCATCCCAGACGTAAAGTCAGGGTTGTCAGCGATCGGGGTCAAGGGGGACGGCAGGGTTGTCAATCTCCCTCTGTGGACGCAGTTGTCCCACACCTTTAACAGAGAGCTTGTGTTGGAAAACGAGGCAGTATTTGTGAGGCCTGCACAAATAACATGACTACATTTGTCCTTCACTGGGAACCAACCACCCAACTGTAGCGCCTGACTCTCAGAGGGTAGCGTTACAGAGCAGTCTGAGGCTTATTCAAGGGAGGTGGTGTGGGCTAGTAATCGCCATTACAGGTGCGCAGCAATAACACTCAATAATTAATTGTCCAGTCTGTACTTTGCTTTATAAAAGTAAGAGTAGATTTATTAAACACAAACACTACTCAATACTATGCACCAATTTACAAATATACATAAGCTGTTGGAATTACTTTGTGACATTGCATAACATCTCCACCCCTCCCGCAGGGGGGTGGGGTCTAGTACCACCACTCCCATGCCTGCACGTCATCTTGCCCCCTAATACAGTGGGTTGACACAACTTGGAGCGAGGGCCTAGCCAACTGGCACCGTCCCAGGGGCACCCCCACCCCATCATCTCAACAAGCATTAAAAATAGGTTCACCTGCCCCAGTGACACATAACCCGGACTGAGCATCTCATATTGACCATACAGTATTGTAAGAAAGTGGCTCTGTATATACTGAACCAAAGTAAGGTTCAGTGTGCACAGGGTCCACAGTCCCCAGAGGTTTGGCAGAGGCTAAAGTTAGATATAACCTTACTCTCTAAAGTGGTAGCTTGGTCGAGCAGTAAGGCAGCATCAGAGGACAGTGTAAAGCATTTGTTGTACACACTCAGTCAGCAAATGAAGCCACACACTCAAGAACTGAACTCTAGGCCAATGGTTTGTATATAAAAATATATGCTTGTTTTATTTTAGAACCAACAATAGGTATCAAAATATACTTTCTCAGAATGAGATGCTTTAGGTAATTACTGTCAATAGGCAATAGACTTTTGGATGCAATCGTTACAGTTGTTGCAATAGGCAACACAATTTTAAACACAATTATACATTGAGCTCAATGGGAATTTCTAGTTAAATGCAATAGACTACTTTTTGGATTACTTTTCTAACCACAGGACTGGATCCTAGATTCAGTCCTGGGACATCTCCTGTAAACAGTTGAGTAAAAACGTTTTGGTTACAGTTGTGATTTTTAAGGAATATTATTGTATTTTAAAAGTTGGCACTTAGAAACTTTTTCACATAGAATCACCAATGTTATCCTATGGGAGGAAATTCACTTAGCAGGTAAGTAGTGTTATCGTTACTTTTCTTACTCAGTGTTGGATCCTGGATCCAGCACTGGTGCATCTCCTGTAAACAGTTGAAAGAATGTGTTTTTGTTATACAGGCGATTTTTAACGAATATTTGTAAGTTTGCAAAATCGACACTTAGAAACTTTTTCAGCAAAAACCAGGCAATGTTATCCTACGGAAGGAAATTCAAGTTACCGCTAAGTACAGTTGTGATTACTTTTTAGGGTCAGTGCTGGGCACCAAGATCCAGCACTGGGATCTCTCCTGATAGCAGTTGAGTAAATTCGTTTTCGTAATTCGGCTGATTTTAGGTGAATATTTTAAAGTCTCAAAAGTCGACACTTAGAAGAATTTCCAAGTGAAACCAGTCAATGTTACCCTATGGAAGGAAATTCAATTCTCGGGTAAGTTACTTTAACGTTACTTTTGTAATCCAGTGCTGGACTCCTAGATTCAGCACTGGGACATTTACTTAAAACAGGTAAGTAATTACGTTTTTGTAGTTTGTACGATTTTTAAAGAATATTCTTGTATTTCAAAAGTTGACACTTAGAAACTTTTTGGAAGAAAAAAAGTGTCCATGTTATCCTATGAGGAAAAATGAGTTATCGGTTTCGAGGTAAGTAGTCGGTCTTTTGAGTTAGGGTTCTGGGGTTAGACTCAGGGGTCTCCCAGGGTCAGTGATGCACTGTTGTTGCACCCTCAGCGGCACTAGGGCGGCCGGGTGCAGAGTGTTGAGGCCCAATGTTATCCTATGGAGGATAGGGGGACTCCGGTTGGTGGCTGCTGGCAAGCAGGCCACGGGGTTGTGGGAGCAAAGCTCCTAGGGTTAAGCTCAGGGCACGTGGGGGACCAAGTTAGCACCAAAGGGGCACCCTCAGCGGCACTGGGGCGGCCGGGTGCAGGGTGCCGTTTTGAGGTCGGGTGCCCTGTTGATTTCAATGGAGATTCTCCGGGACAAAGAAACACTGCAGGCTCGGGGACGAGGACCTTCCAGGAGCAACCACCACTTCGAGGGGTAAGTTGGGATGTAGAGGGTTGGTTGGGCACCGTTGGTTTGGGCACACAGGGCCGTGGGGCATCGGATTTTCTTACCCGCTCTGGTCCCGGTAGGGGGGGTCCTCTGGATTGAGGCTGCAGGCGTCGTCAGGAGGCTTTAGGCAGGTCAGGGGTCGCCGGATCTCGGGTCAGGATCGCCGGGGGAACCTCCTCTGGGTATTTTCCCACTCGAGCTCGGGCCGGATTCAGCGGGTGCAGAGTGTGCGGGATTTGCGGTTCCTGGCTGGCACCAGAAGCTGCAGTTCAAACACGTCCGGTTTTCACGGGAGAAACATCTTGGAAAGTGAAGGCAGGCAGGTCCTCCGGGGTTTTTGAGGTTGCTGGCCGCTGGACACGCCAGGGTTTTGCAGGAGCAGGTTCGAGGGGAGACAGGCCTGTAGGGCTGGGGCCAAGTCAGTGGGCGTCGTCCTCTTGTTAGCTCTGCACGGCTTCTCGTCCTTCTTCTTCTTCTTCCTTTTCTTGTTGTTGCTGGATCTGAGGAAGGAAGGTTCAGGGTGCCCCTAAATACTAGATTTAGGGGCGTTACAGGTAGGTAAAGGGCAGGGACCAATGGGTCCCTGCCCTGGGGTGGGTACACCCCTATCCTGCCACTCTCCTGTGGGAGGGGGGCAGGAGCCTAGTCCTGATTGGGCCGGGCTCCCCATCTTCAAGATGGCGAGAGCCCGGAGATGTGCTTCACCTCGCCTCCCCCACCTGAGGGGTGGGGTTGGCAGAGGGTGGCACACCCCCTTTCCTCCCTTGGTGTTTCCCGCCAGGATGGGGGGAAGAACCGGTGGGGACCAGTTGCTGAGTACAACAAGTGGTCTGGGGAAGCTCACAAAGGCGGAATGCCTTTGAAGCTTCCCCCTGCCCATCCTGGGGGAGGAGGCCTAGCACCTCGCCCAGGACGTGCATTATTGCAGGCCCGGGAGAGCGGATGGCTCTCTACCCAGGGGTCCAGCAACATGTCTGCTGTGTGGCAGCCTAGGCAGCCCCTCAGACAAGACGTGGATTGTAGGTTAGGTTCAGGGGGCAACTCTAAGTTGCCCTCTGTCGTGCATTTTACGGTAAAGCCCACACTGGCATCAGTGTGGGCTTACTGTGCTGAGAAGTTTGATACCAAACTTCTCAGTCTTCAGTGCAGCCATCATGGTGCTGTGGAGTTCGTTCTGACGACCTCCCAGCACCATACACTCGGAATGGCAGCACTGCACTTACAGTGCCCAGGAATGGACCTGGGTACTGTGAGGGCACAGGGCTCATGCACCTGTACCCTCACCACTGGCATAGGGCACCCAGCTAGAGGGGTGACTGAGGTATGCCAGGGCAGTGTGTTTGTGGGCATGGCACACAGGGATGTGTGCCATGTCGACTCTCTGTTTTGTTCTGCACCAAGACACCCAGCCTGCAAGGGCAGTGTGTGTGTGTCAGGGTACAGGGCCTCCAAGGGTGGCACAATAAGTGCTGCAGCTCTTAGAGGCCTTCTCTGGTCACAGTGCCCCGGGTACCTAGGGTACCATTTACCAGGGGCTTACCTGTGGCCAGAGAGGCCAATTGGGTTTAGGCTGTAATGCAGTTTTAGGGAAGGAACACAGGCCCTGGGTACCTGATTGGCAGGGACCCAGAGCACACCAAGGAAAAGTGCATCAGTTATCAGGCAAAAAGTGGGGGGGTTACTGCAACAGAAACCCACTTTCCTACAAGTATGCACTCTTACATCTTCAGGGCTAACAGTCTGGGTTGTTCTTCACTTAAGCGCAGCAGCAAGAGTAACTGTTTAAGCAGCACTTTAGAATGACAGTACTCATCACCTTAGTTGATCATTATAATGCATTGCAATTAAAGCCCCTAAAAGGCATCACAGATGAAATCACAGGATTAAGGACATACAGCCAGACACCCTAGCAGGAATGTCTGGCAACATAACCCCACTTTGCTTATGACATCACCTTACACAGGTACCTCACCTTACACATGTGACCTTCAGTCCCCCTAAAAGAAATAACATTAGTAAATGCACTAAGGGTGCAATTACACCTCTTCACCTCCAGGGGATGCCCTTCTCCAGACATCCCCAACTCAGCCCTTTATCCCTTGGCGCACTTCTCAATCCTCCTCCAGCTGTAGAACAAAAGTTCCAGCCCAAGAGAAGTTAAAATGCTGGCTGAGCCTTTGAGGGGTTATTCTTTTCAAGTCCCCATGAGAGTAAGGAAGGGACTTTACTTAGGTCGTGCTGGGGGAGTCTGCGTACTCCTGCAGCTCCCCCTTCACCTTTGCATACCTCTCGCGGTGACCCAGTCATCCTGGGGCCACCCCTAGTCAAGAAACAGCTGATTTCCCTTGCAGGCCAGTCCGGGCCTGCAAGGCATTATGGGGTGCTTCTCCTCAGCCCCGTGCATATTATAGTAGTGGCTCCCCCGCTGCTTTGGGGAGAGCCGCGATCATCGCTGTGGGCCTCCCGCTGCTTCCAGGCCTCGGTGGGGGGCCCGGTCCCACCCGGACCCCCAGGTGAGCCATGCAGCTCAGGGAGCCCACCCCCGGCTGCTCCTCTTGTTTTTCGGGGGCCCTGTCCCATCCGGGCACCCCGTCTTGTCTCCTGTTGGGGAACCGCTCGGGGACCCCTCCCCCGGCGGCTCCTGCCGGCTCCCCATCTGGCCAGCACTCTTCCGTGCTGCCGCGGGAGCCGGTGCCTTTCTTCTGGTCTGCCCGCTCCGGCGGGCAGACGCGGGAATTCCTGCTGGTCCTCCTGGACCTTGGGGGAGTGCGACGGCACTCCCCCCACCTTCTCCCTCACATCGGGGCCCGGGGATGGGGTCCCGGGCCCTCGGCCAGCTTCACGGGGAGCGCGACGGCTCTCCCCGACTTAGACTCTCCAGCTGGGGCCCGGAGATGGGGTCCTGGGCCCCCGAGGACTCTTCACAAGGAGCGCGACGGCGCTCCCCGGCTTCTCTTCGCCCGGGAGGGGGGTTGCGCGACGGCGCGCCCTCCTCCACTGCTCCGGCACCTTCAAGGGGAGCGCGACGGTGCTCGCCGACTTCCGCCACAATTTCGGGGCCCGGCGTTGGGATCCCGGGCCCCTCGCGATCTTCGTGGGGAGCACGATGGCACTCCCCGGTTTCCGCTTCTTCCGTCGGGGGCCAGGGTGGGCTCCTGGCTCCCCGCAGGGGCTCTTTCACGAGGTGCGTGACGGCGCACCTTGACTTAACTTCTTGCGGGGGCAGCCCCCGAGACCTGACCCACCCCGGGGGCATCTTTGAGACCGGCGGCGGAGCCCCACGTGCTTCGTCGTCGGTCCAACCAGAGGTCAAAGGTCGCCTACCTTTTGGGGGGCATATCTCGGCCCCCAGGCAGCCGATTTTCACCATTTTTGCCTCTTCTTGCTCCTCTTGGCCAGCCCCAGCCACCGGGAACACTCTCCTTTGCCCTCCTGGTCTCCAGGAGGGGGCATTCAGCAGGGAGCTGTCTTCACTGGCTCTCTGCGCCAGCCTTTCGCCTGGCTCTCCTCCTGGGCCTCTCTTCTCCCTGCGCAGAGGCCCCTGCTTCTGCGCACTGGTCCTGGCCTCTTCTCTTGGCGCTGTTCAGGACTCTGGTGCAGTCAGGGGGTTCCTCCTTCCAACTGCCCATAGCGCCAGGCTCCAGCACCCTCTGCCTCAGCAGACCACACCCCAGAGAGAGCTCCTCTTCCTGTACAAGTTCTTTTAAGAAGTTGGGGAGGGGGCTGGCAGGAAGTCTCTGTTTGCCCTATCACACAGCGACACATCACTTCTCTGCCCCTGCTCCCTCCTTCCTGCCCAGGCCTCTGGGTTTGTTCAAAATGGCGTCGTCCAGGGTCTCCTGCCACATGGTCTCTGAGGGCCCCTTTCCCCCAGGGCTGCCTTCGCCCTGGTGCAGCTTGGTGCCTGGCACCCAGTGACAGCTGCTGATGGATTAGCCTGTAGTTCCACCCATCTTCTCTTCGTGGAGGGAAGGTCATCAATCCAGGCTGCTGGGGTCAGCCCCCAGCCAGGCCCTGGTTATGAGCTGACTCAGAGAAATATAACATTTCTGGATGACCCAAAAGCAGTACAAATATGACTTTGGACTCTGCAGAATACTTCTTCTCACACCCGTTACAGTGGACTTTAGTGCGTGTCTGGAGTTTGTAGGCCTTAGGAAAGTGACACTAGCCCATGGGCTCCACTTCCCCATAGGGGAATAATGAAGTGAAAAACACAGTAAAACACACTGACTTTCCCTGGCATGTTTCTTCCCCGTGTATAAAGCCTATTCCATGTCTGCATAAGTCCTGCCACACCAATCTATCTGCACCTGCTCAAGCCAGGAATCGCCCCTGTGCAGCCACTACACGTGTGCACACGCATGTACACATGTGTCTGCACGTAACCAGCCCCGTGCCCCTTACTCCAGCTGCTGCGCAGCGGCCTAGTCAAGCTAGGGGGACACCAGTAAAATCCACATGCAGTCTCTTTCACCATGAGTTCACTGGGGGTGAGTCCCAACTTATGAGGCTCTCCCCCAGTAAAAGCTCAACAAATAGGTGCTCAAAAAGTGAAAAATCCGGGCGGCGCAGAGTGTCAGAACCACCTTCTAACACACGCTGCACCCAGCTGATTCCTACAGGGAAGAAATAGCCACTCTACATGGGTATTCTTCCTGTAGTCAGCGATAACTAGTTATAAGGGGTTCTGACCAGACCCCCCTTACTCACCAGTTATCCGCTCGGACCACCTACTCCTCCCATCCATGAAATCTCCACCCATGACAGGGATCCGAGACTACCCTAAGAACCCTCCGGGCTCTAGGTTAGATACCTCTAGGTCACTCATGGTCTACATGGACTCAGCCTAACTAGGCCCCCCTTTGCCCTTGGGCATGCAACACTATGTCTACCCCTTCGCTGGACAAGGGTACAGTGCCTCCGCACCGATGCGGTCTTCTGGGATAGGTCTACATCCCATCCCCGGGGTCAATAGCTGGTCTCCCTTCCGGAGTTTGTTCCAACCAGTACCCTCTCTCCGTTGGGTCCTTGCACCCCAAAGATGCAACCTCTCTGGACCCTCACCCTCAGCCTGCCACTGGGGTCATTCAGCTGTCACCACCATTTCGGGATGACTGTCTTCCCTAAAGAAAGCACAGCCACTCGTACTTTCCCCACACAGAAAAGCACGAGTGGCCACTGGCCTGGCTCCCTGATAGGACCCCAGACCGGCCTCACTACCACACTGGCAGTGGAGGAACACTGAGGGTGCCTCGTCAGACATCCTACAGCTCATTCCCCCCGTCAGTAGCTCCACACGGAAACTACCCCGGGAACCTAGACCCCTTCCTTGTTCTCCGCTGCGAGAACAGGGCCTATGCACCCTTCCCTCCGAGAGGCGCGCTCTCCTCCCGGAGTACCATTATATAGCCTGTGGGCCCCGAGTTAGCTACACCCAGGCCCACCTCTCATGGCTCACCCCAGTCTTCCTGCAGTGCCTTGGGAGACCGTCCAGGGACCCACCTGATCCCTGGATGGCCTGCACCACCCCTTCTGAAGAGCAGGGTCCCTTCACTTAAGATTGGCCCCACCTGCCTTCAGGGTAGTACTACCACACTCAGCCAGGGACCCTAAAGATCCTGGCTAGGCCTGCACCACTCTCCTCTGAAGCACAGGGTCCCTTCACTTAAGATAGGCCCCAACTGTCTTCAGGGCGGTACTACCTCCATCAGCCAGGGACCCTAAAGATCCCGGCTAGGCCTGCACCCCCCTTTGGGAAACACAGGGTCCCTTCACTTAAGATAGGCCCCACCTGTGTTCAGGGTGGTACTACCTTGCAGAAGTCCACCTCCTGCATCGAGCTAGGGGAACACCCCCATGCTCCTGGGGTCCAAGCCCCACAGGACCTACCTGACTGGTCACCGGCTAGGCATCGCCCCAGCCACCACTTCAGGTTCACAACACCAGCTCCAGAATGACATCCTGTTGCTTCCTTGGGTAACCACTTACCCGACCCTGACACCTCAGGGTCCACCACTAACCCTTCACCTGGAATCTAGGGAGTACATCACCCCCCTCAGATCTCCACTGGGTCAGTTACCTAGCCCACCTAGTGTACCTAGGGGCTACCACTACACACCTTCACTCAAGAACTACCCTCCTTTTGGGCCACCCACTACCATGGGCCACCCCTGGGTTGCTCACCTCCCTGCCAGTTAACCTGGGGGGCCTGCCGGACACACAACTCTACCACACCCTCCTCCCACCGTGGGAAAAGTTTCTTGGGGTCCCCCACCATGGGAACTCCTGGGGTGTTACTACCCGGGGTAAAGAAACCTCCTGCCCCACCCTTCCAGTGGTTTTGGCCTGCGCCAATGGCAAGAAAACTTTCAGCGGGGAAGGATACCTGGGGCCCCTTCTGTGGAAACCCTCCCTGCCCTTAAAAAGCACGGGAATCTCCCAGGACCCCCTGCCTCTCCTGTTCCCCCAAAGGTCAATCCACCCCTACACCCCCATCTGTGATGTATTTATCAGTTGCTGTCCCTATCTCTTGAGGAGACACCCTCCTCATGCAGGTGTATTGTATGTAGTGTTAGGGTTCAAAGGTGTACCATATGGCTTAGAACATTTGTATGCAATCATTTCCTGGAAAGCACCATCCTGCTAGCACATGATAATCAACATTACTCAGTCATATCAATACAGTTTACATTTAAACCATAATATCTTCACGACATATATGTGCGCGGGGCTTTCCTTTCCCATACTTTTAGTTCACATAACCAAAACTTTGAACCCTTCTCAGAGCCTTGCGCTTTTCCATTTGCTCATTACTGCATAGGTAATGTGTGGCAAAACTGGACTTATCAAATGCTATAAATGCGCACCAGAATGTTTCCCGCCGCTAGCCACCAATGTTGGAAAATGAGGCAGTATTTGTGAGACCTGCACAAATAACATGACTACATTTGTCCTTCACTGGGAACCAAACACCCAACTGTAGCGCCTGACTCTCAGAGGGTAGCGTTGCAGAGCAGTCTGAGGCTTACTCAAGGGAGGTGGTGTGAGCTAGTAATCGCCATTACAGGTGCGCAGCAATAACACTCAATAATTGATTGTCCAGTCTGTACTTTGCTTTATAAAAGTAAGAGTACATTTATTAAACACACACACTACTCAATACTATGCACCAATTTACAAATATACACAAGCTGTTGGAATTACTTTGTGACATTGCATAACATCTCCACCCCTCCCGCAGGGGGGTGGGGTCTAGTACCACCACTCCCATGCCTGCACATCATCTTGCCCCCTAATGCAGTGGGTTGACACAACTTGGAGCGAGGGCCTAGCCAACTGGCACCATCCCAGGGGCACCCTCACCCCATCATCTCAACAAGCATTAAAAATAGGTTCACCTGCCCCAGTGACACATAACCCGGACTGAGCATCTCATATTGATCATACAGTATGCACCCTTACATCTTCAGGGCTAACAGTCTGGGTTGTTCTTCACTTAAGCGCAGCAGCAAGAGTACCTGTTTAAGCAGCACTTTAGAATGACAGTACTCATCACCTTAGTTGATCATTATAATGCATTGCAATTAAAGCCCCTAAAAGGCATCACAGATGAAATCACAGGATTAAGTACATACAGCCAGACACCCTAGCAGGAATGTCTGGCAACATAACCCCACTTTGCTTATGACATCACCTTACACAGGTATCTCACATTACACATGTGACCTTCAGTCCCCCTAAAAGAAATAACATTAGTAAATGCACTACGGGTGCAATTACACCTCTTCACCTCCAGGGGATGCCCTTCTCCAGACATCCCCAACTCAGCCCTTCATCCCTTGGCGCACTTCTCAATCCTCCTCCAGCTGTAGAACAAAAGTTCCAGCCCAAGAGAAGTTAAAATGCTGGCTGAGCCCTTGAGGGGTTATTCTTTTCAAGTCCCCATGAGAGTTAGGGAGGGACTTTACTCAAGTCGTGCTGGGGGAGTCTGCATACTCCTGCAGCTCCCCCTTCACCTTTGCACACCTCTCGCGGTGACCACGTCATCCTGGGGCCACCCCTAGTCAAGAAACAGCTGATTTCCCTTGCAGGCCAGTCCGGGCCTGCAAGGCATTATGGGGTGCTTCTCCTCAGCCCCGTGCATATTATAGTAGCGGCTCCCCCGCTGCTTTGGGGAGAGCCGCGATCATCGCTGTGGGCCTCCCGCTGCTTTCAGGCCTCGTGGGGGGCCCGGTCCCACCTGGACCCCCAGGTGAGCCATGCAGCTCGGGGAGCACTCCCCCGGCTGCTCCTCTTGTTTTTCGGGGGCCCGGTCCCACCCGGGCACCCCGTCTTGTCTCCTGTTGGGGAGCCGCTCGGGGACCCCACCCCGGTGGCTCCCGCCGGCTCCCCGTCTGGCAAGCACTCTTCCGTGATGCCGCGGGAGCCGGCGCTTTTCTTCGGGTCTGCCCGCTCCGGCGGGCAGACGCGGGAATTCCTGCTGGTCCTCCTGGACCTCGGGGGAGTGCGACGGCACTCCCCCCGCCTTCTCCCTCACACCAGGGCCCAGGGATGGGGTCCCGGGCCCTCGGCCAGCTTCACGGGGAGCGCGACGGTGCTCCCTGACTTAGACTCTCCAGCTGGGGCCCGAAGATGGGGTCCCGGGCTCCCGAGGACTCTTCACAGGGAGCGCGACGGCGCTCCCGGCCTCTCTTCGCCCGGGAGGGGGGTTGCGCGATGGCGCGCCCTCCTCCACTGCTCCGGCACCTTCACGGGGAGCGCAACGGTGCTCCCCGACTTCCGCCACATCTTCGGGGCCCGGAGTTGGGATCCCGGACCCCCTTTGGGAAAACTTTACGGGGAGAGTGACGGCGCTCCCCGACTTTTTCTCCCAGGGGTGTAGCGCGACGGCACTACCCCCTTCTCCTTCTTGCACACAACGGGGCCCGGCGTTGGGATCCCTGGCCCCTCGCAATCTTCACGCTCCCCGGTTTCCGCTTCTTCCGTCGGGGGCCAGGGTGGGCTCCTGGCACCCCGCAGGGGCTCTTTCACGGGGTGCGCGACAGCGCACCCCGACTTAACTTCTTGCGGGGGCAGCCCCCGGGACCTGACCCACCCCGGGGGCATCTTTGAGACCGGCGGCGGAGCCCCACGCGCTTCATCGTCGGTCCAACCAGAGGTCAAAGGTGGCCTACCTTCTGGGGGGGCATATCTCGGCCCCCAGGCAGCCAATTTTCACCATTTTTGCCTCTTCTTGCTCCTCTTGGCCAGCCCCAGCCACCGGGAACACTCTCCTTTGCCCTCCTGGTCTCCAGGAGGGGGCATTCAGCAGGGAGGTGTCTTCACTGGCTCTCTGCGCCAGCCTTTCGCCTGGCTCTCCTCCTGGGCCTCTCTTCTCCCTGCGCAGAGGCCCCTGCTTCTGCGCACTGGTCCTGGCCTCTTCTCTTGGCGCTGTTCAGGACTCTGGTGCAGTCAGGGGGTTCCTCCTTCCAACTGCCCATAGCGCCAGGCTCCAGCACCCTCTGCCTCAGCAGACCACACCCCAGAGAGAGCTCCTCTTCATGTACAAGTTCTTTTAAGAAGTTGGGGAGGGGGCTGGCAGGAAGTCTCTGTTTGCCCTATCACACAGCGACACATCACTTATCTGCCCCTGCTCCCTCCTTCCTGCCCAGGCCTCTGGGTTTGTTCAAAATGGCGTCGTCCAGGGTCTCCTGCCACATGGTCTCTGAGGGCCCCTTCCCCCCAGGTCTGCCTTCGCCCTGGTGCAGCTTGGTGCCTGGTACCCAGTGACAGCTGCTGATGGATTAGCCTGTAGCTCCACCCATCTTCTCTTCGTGGAGGGAAGGTCATCAATCCAGGCTGCTGGGGTCAGCCCCCAGCCAGGCCCTGGTTATGAGCTGACTCAGAGAAATATAACATTTCTGGATGACCCAAAAGCAGTACAAACATGACTTTGGACTCTGCAGAATACTTCTTCTCACACCCGTTACAGTGGACTTTAGTGCGTGTCTGGAGTTTGTAGGCCTTAGGAAAGTGACACTAGCTCATGGGATTCCACTTCCCCATATGGGAATAATGAAGTGAAAAACACAGTAAAACACAGTGACTTTGCCTGGCATGTTTCTTTCCCATGTATAAAGCCTATTCCATGTCACCACCCAATTCTGCATAAGTCCTGTCACACCAATCTATCTGCACCTGCTCCTTGGCTGCACACGCCAGGAATCTCCCCTGCGCAGCCCCTACATGAGTGCACACGCATGTACACATGTGTCTGCACGTAACCAGCCCCGTGCCCCTTACTCCAGCTGCTGCGCAGCGGCCTAGTCAAGCTAGGGGGACACCAGTAAAATCCACATGCAGTCTCTTTCACCATGAGTTCACTGGGGGTGAGTCCCAACTTATGAGGCTCTCCCCCAGTAAAAGCTCAACAAGTAGGTGCTCAAAAAGCGAATAATCCGGGCGGCCCAGAGTGTCAGAACCACCTTCTAACAGCTCGTTATCGGCGAGATGTACAGGGTGGGTGCTCTATGGGCTTGTGGTAAAAATGGGACCTTTGGCAGCGAGGTGCTAGCAAGGACACGGTCCATTAAGAGCCAGTGCCTCTCTGACTCGTCCCTGGACCACTCCGCTAAGTAGAGGAGCTGGGCTGCTTGATAATACCGGAGAAGATAGGGGACACCCAAACCACCCTCCGCCGGTGGCAACTAACTCCTTTCTCTGCTCATTCTAGGCCGCTTGCCTGCCCAGAGGAAGTGGTTCAATGCGGACTGGAGGGACGCGATTATGCCGTTCAGTGAGATTAATGGCACAGGAAGAGAATTCTAGGAAGAGTGGTCATTTTCGTTGCAGCCATCCAGGTGAATAAAGAAAGTGGGTAATGTCGCCATTGATCTAGTTCAGCGCGTATGCGCTTCTGCAGAGTTCCGTAATTTTGGGCGTTCATACGTTCTAGCGTCTGGCTTAGTTGGATACCAAGATAGGGGATCGAATCGGCTGCCCAGCCTATCTCATGCGCATGCTTTAATGCTTCTAGTTCTTGAGGGGGGATTGTGAGGTCAAGTGCCTGAGATATATACATATTCATACGGAATCCAGACACCGGGCCAAACTCCTCCAGTTCGTGTAGTAGGGGAGCTAAGGTCTGAGCTGGGTTGTCGAGCATCACCATGACGTAGTCCGCTTATAGGCTAATGCGGTGCTCCTTCCCTTCTAAAGGGATCCCACTAATTAAGGGGTGGTCTCATACCCGCTGGGCAAAGGGCTTCATATAAAGGGTGAATAGGAGGGGAGAGAGTGGGCAGCCCTGTCGTGTGCCTCTGCATATTGGGAAACTCTCTGAGCTCATCCCTTTAACTCTTACTGTGGCCGTCGGGGACCCGTAGCCACTGAGGATCCAGGATCGAAATCTCTTGCCAAACCCAAAGTGCATCAGAGCCTCCCGCAGAAAAGGCCAGTGGACTTGTCTATTATATGCAAGAGTATTTTGGTGTTGTCCGCGCATTGTCTCTGCGGTATAAAGCCCGCTTGATCGGGATGTATAAGACCCTGCATCAGGGGATTAAGGCGAGCCGCCAGGATCCCCGTAAGAAGCTTTGCGCCCGCGTTCAGAAGTGATATCGGACGGTAATTAGCGCATGACTGTTTATCCTTCCCAGGTTTTGGGATAACGACCATGGTTGCCTCCTGCATCGACGCCGGGAGGGAGTCCGACCCTACTACATTATTGAAGAGCCATGTGAGAACCGGGGCGAGCTCTCTGCAAAAGGTTTTATAGAACCCAGAAGAGAATCTGAAAGAAAAGAAGGAAAGCAGCTGGGTCATAAATGACTGCACCACCTGGACTAGTCACAAGGTAAAGATGATATTGCCCACCTCAAATGATCAGCTGCCTCTTGACCATAGAAATGAATATATGGACTGGTTGGATGAGAGGCAATATTAAACACAAACAATTGGTACAGAAAAGCACATGAATAAAAACGTCAGCAGAGAGTCGTTTCTGGTCTTTTATTCACAGATGTGCTTGATATGCGATTGGTAGAACCAGCCAACGCGTTTCGCCCAAACATGGGCTTCTTCAGGGCAATAGGTTATAGTTAGAACTAGATCCTCAGTAGCTGGGTCAAGAGTAGAGTTTAAAAAGAGTTCTAGCACGTGGTCCCACGTGTTTAGGCAGTGCGGTGTACTTATTTCGGCTTAGAATGGAGCCGTGTCCGGGACGCGTCCTGTAGTCAGCAGGTCGAGTGAACCCAGAAGAGAATCCGTCTGGGCCTGGGGACTTCAGCGGCTTCTGTCTCGCTATAGCGGATATGACCTCCTCGATACGTATGGGGTCGTCCAGCGTTGCCGCTTGGGAGGCTGTCAGTTTGGTCACTGGAATGTCTTGGAGATATCTGGACAGGGCCACAGAAGGAACTGGTTGATCGGAGTATAGTGCAGCATAAAAATTCCTAAACTGGGCCGCTATGGAGCGGTCCTCTACAAGTTCCTTCTCATTCTCTGTCCGAAGGGAACTAACCCTATTGGCTTGCCGTTGGGCTCTGAGCCTTGTGGCAAATAGTCTCCCACACTTGTTACCATTTAGATAAAATGAGTGATTAAGGCGCAGACCCTGGGGGCACAAGTACGATGGTGGATGAGTTTCGAGTTCTCTCACCTATTCCTGCAGTTCAGCTCACTTGAGCTTGCGCTGCTTGTTCTCGGCAGCCGAGAGGGAAATCAGTTCCCCCCGAATAACCGCCTTCAGAAAGTCCTAGATTCTAGGGAGTGGGACTTTGGGTTTATTGTTAATTTCCAGATAGTCACTTATAACCTTCCTGAGTCGTGTAACTGCCTCCGGTTTCTGCAACAGCGATTCCCTAAGCCGCCACTGACGTCGTGCTAGTCTATATTGGGGGGTTGAGTAGCTCTAAAATCCAAGCCGAGTGGTCAGATAGGGTTCTCGGCTCTATCTCAATCGGGCTAAGGAGTTGGTGCACATCCTGAGTTCCCAAGAAGTGGTCCAGTCGGGCGTAAGATTTGTGTGCGTGTGAATAAAATGTATAGTCCCTGGTGGTGGGATGTGTAGCTCTCCAGAGGTCTATTAGCCCGGCTTCCTTTATCCATGTGAGCCCATCTGTTGTCAGCAACCCCATCCCTCCCTCCCTCTGGACGGAGCGGTCCATGCTTGAGTCGAAGACTATGTTTAGGTCTCCCCCTATCAGAACCATCCTGTGCTGCAATGCCAGAGTCCTCTCCCGCATAAAGTGCTCCTGCCCTTCTTTAGGGGCGTACAGGGTACCCAGTGTCAGTATCTGTGAGCCCAATTGTATTTGGTAGACTAGAAGTCGGCCCTTAAGTTCCAGCACTTTAGGACCTATCGAGCCTTCAAAGGCGCACGAAAAAAGAATAGCCACCCCCGCTGCCTTGCGCTCTGAGGAGGAGAACAGTTGTTGCGGGAAGGATCTAGATTTAAGCCTCCTGGAGTCGCCCGTGAGGAGATGGGTCCGCCCCGGTGTGCTCTAGGTAAGAAATAACAGCTTTGCGTTTGACTGGATTGTTTAGCCCTTTAACATTTAGGGAGACAATCTTTAAGGTGTCACCCGCAGACATTGTGGAAGCCAGTGGTCATGCTATGAAGTGTTGGCCTGCCCTGTCATTTGGCACACTGAGATATGTGAGAGTACCAAAGTCCCAGCAGCATAAAGTGGGGAGGTAGCTTCCCCGTCTCCCTAGTAGCCACACCCACTGTTAGTGCGACATAGTGGTACAATTCAAGCCTACATGTATAAATGATAAACCCAAAAACAACTCCCCAAAGTCAGAATCAAAGTCTCTGGAGGGAAGAGACCCATTAGAGCAGTCTCCGCCGACCTAAGAGAAAACCTGAGGTGGGGGTCCTAGGTGGTCTGAAATCTTCTAAGAGATCTCCTCACCCACGGCCCCGGATAGCGTCTACTGTGTGCCAAGGCCGTAAGGAGCGAGGATTGCGTTGGATCAGTCAGCTCCCCCAGGCAATCGGTCGCCAGCCAGGCTCTCCAGGACTGCCTTTCTCTCCTGCGCCATTGCTTCGGGATCAGGCTTCAGGGCTCCTCTGCCCCACGCACTCCGTCTCTGCCGTTCCAAGCGTCCAGGCCTGGCTTCGTCTCCGGCCGCCTCCCTCAGTGACGTCTCCGTCTGGAGAAGGGTACAGGCCATGCTGAGTCGAATTTTCCCTTCCAATGTGAAGATCAGACGAAAGGGATGGCCCCATATATACAAAGTATTGTGCTCTCGGAGGAATGCTGTCAGTAGGCAAAATTCCCTTCTTTTCTGCAGCGTTATCGCCGACCGATCTTGGTATAGTTGAAGCAAGCTACCGTGAAAGAACGTCGGGTCCAGGCCCCTAGCTGCCCTCAGAATTCATTCCTTCAGGGGAAAACTGTGCACACTTGCGAGTATCTCCGGAGGCGGCATGTTTGAGGCCCTGGGGGGCCCAACCCGTTGAACTCTGTCCAGGCGGACATCTGTTTCCGGCGTGTCGCCCAGTATCTGGGCGAAGAGGGCCTTTACGTATTCTTCCACGTTCCCTGCCTCTGCTGCCGTTGGGGCGTTCCTGATCCATATGTTGTTTCACCTTGACCTGTTCTCAAGGTCCTTGGCATGGGCCTGGAGATCTATTTGTCTGTCTGAGAGGTGGATTATCTCTTGCCTGAGTTGTTCGAGTTCTTCTCCTTTGGCAATCTCGTTGGATTCTATCATGTCCACTCTGTCCCCTATGTCAGAGATCTCTTTCCTGACCCCTTGCCGGTCTCGGGCCAGATCCCCCTTAATTGACTGAAAGTCTTCCTTGAGCGAGGTGAATAGGGACTCGAGATATGAGCATGTAATAGGTGCTTCCTCTTCATCTTCGGATTCCTGGGGTAGTGTGGCTCTCGAAAGGCCTGGGCGGCCTTTAGCGGGGGCCTTGGCGAGCATGTCCCTTAAGGTGCGGTCTTTTTTAACTCAGGCCGTCGCCATTATCTGTCATGTGTAAGGGGCCCTGTGAGTCTTCTGTAGGGAGGCGAACAACTGTCCGTCCTCTAAGTATAGCAACGGGAGCAGCACTCCGCCATGGGCCCGGTCTAAAATGTGTCTACTTGAGCGCTCAGGTCGCAGCAAGCATTTGCCCCCAAGGCACCTTTCGTCAATGGCGGGTCACCAGGGGGGAGGCCAGGTTAAGTGTCTCTGGAAGGAGGTATTGCGTTACAGCCGCGCAGCCCAGTAGCTGTTGGGTACCTTGGGGTGCTGTTTCCGGTCCCTCGCCTCTGCTCTGCTGTTTGGTAGGCCCAGTGCCCCACGTGCAGCGACTTCGTCTGGCTTGGGCCTACTCCCTCAGGCGTTGCCCCACTCTTAGCCTAGGCCCTCTTGGCTTCCAGGGCCCTGTCGAATACCACAAGTGCTCCCTGGCCGCCGCCCTCCACCGCAGGCAGGCCCGTCAGTGCTAGTCCCCTCTGTGTGTGCTGCCGGCGATAGCGCTGGTGCCTCTGTGTATGCGCTACATACGGCTAGGGGGCCTGGGGCCTCCTACCTCCGTGCTTTGTAGGGCACCGCCTGGGCTCCTCTTTCTTCCAACAACCTGGATGCTGCAGGCTCTGTCCGTCCAGCCTCAGCTGCCCCCACAAGGTCCCTCGAAACACTGCCCTGAGCTGCGGGACCAGGTGGACCGGCCGTTTCTCCCCCCACCCCGCACTCGCTCTCGTCCTCCCCCTGCTGCTCAGGCCACTCGCCCTCTGGCCCCCGCTGGTTCGGGGAGACGCTGCCCTGGGCCAAGGCAGTCGGGAGTGGGTCTCGAGACTCGCAGGTATTGGCTGCGGAGGTGCAGGGTACAGCAGAGGCCTCCCCCGGCACCGTCGTCCGCTACGCCGAGAGGGCCTTGGCCGTCAGCAGTGCCGCTCGCCTCGATCCGGTCCCAGCGCCAGAGCCTCGACGTGGATCACCGGGCCTATAAGCTGGCCCCCAGGGTCCCTGGCCCCCCGGGCATGAGATCCGCCCTCTGGAACCACGGGGCACTGCGATTTAAAGGTGTTAATTGCGGGGCCGGAGCGGAGGGATCTCAGAGCGCGTCCGCTCAGCCCGCCATCTTGGCCATGCCCCCATTGTGACTTTTTTAACTGATTTCTGAAGCCGAGAGGTAGAGGTGAGCACCTGCTGATAGGAGGGAACTATGAAGAGAGTCAGGCCTTCTCATCCACAGTTTGATACACAGCTTAGAAACCAACATTTTGCCTTTGTCCCTCCTTTTCTATAATTCCTTACATCTGAGACCTCTGTGCCTCCCCAGAACCAATCACACACCATTGTTTGTAATAAAACTTTCCTCCCCCGCCACACCTCCTAGCTTTTTTTGTCTTCTCACTCGAACACGCCATCAGTGGTGGTGGGGCTTCACTGACCTACGCAGTAGGGCTGCTTATCTATGATGGATTTCCTGGTTGGCAGCACACTCTATAACACGACCGATCACAGTGTAAATGAATGAGTGACGCCTTTCGTGTTAACCAGATGTATCCGTTTTTATGATTGGTGAATGAAAAAGTGTCATATTTTCAAAAACGTTCTACAGTACATATAGGAGCAGTGCTTAATTTGTATCAAAATAAGTGCCAAGTTCATCATCTGGAGGCCACTTCAACTTGCACCACTGATTGCCCCTGCCAGTGCTGCCAATGACAGTACAAACACAAATACTGACCATCATACTCCTACAAGTGTGACGATTTAGACTATTCCAGGCCCTCAAAACTATAAGAATGACTTGGCTGCAGGTAATTGTGATTTTTAATGTGTATTGAATTAATAAACAACTGGGGCCGTATTACATAAGGTGTCCCGGGGGCGCAACGGGCGTTTGCGCCTTCTTTGCTCGCCCCCGGGGCACATTGGTATTATAGAAGGGGACGCAGACGCTTGTGCGGCCCCTTCTGTAATACAGATAGCGCTGGCGCACTTAAAGCGCCAGCACTATCAACAGAGGGTGTTCCCTCATTTGCATAGGGGCGTACCCTATGCAAATGGAGAATTCCTTTGACTCTGTGCCCGCGCCATATTACAGACGTGGCACAGAGTCAAAGAAGCCCTCAGAAGGTGCACTGACAGTGCGCCATTTAAAAGGTGGCGGACTGTCAGTGCGCCTCCTGACAGCAGCCCTCTGCAGGGGCAAAAGGGGGTCCCATGTACCCCCCAGAGATCCCCTTGCAGGCGGGTACAGTCACTGACTGTTTGCATCCGCCTGCAAGGGGATCTCTAAACCCTTTTGAAAATGCAGTCGGGTGCCGCCTGCACTGTGAAAATACGGAGTGGCTGCTTCGTGTTTTCACATGAATGCGCTGCCCTGGAGGAAAGTTTGCAGCTGCCCTGGGGGCAGCGCATTAACCATAATGGGGCGCATTGGCATTGTTTGCGCAAACAATGCCAATATGTAATGCGGCCCCTGGTGTTGTGCTCATCTCTGAATAAAACAAACAGCTCCACCATGTGGCAGACTGTAATGGTGCCGCTGTTTACAATTAAGTGATGGTACCGAGCACTAGAAACCACCGGCTCAAATTAAGCACTGTATCAGAGAAATCTCAACTTAAAAGTATATATTCTGCATGCAAAGAAGTACTCCTGGTCTTTGACTGTGCTTCATGTGAATTATAAAATCTCAGCAAGGTTGCCCTTGCCTTTTCTGAATGTTTAATTTGCCTTTGTTCTAGGTTTTTCTGTTTTGTACTTTTCTCCTTTAAATGCTTATTGTTTTTTAACTTTTCTCCCGGGAAACAAAGTTGTTGTGTTTTAAAAATTTATTTAGATCAACGTTTTTAATTCTTTGACTTCTCTGGACCCCATTGAATCATGGCCGGAAGCTAGTGATCCCGGTCTTTCAACGATTTGAATCTCAAAACAATACAGAAAAATACAGACACAAGTTCACATCAAACGCATACAGAAATTATGATATATTTTATATAACTCACAAATAAAAAATATACGAAAATTGTAATGTTAATTGACAGGCTGCAGCTTTTCAAAATGTCCTCTCATTTCTAATAGTTAAAGCAATGCTAGCATAACTCTTTTTTCTTTTTTGCTAACGCATGCTCTCCTTTTGTCGGTGCATATCAGTGTTTCAATCAAAGCCACCGATCATCCATAATAGTTTCTGTTTGCAGTACTTGTGCTGCTCCTGTAAATCAAGCAAAGCATACCAACTTAACTTTTTGTGACCTTTTATTCTGGCAGGATAGTATCATTCGCCTGGAGTAATACCACAGAAGTTTGGGACCTTACAATAAGCAGACAACTCCATAATATTACTACTCTCAGTCCTCATTTCTGCCCTGATTCCTATTACTACTCTTTCTGTTACTGTGGATGGTGGGAAGGAATTAGACATTAAAAGGAACAGTAAAAAGTCACATTCCTAGAAATTGTCTCTGATATTCCTTGTCATTTTTAGGACGATCCTGGGCAGCGCATGCGCTGCTCTGTGAAGCATGTTGTATTCAGTCTATAGGTTTCTCGACACGGCCAGCGCCTCTGGTTGGTTGGTTGGCCTGCCTTTCAAAATTTCTTTACTCTGGTTGATCAATAGTGTCCATCTGTCCCACCTTTGGATGCTTGGTTCTCTCCCAAGAGACATCACTGATTGTTTTTTTTAGTTGGCCATCTGTTGCCTCCTCTCTCACACCCCCTCCCTCCCGTCATTGCTGCCATCCTTCCTGGTCGTCTGCCCGCAATGTAGCATGCAACACAATATCTGCAATCACCAGTCAACAGTTTTATATCGCAGCCTGCAGCTTTCCTTGCGATTTCCATGATTTAAAACCACTTTTGCAAACTTATGTTGTTGTGATTTGTTGAAACGTGAGGGTGTGCAGAAACTATTGTGTTCGAGGACATCTAAGATGGCCCACAAACATGAACATATGCGCTTTAAAAACCTATTGAAATGTCTTGAATTTTAATTGAAAGAGCCAGATTTAGATACTGCCGATAGTGGACAATTTATTTATGAGCTACACTTGAGTTGGAATCATTTTAGGCGTTTTAGAGTATTCATAATTGTACATTTCATATATCGATCTCTTCACATTTTCTCTAACTTTGGTGTAGTTCTCTTCCCTGCAACTATTTTAGAACGTACTGCGCCCAATGAATCTCACATGTTTTCTTGTGACGGCTGAAGAAGTGAGGGTCGCTTATAAAAAAAGGTGCATGTTGACAGCTCATGCGTACCTCTCTAAATAATTTACTATCTGTAGGCGCTCGTCATATTTTACACTGTTTTAATAAAAAAATTAAAGTATCCTAGCCTCTTTGACTTTTTTGTCTTTTAATTCTAGAACATGTGTTCCTGCACTAATAGTGGAAAAAACTACAAGTACTACAATGAACAAAGAAAACCATGGACTGGCTCCAGTACTCACCTGAGATGGGACAATTTGAGCCAAGGCTAGCTGCTTCTCTGGTCCCAGTGGTAATTCCTCATTCTAAGTCCTCTAGACAGTGCTGCTAGCTGCTAATCTGGTCCTGTCAGTAATTCCTCATTCTACGTCTTCCAGAAAGTTCTGCTAGCTGCTACTCTGGTCCCATTTGTAATTTCTCATTCTACGTCTTCCAGACAGTGCTGCTAGCTGCTTCTCTGGTCTCATTGGTATATCCTCATTCTAAGTCCTCTAGGCAGTGCTGCAGTTGTGTCTCTCTTCCTTGTTCTCAGTCCTCTAGACTCCTCTAGTAAAAAACAATATCATTTACAACGCCAATTACTTTTTGTACTAGATATAGTTAGTCCTGACCTGCACAGGAGCCCCCTGCACATTGTCAGTCAGCTCACAATCATGCAGCATCCCACTCAATGAGATATACACAAATTGAAAGGTCTGAAGGCAAGCCGAGCCAGGCAGAGGCATCAAAATATGGCCATTCACAAAGTGCCTTTGAAATAAAGCTGCAGAGTGATTTATCCTCTTGTTGTTGATCTTGTGCTGACTTTATTTATTGCAAATCATTGGGAGTTTGTAGGGATATTTCTAGGATTACTTACTAGTAATCTTCAATACTCTGAGTCCAAGTCTTCCTTGTCAGATCCCTTGCATCAGGAGTTACACCTTGCCATGGCCACAGACTTCACCCATTTAAATGAAAATGCTCTAAAAACCATATTCACTTAGTAGCCCAGGAAGCTCTCCCCCCTTTCTGTTGTTGACTTACCTGTACCGCTTCCTGATTCTCTACTTATAATTAAAAACAACGTTTACTTTCCAATCTACTTTCCTGGGCAGAAAGGGAGGTACTGCAGAACTACGATGAGGAAGACTTGAATGCTGAGTATTGAAGATTTCCGGTAAGTAAACTGAGCGTTACCCCCTCATTTACTTCCTTGTCACATTACATCATGAGGCCAGACCCAAACAAAAGTAAAAATTGATTTGAATCTTTAATAAACCACAGACACAAACTTTCAGCACCCAGTGAAGTAGTTATTATGTCTGTTGATGTTTCAATAAAAAAATAATAAACCTAATCCAATAGCTTAAAGTTGCTGCGTTGTTGGATAATCCAAAAATAGCAACAACAAAAAATCTACCTGACAATAGACAGTGTCCTCTGAAAGTTCAAAGAATACCAAAGGAGTTCCTAATCTAAAAAAGGAAAGATTTTCAGAAGGAGCCAGATCATGGAAAAAGATGAAATGAGGCTTCCAAGCTAGGAAATACAGATCTGTTCCTAATAAAGACCTAACTCTGGAAAAAACGTAATGGGGAGCATGAGAAAATAAGTCCCTTATCTCCTAAAGTCTGCATCCTGAAGAGGTGGCAGCTTAAAACAAAACAATCAGAGTAAGAAATGTTAGTGATATTATCTGCAAGTTCTCCAACAGAGAGCTCTTCCTTCAATACATTAAGAACCAACATAAGATCCCAGGATGGGGCACGAGTATGAAACACATAGTGATTCAAAAGACGTTCTTCAGGAGATGGAAAGCTAAGGGATTCAAATGAGAAAAATGCAGTGCCCCTAATAGCTTTGATAGGTGCCCCCTTACTGGGCATAGTGGACACCACTAACCCTAATTAAAAACCATCTCACAAAAAATCATAGTCTAGCCCTTCACAAGAAGATACCTGAAAAACCCTAAAAGCACAATAGGAATAAACATTCTTTCAATGCCTGGCATATATGTTGAGAGCACTCTGACTTCTGAATTTGTAAATGTGAATGGCAACTTCTGAAAAACATCCCAAGGACGCTAACCTTACCTTTACAATTTCCAAACCTCCAGGGCTAGATGATGAAACAACTTCTCTGATAACTGAGGAAATCTAATTGGGAAGGAGAGATTGGAAATATGCAAAGGGATTGCAGTGCCAGTTGTTGGAGGAGCACAAACCATGACCTGCTGCTCCACTAGGGGCCACAAGCAAGACCTTTTTCCGATTGTCCTTCATCTTTTTAAGAACTCTGTACTGTGATGGAAAGGGGAAAAGGCCTATAGAAGACATTAGAGCCAATGACTCAGCATTGCATCTATTCCCGAGGTCCGGATTGGGGACAAGAGAGCATGAGGTGGGAAGGAGATAGCTCTGAGGGCAGGCAAACAGATCCAGCCATGGGGTTTCAAACGGCTCCTGAATGGACACAACTTAATTTGTCTGCACACTCATTCACCCTCTGAAGATGTTGATGGAGACAGGAGATTGGTCTCCACCCAAGACCCAATCAACTCTTCTTGATTTTCTAGTGTTGGATCCTGGAACCTTTAGATCTTTCACATAAGTCATTTGGTTCTTTGTTCAAATCTGGACGAAGGAGAAAACAAAAAAAGAGCCTTGTAGGCTGATGTCAGCTCCTTCCATTTGGAGGCGCTTTCCATTTCTCCGCAGTCCAGAGACCCTGTGCAAACTCATCTCCCAGTGTGGCTCCCCAACTCAGACTGCTGACATCCGTCAGTAGGTTTTGTTACAGTAAGAAGTAATATCTAAGTCATATAAGAAATTCATGAACCCTTTTGTTTTGGACATTTGGAAACTACAATGAAATTTGTTTCAAACTATAATGTGAAAGGGGTCTTTTACATAATAACATTTGCTGCTCTGTAGCCACTGTTGTGATGTTTTACAGGGCCCCTGCACAAAAGCTTCCATTTTGCATGCCCATGTGCAAATTTGACATCATTATGGACAAGTGACTTTTTGTCTGCTTTGCACGTATATTATAGCGTACTCAGAAAGTGTTCTGCCTGCAAGCACATTTCTTTGTAAGCATTTTATTACAATACTGTACATTATGTTCAAGGATAGAGTACACTGAGCACGCTGCCTTTGCATATTGTTGTTATCTGTTCGGAGATAGCTCTGAGTCAGAAATGCAAACAATGAATTGCTAAGGACCTCAGGCACAGTGCGAACGGGGACAGATTTTATTATCTGAACTGCTTCTGACATTTAGTCTGTCAGAGGAGCACTTCTATGGATTATCCTGGACATTCGTCTGTGACTGATTTCCAGCCCTGCTGACGTCTATCATCATCTTGCAAAGGATGGAGGCTTGTCCCACACTAGGCTGGCTTCCTAATACATCACTCATACAGGTAAATGGGGAGTTAAGCTGCTCCAAGAGATCTGGCAGAATGCACCACTCATTATGCTCTCTAGCATAATTAGCATTAGGTAGGGTTAGCAGTATGATATATATTCATATTATCACTGCAATATCATAACGGTTGAATTATTAATCTTTTTCACCATTCTTGTAATGCTGGTGACAATGCTTTGTTTCCTTTTGCCAATTATTGCAGCTCATGTTTTTTACCTAAGAATCCAATTGATTCAATAAGTGTTTGACATTCCAATTCATGTTTTCCTTGTGTCTCCCCCTGGGCATGCCTACGGTAAGAATGAAAGGATAGATCTGTGTCCAAGATTTTACCTGAGGGGATCAGAGTGGTCATGTTCTAAGATTAGAGATACCATCGGGTACCCTGTCAGGTTTAGGGGTCCAGATGGCTCACTGTGAGCTAGCCAGGAATTGGGCCGACATATTCTGATGGTATGAGTGGATTCAGTCTCCATATTCTGATACATATGTTGCCCAAACATAGTCTTACACCACCCTGCAGATGAGGAGATATTATAAGGATAAAGTATTATGTGCTTGAACTTAAGAACTATCCTTGCAACTACATGATTTCAATACTCATGTCATGCCTTGCATCCTCCTGTGATGAACAGATAACAAATTGCACTCAGTATCAGACTGTGCACTTGATTGCTTAAAAGCTGCAGAAAAATCAGCAATTGGGGGCAGATCACACTTTCCATCACATTATGTCTTCCTCCAAGAGTTAGTCCCTAATCTTGTGAATTCAGCTCTTTTTTTATCAAGATTCTTTTGTCTATATTTCAACTGCACACAGCAGCCACATTCCTACCTTCAATGCTCTGCTACATTCCTACCATCATGGAGGGTGTAGGATGAGCTGGCCCCACCAACCAGTCCAAGATTTTCCATAATAGATTCCAAGACTTAGGCAGAAGAGAAAGAACAATTTCTTTGGCTAGATGAGCTGGATCCAACCACTGAAACTTCACAGAACTCTGATGTGTGACGGAAATCTTTGCCTCATACTCCTCTGACCTCAGATCCCAATGGGTTAATGGATGGTTCACTAGAGGACACAGGTAAAGGTGAGTGCAAGGAATACAGCAAAGGGAAGCCAAATTATCACCCTGGACCCTAAGCCACTGTCTGATGGAAGCTTTGGGTAAGTGGACAAGGTCCCATTGATGATTCATCAATTTGGGTTGCTGGGGAGGCTGCAAGAACACAATTCTGAGGTATGTCCTGGATAGAGTTCCAATGTACTGTAGTTCTTTTACTGATACCAGATGAGGTTTTGCCTGGTTTAGTAGAAATCCATGATCCTTTAGAACTTTCCTTACTTGGTGGACAGTTTCCCCCTCACTTGAAAGAGAAGAAACCCTGATTAGCCAGTCAGCCAGGTATGAGAAGAAAATCAAACCCTGAGCATAAAGGATACCAACCAGAGGTGCAAACACTTTGGTGAACGCCCTTGGCATATAAGCCAGGCTGAATGGGAGCACATGAAACTGGAAATGTTGTCCCATTACAAATAAACAAAGTAAGCTTTGGGGCCATGTATATATTGAACTTTGAAAATACATATCCAAGAGGGTTAAAGAGGTGAGAAACAACCCCCAGAGAAATGAAAGAAATTATGTTTTGAAGTTTCGACATCATGAAACACTGATTAGGAAGAACGCTGTTTACATTTATTTTTTTAGATCCAGAACAGGGCAAATGCCTCCTAATGGTTTGTGAGGAAGGAACAAACTGAAAAAGCAACTAAGTCAAATCTTACCCTCTGAAATTGGAATTATTTCTATTTTGAGGATCAAATACCAAATACCTTCCAATAGACCTTGAAACCACAAAGGACAATGAGGAACAGGAAAAGTCCATAGGGGTCTGTGGATATTTGAAATGGTACTCCAATCTGACTATATGAAGAGCCCAGGCATCCGTTCCCCTGGCATGCGAAGTCCCAGAAATTCAGTAGCTTGCACTCCACATTATTTGCATAGTTAGGATTTGGCAGAGGAAGAGTCAGAAAGAGAGATGACTGACTGGAATGTGTCAGAGTAGAGGATACTCTGGCCATGACTCCTGTCTCTAAAGGACTTATTCAAACACGTTGATAGGGGAAGAGGGGCAAAAGCTCTTTAGTAAGAAAAATCTCTACTCTGAAATTGGAGCCAACAACCGCTGATGCTTCACTGATTGTTTTTAACAGTGTCCACAAGTTGTGATACAAACAACTTAACATCATTGAAAGGAATATGATTCAGTAATGTCTTTTGTGAATTTTCCTCTCTCCAGAACCTCATACAATCTGTCTTCTGGCTGCCACAGAAGACCCATAAACTGCAGCTGCTGCACAAAATTCAACAAAGGAAATGTCAGATAGCAATCTGACTTGCTGTTCCATTAGAGAAAAATCCCACAGAAGAGATTGCATAAGCGGCATGGGTACTAGCTCTACCTGCAAAATAAGAAGCTGAATAAGAACATTTTATGGCACATTTGCTGTTTTTATCCACTGCATCTGAGAGACCAGAATCTTCAGAATGAAATAGTCCCCCTTTTAAAGCCAAATCAGCCATTTAAGTATCATCCTTAACCATCACAGGGAACTCATTCTGGAACCCATATAATAGATACCTCTGGGCAAGAAATCTTTTCCATTCTCTGGACTGAACATTTCTGACAACATTGTGCAGGGTCAGAGCTTCAGGTTCTTATCTCTGATAATTTTAAAATAAATGATTCTGCCTTTTCTTGAGTAAACGTCTCCCAAAAGTGTTGAAGTAAATCATTTAAATCTTTCCCCTGTATATATCTGCCCCATATTACATTTCCTCCTAAAAAACATCAGGATCAGGGGAAAAGTACATTTTCCATTTCTTAGCAGGACGAGGGCCTGGAATGCTGCTTCCAACTACTGGTTAAATAGGCTCTGCAAACTATTGAAGTGAACGAGCCCTTCTTGATTAGCTAATGGTTTGAAGGGGAACATCTTATCTAATTGAACAAGACTTCACATGTTGGCATTTATTTGAGCACTTCTTTTGTTCCATGGTGACTGTGCTGCTCAGCATTTGACCAGGAACAGAGATCACTTTCTGTGTCTCTGCTACCCAGCATCCAAGCATCACGGTCACAAAACCACTGCACGGCTGTCACCATCTTCTTTGAGAGTACGGGTATGTATAAAGGGCATAACATACAATGCTCCCAGCTAAATGCTTTAAAATGGCATATTAAGACTAGTAATCAATATTCACACACATGCAAACACATATCCACACACACACAATCACACCTGCATACATACACACACTTGTTTCACAAAATGTTGGAGAAGCTCATCGCCTGGAAAACCAGAAGGCATGGAGAACAAAGACAAAATTCCCACCCATGAGGCATACAATGGTTTCAGAAAATGGTGGACAAGCATACAGCGTGAAAAGTCAGGAGGACAAAGACAAGATGGCCGCCTTTCCTGGCTGAAGCCCCTTCCTTCCATCTCCTGTTCAGTGCCGGGACACTCCCAGGAATAGCTGCATGCTTTATTAATCTCGATTCAGCATCATCATCCTTCCTCCTCCACCAACAAATGCATGCTGCATTGCAGGGAAAGGATATACCCAAAATGTTCCTATCCACAGACCTATATACCAGCACTAAAGGATTAACAACAATGTGAAAAATCAAACATAATAAATAATAACAGCACAGCAAAATGGAGACAGAATGTTTTTTTATATTATCTTTTAAAATGCCCAAAACACAAACAACCCTAAGCAACAATTACCCAAATAAAATACTTTTAAAGGATGCAAAAGATACACTTTAATCAGCCATCTCACACACATACCTAATGATGGGTAAGTACATGGGGAAAAAGACTGAGGACTGAGGACAAAGGAAAATTAATGGCTAAATGGTCCTGGACTCCTGGATCGATCCCCTGCCAAGCCACCGAAAGGCACATGCAGACCAAATTAGCTTACATTAGGTATGGATTCAGGGACACCCATGGTCCCCTAAAATATCTGTAATGCAGCATAAGTGAGACTGTGACAAATACTGTAAGAAATGTGGTTAATGGTTGAAGGGGGTGAAACCCTTCTCAAGCAGTAACCACAATCCTTGTCAGGGTGAAGTCACAAGCAAACTCCAAATTAACCTGTGCTCAGACCTCTGGTAGCTTGGCACAGAGTAATCAGGCTTAACTTAGTGGCTATGTGTAAAGTATTTATGCAGTACTTCAAACAGTAATAAAGTGAAAACACAAGAATCCCACCGGTGATATGCAATTTTGAAGATCTCAGTGAATACATAGCCAAAAAGCACAAAGCGTCAACTGTGGATATCTGGTCATGCCGGGACAAAGTCACAAGTTCAGCCCGACCACGATGGAGCACAGGCTACCTACAGGGAACAATTAGGCCAGCTGAACACAGTACCTTAATCCTGGTTGCGAAGAAATGCAAGGTGCCTCAAAGAGGGTGCATCGCACAGCAGAGGTGATGCATGGTCCAGGCGAGGAGATGTGTTGGGCAGCCACAGTTCTAGGGAGCTGCGTTGGGCAATGCAATGTCCTTGCATGGAGATGCATTGTGCAGCAGCAGTTCCGAAAAGCTGCGTTGGTTGATGCGATGTCCGTGCATGGAGATGCGATGAACTGCCATTGGAGATGTTCAGACTTTGCATCGGGAAAGTCCACGCAGCAGAAACAATGCATTGGCTCAGCTGGGAGTTGCGCCATGCAGCAGAGATGTGTCAGTTCTGCTAAGTCCACAGATGGGCTGGCAGAGCACCTTCAGACCCACTTTCAAGGGTCCAGGACTGGGATGGTACCATTTGGAAGGACAGGGCTCGCTGTTGTCAGAGTCCAGGTGCAGGTTACAAGGGACTAGCCCTTGAAGTCACTCTGGTCATCCTGGGTACAAGTTGCAGGTCCAGATCTTCTCACCTAGGCAAGAGGACAACAGGGCACCAATCCAACAGGGCAGCAGTCCAACAGGGCAGTCCAGCAGAGTTGCAGACCTTCCAGCAATACAGCAGTCCTTCTTCTTCTTCCTGGCAGTGTTCCACCACAAGTCCAGAAGTGTATCGAAGAGTTGGTGTCTGAGATCCAATATTAATACCTGGTGCCTTCGTTGAAGTGTGAGAAGCTTTGAGAGAAGTTTCTTTGAAGTGCTCAGGTTCCTGGTTCCCCTTCCCTTGCTCCAGACTAACTACAGGGGGTATGCAATCCTTTGTGTGAAGGCAGGATACAGCCTATTCAGGTGTAAGTGAAGCTGTGCCCAGCTCCTCCTCCCACATCCTTCCAGTGATGGCCCATCTAGATAACCTAAGCTCTCTATTGTATGTGGCTCTCCGGAAAGAATACACAAAATCCAACTGCCAACTACACCCAGTCATGTGACCCTGGAGCAGGCTGCAGGCTCAAAATAGCTAAGGCAGAAAAATGCCATTTTTATAAAAGTGCCATTTTCTAAATTGCAATTCAAAATCTCACTTTACCATTAAAGAGGATGTTTCTTTACAATTCCAAAGATACCAAACATGAATTGTCTACCTGCTCCCAATTGGAGGTTATAGCTTATTAAATGTAACAAGGGAACTGCAATGTTATCCTATGGGAGAGGCAGGCCTTGCAGTGGTGAGAAACAAATTGGTGAGTTTTTCACTACCAGGACATGTAAAATTTAAAAGTGCAGGCCCTGCTTTTTAATTACACCGCACCCTGCCCTCTGGGGTGACTTATATGTATTAAAAAGATAGGTTTAGGCTTGGCAAGAGACATACTTTGCCTGGTCAAAGTGGCAGTTTAAAACTGCTCACACAGGCTACAGCGACAGGCCTCAGACAGGTTGGTGGGGCTACTTAAGTGGTGGCACAATAAGTGCTGCAATCCCACTTTACTAGGGACTTAGAGGTAAATTAAATATGACAATTGTGTATAATCCAATATTACTATATTTTTAGGGAGTGAGCACACACACTTTAGCACTGGTTAGCAGTGGTAAAGTGCACAGAGTTCTAAGGCCAACAAAATGAGATCAGAAAAATATGGGGAAAATGCTAAATGTTTGGGGGAAGACCACCCTAAAGGCTGACAGGTCTAACATGTGCCGTTCCCCCAGTTAAAAGTGGGGTGAACTACCCAACCTCTTGGGTGTTCTCATCACTAAGGTGAAGAACCTGGATAGATCATTAGCACTGGAGTGGTCTGCCCCAGGATGGTATTCCATCGTAAAGTCCATTTCCTGTTGGGAGATGAACAATCTCAATAGTTTGGGATGTTCAACCTTCATTTGCATGACCCATCTGAGGGGCCTGTGGTGTGTCTGAACCCATAAGTGAGTCCCAAACAGGTATGGTCTCAGCTTCTTGAGCACCCAGACCACAGCACAGGCCTCTATCTCAATATCACTCCACCTCTGTTCCTGGGGAAGTAACCTCCTACTAATGAAGGCTACCAGTTGGTCTAGGCCCTTCTTATTGAACTGTGCTAAGACAGCCCCTATGCTATGCTCTGGCATGTCTGTCTGCACAATAAGCTTCTTAGAGAAGTCAGAAACCCTGAGGCAGGTGCTGTACACATGGCTTCCTTGAGGGTGTCAAAGGCATTCTGACAGGCCTCTGTCCAGATCACCTTTCTGGGCTGCCCCCCACCCCCGCATCCCACATTTTATTTATTTATTTATTTTTACTGTTGTTCATGGTGCCATAGTACTCCCCTGGTACCACCCTTCAAGCTACACCTCTATGGTACCTTGGAACCATGAAAGCTTAATTGTATCCTGTACCCAGCCCCACACTGCATGTGGCCAACCACCAGCTGCTCATGGTCTCAGGCTGTGCACAGTAGAAATTTAGCCTCAGGACCTAGCCTATGGCTCGGCTTTGCACCCAATTCCCACTGCATGTGGCCATCTCTCTCCCCCCACAGATGGCGATCACCCCACAGACCACACATTTTATTTATTTTCTATTTCATTTTTTTCACAGTGCCATGGTACTCCTGCGTTAACATGGCTCGGGCCTCACCCCCATGCTACCTGGGGACCATGCAGGCTTCATTGGGAGAAGCTTGCACAGTCCCAACTATCATGGGGGTGAAACCTGAGTGGCAGCTCTTGCAGGACTACTACAATAGTTCCCGGGAGGTCTGCACTGAAGTTTATCTTCTGACTTGGAAACTTTTAGGGGAAAAAGTGCTCATTGATGAGTCATCAGAGGGGTCATCTGCAAGCCTGATCTGAAGCAGACCTTGACAACGGCAGCTTGCTGAAGAGCTGGGTCCCGGTACTGTCATCAAAGTATGCAGGAAAGCTCTGAGCTAACGAAGTCCGAAGTCTGTGCCGAAGGAGACGTCAACATTGATGGGATGTTGCTCGGCGTTTGTTCTGATTAAACTTTCTATGTTCAGACTCAGAATTTTTCTGGACATCAGATCTCCTTCAGTGGGGTAAACCAGCGAGCTGAGGCTGACTAATAGTGCGACGTTGATGGCTGTGGCTTCTACCTACAGTGGTGCTGGTCTCTACCCATTCTGCAGGCAAAAAGCTGGCAAAAAAGTTGTAAGTCCCTGATCTTGCAGTCTGGGGACAGGAGGAGTACACTCTAACACTAGCCAAGTGTACAGGACCTGGAAGGCATCATTTGAGGGTTAGGACTCACTCCAACAGAGGCCAGCAGAAGGGCCCAGGGCAGGTTCTGTTGGTACTGGTTGGCTAGACAGTATCAGGAAAAGGGCCTATGGAAGCTTGCTGTATCCCTGTAGCTCAAACAGGTCAGCCAACTGATCCATGAAGTCACTTCTGGGGCTCTAAAACAAAACTGTACCTGCCTCCCTTTCGTATGCTAGTACTGCTATACAATGTTATTGGAAGCCATTGTTGTGTCTTGAGGACTAAGCAACATGATTGACACTGCTTTTTATTGTTAGTGTTACAGTGCCTAAATCAATATTTCACTCAAATTGATTAAACAAGTCATTTTCACTTATTTTTAAATATATGTTACCATTACTTATGGTCAGAATAAAGGTGCTATATAAACTGTCACTTAAAATATCCTAGTTTTTTTATTATGGTTTGGCGACTAACACTCTATTGACATATATTAAGCAGACCCCCCCCAGGATTTTTGGCAGCTGGGTGGCAAATTTCACGGCCAAAAAAAAGCAAAATTTGCAGCCCAAACCCTAAAAATGTGTGGTTATTTTTGCAGTGGGCAAAAGATGTGCCCACCACAAAAATACTGAAGGCTTGTGGTCTGTTACTGCTGGAGACTGTGCTTTGTCACAGTCTGTAACTTTGCAGAGTCTCCAGCAGCACAGCGCCTAGGATCGGAGTTTGTCTGATGCCAAAGAGAGCAGATTACAATATGAAACCTGCTCTTTTTGGCATTAGACAACCTATGTTTGCAGCGGTGGAGGGGTTGGGGTGGGAGGGTGGTGGTGGCAGGGAAGGTTGAGGGTATGTAAAAAGAATTAGGAGACATTGGGGAGGTTAGGGGTTAACGGGAGACAATTGCAGCCTAGAGAGAGAAGTGCAGTGGAGGGTGGGGGACAGTGGAGCCGGTCAAGGGTCCGCAGGGGGCACACATACGTGTGAGGCGGCCTGCATGCTAATTGCTCAGGAGGGGGCTAGGTGCATTTCAAAGGCAGACGACAGAGGAATTTAACACCTCTGCTGCCTGCTGACCTGTCCCTCACCCTCCCTTTAATGGCTCAGTGGCAGCACAGAGCCAGTAAAGAGAGGGTGAACGCCAGTTTTCTTTTTAGGTCTCGCCTACGCAGCGCGCATGCGCTGCATAGGCAAAAAGACCTTTTACAATCAATTCGGCTTTTCAGCCAAAAACGTGCACGCGTTCCATTGCCTTCAATGGCAACGCGTGCACGTTTGGCGATTCACTTGCGGGAGCGAGCAGCTGGCGCCATATGGTAGCAATTATCGCTCCTGGCGCCGCTCGCTCCCGCAAGGGAATCGCACTCCCCCCACTCCTCCCACTTCTTTAAGCCGGGGCCGCACTTGCGTTTTGTTTAAGATTGGGGCCTTACTGGGCTTTGGCGCATTTCGATTCCACATTGTTAAAGTTATTACACCAGGGCTCGTTGTATGAGAACAATGCAAATTTAAAAGCCAGTTCGCAGTGTGGCAACAAAAGGGAACATCAATCTGAGAGCAGTTGGCAAGAATACAACTGAAAGAGAGAAGACATATGAACTGACTTACCCTGGCTGGGGAGTCATTCAACAGTACGCTGGATTGATGTAATGAAAGTGGAAGAGCCCACTCAGCCCAGCCCTGCCTCTTCCTGTAACTGAAGGGCACAAACCGGCCCACTCTTGGCCTGGGCACATGCTCGGGTCCGTCCTACGTGACGGAGCGCAGTGTCAGGTAGAGTCCCCTCCTCCTGACCATTGACTCTCTGATGCCTTCTTGGGGATGTTGTCCCACCCCAACAGTTACAATGCCAGCTAATGCCGGAGAAAACTGCACACGCCGCGGGGGACACAGAGCGCTTAAGTGCGAGGGTTTGCCGGCATAGTCCTCCTCCTCGCCACAGGCTCTCTGTTTACTGCTGGCGGATTATAGTTCCACCCCAGCAGTTACAACGCCAGCAAATGTGGGAGAAAACGGCACCCACACAGCAGGACACAAAGAAAGCTTAAGAGCTCGGTTTCAGGCAGAGTCCCCTCCTCCTGGCCACAGGTACTCTGATGACTGCTGGGAGATGTAGTCCCACCTCAGCAGTTACAATGCCAGTGAAGAATACGGCACCCTCAGTGGCCCTCACTTGTGTGACTAACCGTCCCGTCACATGGATGAGATTAGCTGAAAGGCATATTGAAGGCCTGCTTTCTTCTTTTTGCATAAATCTTTTTATTAAATATTCAGGCACTGAGTAGCCAAAAAGCAAACATCCAGCCAAAACATTTGCTATCAATACAATCTGCCAGAGCGGTAGGCAATCGTGAATTAACGTTATACTCATAAATCAAGTGGTACAAGGAATATTTCAGATTTGAATAAGCCTGGCCCACCTTTTACCCTCATCTGGCCCACACCACCCCTTTTGCAAACCGTAACTTCAGTGTACGAACCACTGCGAGAACAGCTAAGAGCACACACCAAATATCGACACGTCACTAGAAAGGAAGAAAAGAAAGTTTAAGCATTCACATCAATTGAATAGACCCAGGGTCCTCCATTGCGGATGGAGTGCTAAGTTTGGCGGACATCACTCAACTTCGCATAAACAGGTTTGCATTTAGCTTCATATAGTAGATGAGTGCCGTTCATATTGCTCATCAACCACTCCATAGCAACAACAGACAAGAGTCTGTGATACCACTGAGTGGGGGACGGTCAGACCTCATCCAATTATGAGCAACAGGCAACTTTACAGGCCCCAAGCATTGAAGCAACATATGACACTCGTTTTTTTGCCATAGCCTTCAGTTCTGTGGGTTTTAAGCCCAGAAGCATAATCTCCAGCAAGAGTGGAACCTGGTACCCCATTTTATCTGTAAGCAGTTTTAACACTCCACCCCAGAAAGGACGGACCCGTCAGGCATTCTCACCATATGTGCAGTGCCTCTCTGAATGCACCTCAGCCCCTACAACATCTAGGAAATGCATTGTGGTAGAAACAATATAGTTTGAGTGAGATGTAATGCCAGCTATACTACATTTTGTAATGTGTGTCTGTACCCAAGATCGATGTGGAAGATCAGCTTATGTCCCTCCCTAGTTTTTCACAATGTTTCAATGCGAGTTGCTTTCCCATTCTCCATTGGGTTTCCACACAGGTGGTGTATCAATGCATTAGTAGCATTCGATATATAGGCTAGAAATTGTACCCCTACTACTTCAAACAGCGTCTTATCACTGCTAGCCCCAAAGCGAAGGTTTGGTTTCAGGTCTTTAGCTGGGATGTAGAAAACTCACTACATTTGGGTTTGGCGAGGTAGACCACTTGCATGTGAAAACAAGCATTGGCATAGCCAATAGGTCTCGCCTTTGGGACCTTATAAGTATTTAATTATGCAGCACAATATCCTTGGTGCAACATCATATGTTGCATGGCTAAACACTTATAATGTTCCAAAGGCGAGACCTATTGGCTATGCCAATGCTTGTTTAACATACTTTGCGGGCACTTTTGTAAAAACTGTGGCATTTTTACAAAAATGCTGATTTCGTGATTTTTTTGCAAATCGTTAAATCCTGGGGTGTCTGATTAGGCAGTTCTTTTAGTTACAATAGCTGCACCTCTTGTAAAGGTTTCATAGAAACACTTCTCTGGCCACACCCAATTTAGGGCCCGCTAACTTTTCATCCTACTTAAAGCATCGGTGAAGGCTTAACACCGCTATTTACTATGGTCTTGTCTGTACAACCCTAGGCCCCCTGGCAAATGATTTAACCGCTGAACTGGGTTTCCATCACACGATGTTGCTGATTTATATTGCAATTTTTAGTCATCTCTCAGCATCAGTGTTCGATTGCCACCCAGATGTAAGAAATATGCACCAATTGCAAAGTAGGATCACTATAATGCCATTCCTGAAAGTACCAAGCCATAGGGTAATGCGGATCACTGTTATCTATGGCTCCCATGTGCTCGAGGGGGCAATAGAATACTGATGCTGAGACATAGAGAATCCAGGTAAATAATTCATTTGGATACCGAGATCCCTCATGAGTGAAACACTGAAGAGAAGTTAAAAGTACATCCGGGTGACATTTGCTTCTATTATTCTTGTCCAAGGTGTACATGAGCTTATATGGGTTTAAACTATGTTAATATGTGGTTTCCTTTTGTTTCAAGAATGTGGAGTTGCCCGTTTGGGCGGGAGCCCCCTAATCTTTTCTTCCATCACGCACCTTTGTTTGGAGCACTTTATTCAGATAGGAAGTCTTGTTTTCTCTGGTACGGACGCCATTTAAAGTATTACTGTTTACAACTCTTCTTTTAATTTGAGCTGAGATGTGGCTGAGGCATATACATACTTTTTCTGTGGAGTTAGTCTGAAGCCCAATGGACATTCGATACAAAAGAGTTTGGTGCCTATTATGATGTTACACTGTGTCACATGCCTTTGCTCACTGGGGCGGACTACTCCACTACATGTACTGACTGTGTTTGCTGCATGCACGTGGTCAGACTCCTGGATTGTGCATTCACATGTATTTCTTTTTTACTTCCTTTTAGACATATGATCTCCAGCGCCTAGGGGTCTGTTTTTTTCCATTTCTATGACATGCCTTTTGCATTTTTTCTATATAGTTATTAACTATTTTCGGTTTGCATCTGCAAACTGCATATTGATTTTGAACTTATTGCAATAGATTGAGGAAACTCCAATATGGCGCCCATATTTAAGTATTTTAATTTGTCTGCCCTTTATGTTCACTGTAAGAAATTGAGGGGCATATTAGCAAGAACCTCGTTAAAATTATGTGCAGGCCATCTAACCTGGGCTTCTATTGGAATTCTATAACGCATATTAGCAAGTCCATTATCGCCGTTTTAGCGGCAGTTTCCTGCCGCTAAAACGGCGATAATTTTAACGAGGTTCTTGCTAATATGCCCCAAAGTTACTGGTTGAGGGGGATGAGACCCTGCTCATCAGCAACCAATGTCCTTGTCAAGGTGAAGTTAGACGCAAACCCAAATTAACCTGTGCTTAACCCCCTGGTAGGTTGACACAAAAGCAGTCTGGCTTAACTGAGAGGCAATGTTCAATATTTATGCAGCACTTTAAACAGTAATAAAATAAAACACAACACAAGAAAAATTGAAAACTAATTTAAGTAAAATGTAGTAAGTAATTTAAGACCAAAACAACGAAAATCCAATCAGTCGAACTGGAGATATGCGATTTGAACAATTTAGGGAAAATAGTGCCCAAAAACACATAGCGCCATTTGCGGCTATCTGGTGGCGCGAGACCAGGTGAAAGTCACAAGTTCAGGCTGATCGCGATGGAAATCGGGCTGGATACAGGGACAAGGGTAGTCCCGCTGAAAGAGTTACCTTCAGTCCAGCGCGAAGAGGTCCATTTGCGGTGGAATGAGGCACAAGGTGCAGGCACAGCGTCATGGATGGCCATCGAAGTTACACTAGTAACAGGCCGGAAGTCACTGACTGTTGTTGCAGTAGCATGAAGATCCTGCTGAACATCGCAGATGTTTGTTGCTGAACTTTCGCTTTGCCGGTCACCATGAGCTGTTGATGCTGTAGCATGAAGTGACGATCTTGCCCTGCCAGGAGTTGTTGTTGATCGCTGTAGCACAACAAGCCTGATTTGCTGGTACTTCACGTTGGCAGGCAGTATAGCTGGCAAGATCCTGATGTGAGCGAGCCTGTTCGCTAAGAGCCCAAAAACCTCAGTTGGGTCTGTGGGTACAATATTTATATCTGGGGCCCGCTTTGAAGTAGGAGAAGTATCTAGAGAATTCCCTTTAAAGTCCTTGAGGCTTTTCTGCCTTCCTTGCACTGGCTCCAAGATGGCTACATGAACAATGCAGTGGTGACAAGTCCTTTGTGTTAAGGCAGGGCACAGCCTATTCAGTTGCAAGTGGGGCTGTGCCGAGCTCCGCCCCCTAGCCTGCCTGCTGATGGCTGTTAGAAATTGGGTTTCTGGTTGGCAGAGGCATGCACCCTGTCCAAGCAGGACCCACCATCTTTGTCAGGGTAAGTCACAACACACCCTAGATTATCCTGTGCTCATCCTCTAGTAGGTTGGCACAGAGCAGTCAGGCTTGACTTAAGAGGCAATGTGCAAAGTATTTGTGCAACACTTCAAACAGTAACACAGTAAAAACACCAGAAATAGACTCCACACCAGTCTAGAAAAATAAAGTATGATAATACAAATAAAACAAGACCAAAAAGCCAAACATCAAAAATCCAATCAGTAGAAGTCAAGATCTGAATTTTTTAAAGATTAAAAGTGAAAATAGCGATTACAAGCAATAAGCGCCTATGGGGTTATCAGCTCACGCTGGACCGGAGCAAAGTCAAGAGTTCTGGTCAACCGTGATGGAACATGGCCTGGATACAGGAGCCATGCAAGGCCGGCTGAACCAAAGTACCTTAATCCTAGTCGCAACAGCAAGATGCGGTGTGCAGCCGAGCGATGCATTGGTGTCGATCCCTCAGTCGAAGTGATACAACGATTTTCTCCATGCAATGATGGTGATGCACTGGTTCTGAAAACAAAGTGCTGGTTCCGAGATGCATTGGTTCCGAGCGTGATGTGCATGGTTTCTCCACGCAGTTAAGGAGGTGTGTCGATCATCTCTCCTGCAGCAGCTGTGAAGCTGTGGTTCGGATGCGTCGGTTCTGATAGCGATGTGCTGGTCCAAGTGCGATGCGCTGGTTCTGTTTCCGCAACAGCGTTGATGTGTTGATTCTGCCTCACGCAGCAGAGGATGCATAATTCCACTGGAGCAAGCGTCTGGATCCACATCCAATGGGCCAGGCACAGGAGCAGGGGATACAACTTTGATATCCTTGAGTTTTAGAGCAGTGGGCAAGCCAACATGCCCTTGGAGAAAACTCTAGGTTCATGCAAGAGTCCAGTTCTTCCTCAGCAGTGAAGAGGGCAGCAGGCAGCAGGACAGCACAGCTGAGAAGAGCAGCAGTATAGCAAACCTTGTAGCAGCACAACACTCCTTCCTCCTGGCAGAGTTTCTTCACAGATTCAGTAGTGTCTGATTTGGTGGGGTCAGAGACCCCACCAAATCAGACACTTATACTTATACCCAGTTACGCATTTCTAAAATAGTGATGATAAATTCATCTTTGCCAGCAAAGAGGATTTATCATTACAATTCAAATGATTTGTAACATGACAGAGCTACTTTTTCTCAATCAGGAATTACAGTTAAAAGTATAATAAGGAATTCACAATGTTAACCTATGAGAGGGGTAGGCCTCAATGTAGTGGGCCATGAATTTGGATGTTTTCCATACCAGGACATGCAAAACCTATAAGTACATGTCCTACTGTTTAACTACACAGCTACCTGCCATATGGGCTACCTAGGGCCTAGTTAGGGGTGATTTATATGTAATGAAAGGGGAGTTTTAGGATTGACAAGTCGACATGGCAGTAAAACTGCACATGCAGGCTCTGCAGTGGCAGGCCTGAGACATGTTTAAAGTGCTACTTGTGCAGGTGACACAATCAGTGCTGCAGGCCCACAAGTAGCATTTAATTTACAGGCAATGGGCACATGTGGTGCACTCTACTAGGAACTTATAGGTAAATTAAAGATGCCAATTGTGGATAATTCAAACAAATCATGTTTAGGGGAGAGAGCACATGCACTTTAGTACAGGGTGGCAGTAGTAAAGTGCTCAGAGTTCTAAAACTGACAAAAATGAGGTTAGAAAAAGAGGAGGAGGAATGGTAAAAGCTTGGGGGGACCCTTCAGAGAGGGCTGTTTTCCAACACTGGCCTGTCCAGGTAACCTAACCCCTCAATTATGTGGCTGTCTGGGAGGAATAAACAAGGTCAAACTGTCAGCTACACCATGCATGTGACCCTGGACAGGCTGCGGGAACCAAATAGCAAGGGCAGGAAAATGGCAACTTTCGAAAGTGGTGCTCCCAAAATTGTAACTTAAAATCTGACTTTACCATTAAAGAAGTTTTTTAATTACAATTTCATAGATACCAAACATGAAATACTTTCCGTTCCTAATCAAAAGTTAGCACTGATTGAATGTAATAAGGCAAACCAATGTCACCCTATGGGAGAGGTAGGCCTCACGGTGGTGAAAAACGAGTATAAGGGTTTTTCACTCCAAAGACATGTAAAACTTAAAAGTACATATCCAAACTTTTATTTACAATGCACCCTGCGCTATGGGCTACCTTGGGCCTACCTTATATGCAATAAAAAGGGAGTTTAGGGCTTGGTAAGGGGGTATATTGCCAAGTTGAATTGGCAGTTTAAAAGAAACTGCACACACAGGCTGCAATGGAAGACCTTAGACATGTTTTACAGGACTACTTAAGTGAGTGGCACAATCAGTGGTGCAGGCTCACTTGTAGCATTTAATTTAGGGGCCATGGCTAGATTGGGTACCACTTTACTAGGGACTTACAAGTAAAATAAATATGGCAACTAGGTATAACCTGAGTCTCCCATCCTCCGGGGAGAGAGCACAAGTACTTTAGGACTGGTTAGCAGTGGTAAAGTCTTAAGACCGACAAAAATGAAATCAGCAAAAATAGGAGGGGTGAAGGTAAAAAGTATGGTGGAAGATCAACCTAAGGCTGATAGGTCTAACAAGTGTCCCCCCTCCCAGCTGAAAGTGGGGAGATCCACCCAACCTCCTGGGAGTTCTCATCACTAAAGCAGGAAAAACCTGGGGAGACCAAAATCACTGGCGTGGTCTGACCCGGGACGGTGTTCCACCCTAGGGAGATGGACAATCTCAACAATTTGGGATTCTCACCCCTCATCTGCATCAACCATCTCAGGGGCCTGTGGTCTGCCTGAATCCAGAAGTGAGTTCCAAACAGGTCTGGCCTCAGCTTATTCAGTGCCCAGACGAAAGTGAAGGCTTCTCTCTCAACAGGACTCCACCTCTGGGGAAGTAACCCCCTACTAATGAAGGCTACAGGTTGGTCTAGTCCCTATTTATTCAACTGTGACAATGCTGCCCCTATGCCATGCTCTGAGGTATCCATTTGCACAACAAATACCTGGGAAAAGTCAGGTGCCTTGAGTACAGGGGCAGTACACATGGCCTGGTGGAGGAAGTGAAAGGCTTCCTGACAGGTCTCTTTCCAGATCACCTTCTTTGGGTGTTTCTTCAATGTCAGCTCAGTCAAACCTCAAGTAATATCTAGTGAGGCCCAGGAAGATCCTCACTTCTGTCTGCATTTTGGGGGTATCCCAGTCCATGATGCTTTCTATCTTGGCCTCGAGAGGCTGCACTTTACCCTCGCCTACAAGGTATCCCAAGTACACCACTGATCCATGCCTTATTTAGCACTTACTGGGCCTGAATGTCAGGCCTGCCTGCTGCAGATCCTGAAGCACCTTCTTCAGATGGAACAGGTGGTCCTTCCACGTGCTATTGAAGGCAGATATGTCATCCAGATAAGCACCACTGAAGGCCGCCATCCAATCGAGGACCTTATTCACCAAATGCAGTAAGATGGCAGGGGCATTCTTGAGTCCAAAGGGCATCACCTTAAACTGGAAGTGGTCCGCTGGAGTTGAAAAGGCAGCCCTCTCTTTGGCCCCCTCAGTGAACGTTATCTGCCAGTACCCCGACATTAGGTCAAATGTGGCAGCTACCAACCGTTCAATGAGCTCATCAACTCGGGAAATGGGGTGAGCATCTCTCTTTATAACTGAGTTGAGTCCCCTGTAGTTCACAAGGAACTGGAGTTCTGGGGTGGCACCCAGTGGCGCAGCTTTAAGAACCAGCATGACTGGGCTGGGCCAGGGACTATTGAAGTGCTCAATCACTCCCAACTCCAGAATCTGGGCCTCCTCCTTGATACTGGTCCTCATCTTGGTTGACAGTTGGTAGATTTTGTTCTTACCAGGGGGGCTGTCACCAGTTTCAATTTTATGGGTACACAGATGTGTAAGCCTAGGGGTGAGGAAGAAAAGAAAAAGCAAACTGCCCAAATAACTAGCGGCAGCCACTCTGCTGTTCTGGGGTCAGGGTAGGAAAAAGGTTGACACCTTCCACTGACCCATCTTTGTCCTTCGATAATAGGAGATCAGGGAGAGATTCGCTCTCCTCGTCTACTCTATTCTCTGTCACCAACAGCATGGTGACCTTAGACTTCTCATGGTGGGGCTTGATTGAGGTGGAGGACTCTAAAGGGGCTTCTAGTGGTCTTGTGGTCCACCAGGTAAGCGGCCTCACCCTTCCTCTCAATCACTTCATAGGGCCCTGTCCAATTATCTTGGATGGCCATTCGCTCAACTGGGTCTATCAGCCACACATTTTAACCAGATTGAAACTGGTCATAACACTGTTTCATCACCTCCTGGCTAGCTTCTAGGTTCTCCAAAGTCTTCCTCCAGAACTTTTGCATTTGGTTGCAGAATGCTAGCATGTAACTAACCACGTCCTGAGGGGGGGTTCTTCAGAGCTTGCTCCCACCCCTCCTTCACCAAACTGAGAGGACCCCTCACAGGGTGACCATAAAGGAGTTCAAAAGGGGTAAACCCTACTCCCTTCTGTGTTACCTCCCTGAATGCAAAGAGGAGGCAGGGCAGGAGGACATCCCACTTCCACCTCATGTGCTCAGTCAGGCCCATAATCATGCCATTGAGGGTCTTGGGATAGTTGGGTTTGGAGAACCTGTAGGCTACCCCACATTCCTTCAACATTCATTCTTGTATGAGGACATGAAGTTGGTGCCCCTGTCTGACACCACTTCTTGGGGAACCCCACTCTGGTAAATATCCCCACCAGGGTCTAGCCACTGCAGGTGCAGTTATGGTCCTCAGAGGGATAGCTTCTGGATACCTCGTGGCATGGTCTACTAAATGCAGGATAAACCTGTTGCTCAGGCCGGTTTTGGGATCCAAGGGTCCAACAATGTCAATGCATACCCTCTCAAAGGAGGTGCCAACAACAGACATAGGAGTCAGGGGAGCGTTAGCTTCTTCCTTGTCTTCCCACTGACCTGTTAGGTGAGACAAGACCAACAGAAAGCATCTGAGGCCTACTACATCCGGGGCAAATAAAGGTGGGTGGCAAGCCTGTCAAAGGTCTTGCCTAAGGGTGGGCAGAGTTGGCGGAGTGACACTATGCGGAGTTCCACGGAGTTGCCTAAAATCTCTGTGGAATTCCACTTCGCTGCCCTAACTATGCATGCAAGCAGCAGACCTGGAGGGTTCCTGACCCCCAGACTGCCACCTGCTTTACGGCTTACCTGGATCTGGCATTCTCCGTGCCCGGGCTGTCCACCTCCTGTATCTTCATCCTCGCCGGTGCAAAAACCCCTATGCTGCACGACTTGGGAGGACTGTGCATGCGCGTGCTTGAGCAGTCCTCACAAGTTCTGCAGCGTAGAGGTTTTGCAACGCCGAGGACGAGGAGACAGCCAGGAGGAGGACAGCCTGGGCATGGAGAACGCCAGATCCAGGTAAGACTCCTTATTTTCTCTTTCTAGGGGTGGGCGGCAGGGGTAAACTCCGCCACGCCCCGTAATCGGAGTTTTTGCTCAACTCCGCGTTCCCAGTGGAGCGTGGAGTTGCCAAAACTCTGCAAACTCCGCTGGCGGCGCGGAGTTCGCCACCCGCCCTTACTCGTGTCCTGTGCCTGATGTCCTGCCAGCAGTATCTCATGAGCCAAACCCAGTAGGAAGGCCCTGTAACACTGGGGGACCACAAACACATCTGCTGCCCCTTGCACAGGTGCCTTAAGCTCATTGTAGAGGAGGCTGTTCTCCGAGTAAATAAGGTTATCTCAAGATGTATCACCAGCTGCCTGGGCTTCGGCCTGGTGCCTCAGCCCCTCTAGGGTTGGGCACTCTCTCTGTGCTTTGAAGAACTCCTCCTTGGAGGACCCATCCTCAACTTGCCATCTAGCAAGCTCAGACAGGTCTCCTAGAGAGGCAATGTCCTCCCCAGTTGACTCTAGGGCTGCTTCGTCTGCCACCCTATCAACCAGTGCCATGGGTGTTTCAGGGCCTGGTTTCCACACCCCCTGCCATTCCCCTTCCTTTCATCTGCCTGGGCCATTCTTCTAGGCTCCAGTCTCTCTTCACCCTTCTCCTGGACAGCCATGGACTGAGTGGCCACACAGACCTATTCAGGCAACCCCAACATTTCCAGGAGCAACTTGAGCTCCACTTCCTGCAATGCAGTGTGCCTCAAAACATTCCCTAGTAAACAATCCACAGGCATGGCAGGGCTCACAGTTACCTTAAGAGCACATGAGATCCCCCCACCACTCGAAGAGAACCAGAGCCACCGGGTAGTGCCTCTCTTGGTTGTCTGCTACCACAAACTGGTGGAATGTATTGGGTATCACCTGCTGTGATGACACCATATGCCTCCTGACAGTAGCCCACCCTCTTCCTATTGATGGTGACCCACTGACTTTACACCGAACTAACGGCAGACATGCGATCCTAGACACCATCTCTCTGTCACCCAGAAACACTAAGGTAACTTCAGCTGCCCCCTATACTGGTTGGGACCATCTCGTCCCCAGGCGCTACTGTGGCCAAACCCTGAGACTGCCCACCACTGGAGGAAGGCTGTGTCCTCTTAGAAAGCTTGGTTTCACCCATTATGTGCCCATACTGGTAACACTCATAGCACTTAGGGTCAAACTTACCAGTATTCTTGTCCACAAAACCTTTCTTTTGGTGGGCAGTTTAGGAATGGGACCCTTTTCCCAGCAAACCATTTTGGGGGACTTGTGTGAGAAACCTTTCCTGCTTTTAACTTGCTCCTCCTTCTTCTGGTGGGAACACGGACCACCCTTTCGGGTGTCCCCCCCAAATTGCTTCTTAGACACATTGGTGCTGACCCAGAGGTCTGCCTTCTCAGCAAGCTTCCTAGGATCAGTCAGTTTGCTATATACCAGGTGCTGAAGCAGCTCTGTAAATCAACTTTGCTGCCCCTCACCCAGTCATTACGTGCCTTGCTGGAATAATCCAAGCTATCCACCCATGATTGGTTTGGGAGTCTGTGGTTGTCCCTGAACCTCTGATGGTACTTCTCAGGGGTCAGTCTAAATTGAGAGGCAAGTATGGCTTTCATGGTGTCATACTTTGTATGGTCACCCACTTCCGGTATAAAGAGTGTGTCCCTCCACATGGTAGGCAAGTGCTTCCATAATCTACCCCCCAGTACTCATCTGGAATCTTGTGTACCCTCAGAGCTATCTCATAGGTAGAAAACCATTTACCTATGTCATCTGCCACCAAATATTTGGGCACCAGAACTTTAGGGATGCAGACTTGCTTGCCTCCCTCAGACACCTCAAGTACGCTGCCACCTTTGCTGGTTGACTCGGTTTGCTTGGCTCTAATGTCCAGCTCTTTCAGGCTACTCTCATGAGCCAATCTTTTTTCTTCCAGAGCCAGCTTCTCCTCCATGTTAGGTTTTGCTATTTGCAGCCTGAATTTCCTTCTTTCCTGCAAACAGCTCCCTCTCCTGCAGAATTTCTGCAGCTCAGCCCTCCTGAGGCTGTCTACATTGAACATTTCTATTTCCAAGGTATAAGACAAAAAGGTAGGTAACTTAAATGTAGAAAAAGTAAAACAGCCAATTGGAAAACTTGAGAGAATCTAAAAGGCTCAAATTAGTGTTAAATTACTTAGCTAGGATTTTCAGTGCAACATAAAATCACTGTATGGCACTGCACAAACACAAATCCTAATTCTCACTCTGAACACCAATGTAAGAAATTGTGATACTGGTTGAGGCGGGTGAGACCCTGCTCAAGCAGCAACGACAACCCTTGTCGGGGGGGATGTAACAAGCAAACCCCAAGTTAACCTGTGCTTAAGCCTCTGGTAGCTTGGCACAAAAGCATTGAAGTTTAACTTGTAATGTGTAAAGTATGCAGCACTTCAAACAGTAATAAAGTGAAACACAACATAAGAAAAATCCCACACCAATTTAGAAAAATAGGGTAACATTTAGTCAATAATTTAATCTAAGACCAAAATGACAAAAATCCAGTCACTAGGACCAGTTATTCAATTTTTAAAATTTGGACGAAAATAGCCCAAAAAGCACAAAGCGTCACTCGGGGCTATCTGATTGTGCAAGACTGGGTGAAAGCCACAATTTCAAGTCGACCGTGATGGAGTGCGGGCAGATGCAGGGACCAGGTTAATCCAGCTGAAAGAGTTGCTTTCACAGTCCACTGCAAAGAGTTCCGTTCGTGGTCGATGGGGCACAAGGAGCAGTGAGAGCATCGCAGATGGCCTTCGAAGTAGCACAAGGAGCGTCACAGATAGTCGTTGTTGCTGTAGCTTTGCATTGGCAGTAACCCTGGGCGTTGTCCGCATATCGGGGCTACGCGGAGGGCCACGGAGTTGGAAACAAACTCAGTGGAACTCCGTGGAGCTCCGCTACGCCACCCGCCTCCACCCCCCTATTAAGATATAAGTTACAAGTAATTAAAAAAAAGTCAAAACCACTTACCTTTTTTACTGCGGCGTCCCTGGGCTGCCCTCCTCCTCTTCCTCACCATACGGGTACTGCTTGAGAGAAATGCACATGCGCGGGCGCGCATGCATGCGCAGTTCTCTCAAGGAGTACCAGTATGGCGAGGAAGAGGAAGAGAGCAGCCCGGGACGCCGCGGTAAACAGGTAAGTCGTTTTAACTTTTTAAAGAGTACTTGCAGCTTATATCTTAATAGGGGGGTGGAGGCGGGCGGCAGGCCAACTCTGCTCCGCTGCGGAGTGTGCGGAGATTTGCCTCCTCCGCGTTCTCCGCGGAACGCGGAGTAGGCAAATCTCTGCACACTCCGTGGGCGGAGCAGAGTTGTCCGCCCACGGTTAATTGCCAGTCACCATGAACTGTCGATGCTGTAGCTCAAAGTGCTGATCTGGTGCTGCCAAGTGTCATTGGAGGTCGCTGTAGCATGAAGAGTCGTATTCATTGGAACTTCTCATTAGTGGGCGGCAATATCTTTGCACAAACGCTCCTGTTCACGTTTGCAAAGAGCCCAAACACTTCAGGGGAGTTCAACTGACGCCACACCAAGAGTCCAAGACCTCAGGGATACCACTTTGGGGGGTCAGGAGCTCACTCCAGCAGAAGCAAACAGGGCTCAGGAAGGTCCAGTTGCAGGTCTAGTTGCAAGGCCAGGCAACTGGTCAGCTGGGCTGTTGCAGGAAGCCTCTGGAGCTTGTTATGCCCCTGTAGCTCAGAACAGGAGGTCAACTGACTGACTATTGGAGTTACTTCAGGCTGAGATGAAGGGTGCTGGTTCAGTCTTCCTTCCCAGCAAGCAGAGCAGCAGAGTAGCAGTCCTTTTGGCAGAGTAGCAGCACAGCAGTCCTTCTTCTGTAACATCCATATGTCCAGGGGTCTACTGAAGATTTGCGTCTGAGGGTCCAATATTTATATCTGGTGCCAACTTTGTAGTAGGAGAACTTTCTAGAGAATTCCCTTTGAAATCCTTGAAGTTCCCTGCCTCCCTTTCCCTGGCTCCAAGCTGGCTACATGAACAATGCAGTGGTGACAAGTCATGTGTGTGAAGGCAGGAAACAGACTATTCATTTGCAAGTGGGTCTGTTCCCAGCTCCATCCCCTATCCTGCTACTTGATGTCCCATCCATGCAACCTAATCCCTCTATTGTGTGGCTATCTATCATGTGACCCAGAACAGGCTGCAGGCTCCATATAGCAAGGGCAGGAAAATAGCAACTTTCAAATAGTGCATTTTCAAAATTGCAACTTAAAATCCGACTTTACCAATAAAGAGGATTTTTAATTAGAATTACATAGATGCCAAACATGAAATGCTTACCTGTTCCCAATTATAATTTAGCACTTTTTAAACATAATAAGTCAACCCCATGCTATCCCATGGGACAGGTAGGCCTCACAGTAGTATAAAAAATTAATTTATGAGTTTTTCACTACCAGGCCATGTAAGACTTAAAAGTACTTGTCCAACCTTTTAATTAGAATGCTCCCAGCCTTATGGACTACATAGGGCCTACCTTCGGGGTATGACATATGCAATAAAAGGAGAGTTTAAGGCTTGGCAATGGGGTTATATTGTCAAGATGAATTGGCAGTTTAAAACTGCACACACAGGCTGCAATGGCAGGCCTGATACAAGGCTACTCAAGTGGGTGGCACAATCAGTACTGCAGGCCCACTTGCAGCATTTAAATCAGAGACCTCAGTACATGGGGTACCACTTTACAAGGGACTAACAAATAAATTAAATATGACAACTGGGTATAAGCCAATTCTACCATGTTTGGGGGGAGAGTACAAGCACTGTAGCACTGGTTAGCATTGGTAAAGTGCACATACTCCTAATGCCAACAAAAACGAGATCAGCAAAAATAGGAGGGGTGAAGGCAAAGGTTTTGGTGGAAGACCACTCTGAGGCTGACAGGTCCAACATTCACATTTGTTTTTAGGAATGAGGAAGAAGTCACTGCTGGTCTTGTGATCAAGGCTGTGTGAGGCCAAAACGAGTTATGAGTTTATGCTGCTGCAAAAAACACTGCACTACTTTTGCCATGTGTGAGCGATTTGACTTACCTTGTTTTGGAATTTTTTCATATTTATATTTTGACTTTTTTAAAGTAGTTGATATTTAATTTGTAGCTTGTTTGTTATTTTGGGGTATAGAGTGGGAAGTTATTACATTTTTAAATCATAATGTTTTATTTATTAATAATATTTAATTGGTTAATTGTTAATTATATATGTTTATTATTGTAGGCTATAGTGTGTTCCTGGTTTCTGAATTTCTAACTTTTCATTAATTTACTGTAAAAGCTTTAATAATAATTTATTTGAAATGTACTTTTAATGTACCATTTACATTTATTTGCAAAATAACTTATATTTAAGTTCTTATGGAAGTTATAATTTTCAGGTGTTTACTATTTTTGTTTAGTTAGGGAAATAATTTATATTTCAGTTGTTTAATCTTTACAGGTTTTAACTTTATTATTCATTAACAGTTTTTTAGAACCATTTACCTGTATTTTCTGTATTTAAAGTATGATTTGAATTTTTTATATAGTAGTTATTTATAAGTTTTTAGAAAATTATTAGGTGGTGTAATTTATATGTAGTTCCTTCAAAATTCCAGCATTTTCCCTTCTGTTGTGTAGATAAAAGAAGGAATAGTAAATCTAACCCCTCTGGATTCCAAAACCTTCCATACTGTTGCTTAGACTGGAGTAGCAATAGTAAATCAAACCTATCTATAGTCCAAAGCATTCCCTACTGTTGCGTAGACTGGTGTAGGAATAGTAAATCTAGCACCTATGGAGTCCAACACTTTCCTTACTGTTGCCTAGACTGGAGTTGGAATGCTGTATATAGCTCTTCCGTAGTCCAATACTTTCCTTACTGTTGCCTAGACCGAAGTGGTAATAGTAAATCTAACCCATCTGGAGTCTTCTAATTTTCCTCCTGTCTCTTAGACTGAAGGATCTAGTAATAGAGGATGTCTGTAATTCTAACACCTCCGAAGTCCCTACTGTTGCTTAGACTGGACTGGAACTGAATCTGGACTGGAGTGGGAATGGTAAATCTAACGACTGCGGAGGCCAACAGGTTCTATACTGTTGCTTAGACTGGAGTGGGAATAGTAAATATAACCCTGTTGGGGTCCAACACTCTCCTTAAAGTTGCTTGGATTGGAGTGGGAATAGTAGATCAAACCCCTCCAGAGTCCAACATGTCCCCTACTGTTTTATAGGCTGAAGTGGGACTAGTAAATTGAGATATTTCAAGGTACATCATTTGTGCAATCTTTATAAATGATTATTTTACTATTGGTATTTTATATTCTATGTTTTATTTTTTATTAATTTACACCTTTTCTATACTTTTTTGTAAAACAATGTTTTTGTTTTGAATTTTATTTATTTATAATTATTCTATTTGTTAAATTATTTATTATCTTTATATATGTTAATAACATTGTGTTTATGGCTGATTATATATCAGGTTGATGATTAAAAAAGTTTTACTTGTATATTTGCTAATTTTATTTATGTTGCAAGAGTACAAAAAACACATTAATGTAAAAAATGGCAGGTGACAATCTCTCTTTTGGGCAGGAAAAGCAGTAAAAGGATTACAAAATGATGAGACCATTGTGATCAGCCAATCTGCAAATCTGACAAAGGGGGAACGTAGTGATCCTCTCAAGGGAAATGTATTTGAAAGAAGGTCATAATCAACTAAGTGTGTAGGAATCCTATGGGAGAGTAACCAAAGAGGATGTTGTTAAATCAAACAATGACTATTTTGATATGTTGAGAATATGGTCAGAGAGGGGCCTTATTGAGTGGGATGAATTTAAATTTCTTTACTGTGAACATCCTAGGAGATCAGTCCTTTACCTCCTCCCCAAATTACAGAAGAACACTCAAAACCCACAAGGAAGACGGATTGTATCTTCCCAGGAGAGAATACTTCCATGCATATTGACTAATTCTTATGCCCTTTTGTCACTGCATTGCCATTTTATATTCAGGACAGTCCAGATTTTCTGGCACGGATTCAAGCCATCAACTGGAAAAGGGACTTTTATTGATGACTCTTGACGTATCTAGTCTGTATACTATCACAAGACATGAGGATGGGATTAATGCATGCAAATATTTTATGCAAGCAAGATCTTTGCCATTTTTGTTACATACAGAAATGATTTTGAACATAATTGGTTTTTGTTTTATGGACAATTTGTTCATTTCTGATGAAGTACTTTTACCAGATTCTGGTCACAGCCATGGGGACTTGTTTTGTCCTCAGTTTTGCCAATTCATTGGTTGGCCGGTGGAAGGAGCAGGTTGTCAGTGCCCTGGATCAGTTCAATACATATGTGAACTTGTGGTTACGTTTTATAGATGAATTCTTTGTGAGTTGGAAGGGCAGTACTAAGGAGTCACAGGATTTTTTAGCTGTTCTTAATTACAACAATCTGAATTTCAAATTTACTGCTCATATCAGTGGAGTTAAAATTTAGTTTCTGGATATCAAAGTCATAGTGAAAGATAACAGATAAATGACAAATCTGCATAGAAAAACTACAGCTGGAAATATCTTACTGCATGCATATATTAGTCATCCTAAATCCCTATTTCACAGTATCCCGTGTGGGGAATTCCTCAGAGCCTGTCAGAATTGTAGCTCAGATAGGGCTGTCAGATTGGAATGTGAATATCAGACAGCTTCACAGAGAGAGTATAACCGAGCAAAATATTGGATGCTGCTTTTACCCATGTCAGTAAGGTTGAGAGAAAGGATTTATTGAGTCCTAAGAATGTAACAGTAGAAGACAACAAGAGTGTTAGGTTCATTACCACCTATAACTCAAGGGCTCATGAAGTAAAAAAATCTTGTCTAAACAGTGGCAGATTTTAACTACAGAACACAATTTGAGTGATGTGGTAACTTCATATCCCCAAGTAACCTTTAGAAGGGGTAGGACATTTAAGGACAGATTAAGTAAGAACGTGATAGCAGACAAACATAAGTCACATTGGGATCACAGCAAACGGGTTTTTTACTTGTAAAGACTGTAAAGCCGTCAAAAACAGTTTGATCACCTTGAAATATGTTTCATGGGTACATGACGTGGGCAAGGTGATTCACAAATACTTAACTTAACGTGTAACTTGGATTTTGTGGTTTCTGTGCTGGAATGCCCATTGTAAGTGGTATGTGGACAGTACCATTCACCCTGTCAAAACGTTTATCTTGGAGAACCTTAGGGTGATTGCCTACAATGATCAACATTATTCTGTTGCAAGGCATTTTCCTGAGATACATGAGGACAATAATAACCTGCTAAATATGTTGCCATCGACAGGGAACCCCACACAAAAAGAGAGGGTAAACGTGTGTTGTCCTTGAGATTATTAGAATAGAGATACTTTATTGTATTAGACACAAAGGCCCCAAATGGGTGGAACAAAGATGAAGAATTGAATGTACATCTGGGTCAATAATAGGTAAATAGGAGTTTCTGCTGTGACACAGATGTGTAGATATTTTAGATTTTGCATCCCTTAGTTGAAACTGTACACTATTAATACAATGTTTTAGAGAGTTTTTAAACAAATCCTTCCATATTTTTGCACAGGGCTGTTTGGAGCATATGGGACTAGAAGAGCATTGAACGTTTTCAAGCGAAGAATTTTACTTTGTATTAGTTTACGCCCGCTATGGCAATTTATGTTAATAATCCTGCATTCAGAGATGTTATAACATGGAATGGTCGGCTTGTGGTATATGATTTACTTTGAATGAACAATGGATACTCATGAGTATTTTCATGTGCTCAATATGAATGATCCATGAACTGTATTATGGGAACTCCTTCTTATACGTGCTCCTCTGGATGATCCATGCAATAATAGAACACAAAAAAATAACTAAAGCTTGTTTGGTATGTATAACCTTTATAGAAGTATCACACAACCCTTTGGGGTTGAAGAAGAGTTGCATAGTGTACATAAGAAAAATGCTACATATAAATATACTCTCTGGGCACAAATGAATTACTGATGAAATTTGTCCAATGATAATGTATGTTCAAATACGGAATATGTCATACATTTCATGTGTTTACTAGAGTGGAACGCACTAGGGAGATGATACTGTTAATATTATTTTGTTTCTCATTAATAAGTCATGTGTTATGCTTGAGGCATGATTTTCTCTAATTGTTGTGGAGTATCCTATATTATTGTCATCATTTCATTATTAATTTTGATCATCAATCTTGTCAGTAATCTTTATCAACTGCCCATCATTTTCATTTCATTTCAGTGTTGTATCGTAACAACAGTACAATTGTCTTTAGACATGGTAATGATGTGTGATACTTTACAAAATGGCTGCTTTGGTCCCTGTATAACGTGTATTCTGTTGACCTTTGTTTATGTTGATGACACGTGTGATTACATATATATATATATATATATATATATATATATATATCCAAGTATCGTTGCAACTTTGTAACAAACAATACGCCACGGCCACAGCAGTTTTTCCAGCGTGAATTTAATCCAGAGACCAAGTCACTCTACGCGTTTCGGAGCGTCCTGCTCCTTTTTCACGAGTAAAAGTGAATGTAATACACAGTGTATTTGAAATGTCATGTGACACCTCTATGATAAACAGTGAAAGCAGACACATTTCGGAAAGCATTGGTCTTTAAAAAAAAATGGAAAATGACTTTTTTGCAGTATTCTGACAACATGTTATAAACATTACTTCATGTTCAAACAAATGGAGACAATAACAAATAATTTTTAGCAAGTGCGTATTTTCCGTGGAAGAAAGACTTACATCCCGTTTTATCAAGTGCGTGAGCCATTTCGTTTAAACACGTGATCAAAGCGCGTTGCAACATTGTGTTCATACGCGCTTAGTGTCAATAAAGTTTCATTCGGCCGGGACAACAACAACAAAAGTAAAACATCCGATTGAGCCCCAGTGGGCAACCCATATTGAGTGGAAATATGTGTCTGCCATACCTTGAGAACGTGCAATGTGTTGTCCTAGTGTCACGCTTGCCGGTCCGGGGGCCCCTGAACTACAATCATGGCTGCTAGTTGGTGGACGCCCATGCGAGGGCAGCGTAAATACCGTCTCCTTCCGTGCAACCGCGCTTCGCGTCTGTTGGTTCCGGCTCTCGTGTACTCGCCCACTCCTCTTCCGGTGCGTCGTGCTCCCTCACTTCCGCGTCACGTCTGACGATCCCGGCGGCTCGCTTCTTCTTTGACTCCGCTCCTGCCTGGCTCCTGGATACTCCTGCACTACAAAAGAGATCAATTCTCTTACCTGCTCCTTCCCCGCCTGGATTCTGGATCTCCTCTCTTCCAGTCAGTCAAACCACACCGGCTCCTCTGTCTGGCTCCTGGAAACCCTACAAGGATACAACAAGGCGGACTCTTAGAACACTCTCTCACCGTGGTTACGGTAACAGTGCCGAAGCGCTGCTATTTACTTTCTATCGTTTTTTTTATTTATATTCCTCTCGCTTACCTGATGTGGGGACCGGAACTCTCCTAGAGTTGCTCACTCTCTCGAAGGTCCTGATAGTCCTCAAAGGAAGTATTGGAGAGATTCTCCTAAAGGGGAAAAACAATTGTTATGTTCAAGTACATATTTCCACAAGAAGTTTAGCTTGAAGTAAGGTCTATTAAAAAGGTGGGCAAGGTGCACTTACTTAAATTACAGTCTCTGGTGATACTCTCGTGTGTATTATATAACTGTCTTACCTTTGCAGCAGTACATAGATGTTGGGGCACCACGACACTTCTCTACTTCCTGTGATAGAAGAAGGGATGTTTTAGGTAAAAGCGGAACTTACACAAAGAGTAGAAAAGAAGGTGTGCTTTGTTATAGCCTAATGTGTATTCCTTCTTATTCACACCTTTTTGTTTCACTTGAAGCACTCCTGCCGCTGCTGGATAGTGACGAAGGATTGTTTTCCCCTCCTTTCCTTGTTTTGTTTCCCTTCTTCCCCGGATCACCTTTTATTGCTTACTTATGAAATAAGTGTGATAGGTGGTTTAGGGACATTGCGGACCATTCTTCAGTTTCATGGTGTTCCTGTGGAAATACAGGTGAGATCCTGACACCTAGTGGGCTTACACACCCGTGTGGTATGCCGATCGCGGTTCACAATTGTCATTGATGTTGGCACCCGATACAGTAAAAATGACACTCGAGTCCAAAATACAGTGTTGGCTATCGGTTGGGACAAATGAAAAACATAATTCCCGTATTGCCCAAGTGGGCATATAATCAATTCAGTCGTGACTCAACTAGATGTACCCAGTCACAGCCTATTCTACCACCACAAACAATGTCTGGACCCAGCCAAAGATATCTAATAAACGCGGTACCTCCTCGCATCATGCCCCAGCGGGCTAACAACGATTTGCCTCAAACCCCTGTGGGTCAACCCGGTCCAAGAGACCTTCCACATTCCTGTGTCTACATTATGCTCAATCCAAGTCCAAATTCAAAGTCCATACAGACATGTCAGATATTTTTCACTCAATTTGCCTTCCACTTGCTGTGATACAAAAATCCGAGATCTGCGAAAAAAATATAAAATAGAACAAATTATAAAGGTGCAAACTAATATACAGTGCTAGAACAGTTTACATTTGCTTACAATTACTGTAAAAAGATGTGAATGTCAAAAACATGAATTAAAACCAAATAATTCATAACGGCTTCAGCATTTCAATGTATAATCCACAGATACAAAACAAGCACAAGTTACAGATCAAATTGTAATCCTAAGTGAACAGAGAGTGCCTCATCCTGGTTATGTCCACCTGGGTAAACCGTGGTATATTTAATAATTATCTTGGATTCTAGACGTCTAAGCTCCTGCACTCGATCTCCACCTCTTTCTCTTAATGGAACGTTATCCAATACACAGAATGACAACAGTGCATTGTTCTGATTGTGATGGGTAAAAAAATGTCTAGCAATGGGGTACTGCTTATCATTGTGGTTAATTGCTCTCAGATGCTTCAAAATACGTTTTTTAGCTTTATGGATCGTACTTCCTACATAATATTTGTTGCAGGGGCATCTGAAAGCATAAACTGCATATTCCGTGTTGCAGGAAAAGTGTCTCAATATTTTGAAAGGCTTGCAATAGGTCGATAACTTGACCTCCTTGCAGTTGGTACTATACTTACAGGCCTTACACCTGCCACATGTAAAAAAACCTTGTATAGTCCTTTGTTTTTTATCTGGCGTGATCAGTGTTGTGCAGATTGTGTCTTTTAAGGACTTGGCCTTTCTGTACGTTATCTGCGGATAATCTTCCAGGTACTTTTCTAGATCCTTGTCTGTTTTTAAAACATTCCAATACTTATCTATTGACCTTCTCACCTCACTGGCTTGTTTGTTGTATGTGGTAATAAATCTCACATTCATGGCCTGGTCACATGTGTTTTTTTCTTGCAGCAACTTGTCTCTATCTCTTTTGTCTACCTCCAAACATGCATTGCTGATACATTTTTTGGTGTATCCTCTTGCTTGAAAACGTTCAGTCATGTTCTTTTTCTCCTCTTCAAAGCCTTCCCTAGTGCTACAATTGCGCTTGGCTCTTAAAAGCTCCCCAAAGGAATACTCCTAACAAGATTACTTGGGTGGCAACTGTGGGCGTGGAGCAGGCTGTTCCCTGCTGTGTCTTTTCTAAATAAGAAAGTATCAAGCTTATTGTTGTTGACTTGTATTTTTAAATCTAAGAATTCTGTCATCTCCTTATTCAATTGGCTCGTGAATGATAGGTTTAAAGTGTTCTCATTCAAAGTTTTCACGAAGTCATTAGCCTCGTCCTCATTTCCTTCCCAGACACAAAATATATCGTCAATATATCGAGCCCAAACTCGCACATGATTTTTGTACTCTTCGAGATGGTAGACCACCTGCTCCTCCCACCAGCCTAGGTAGAGACACGCAAAGCTGGGGGCGAAGCAGGTGCCCATCGACGTCCCGATTGTCTGTCGATAGATCTGACCGTCAAATGTGAAATAATTTTGTGTTAAACATGTGTGCATCATCTCAACCAACATTTCCATGTGAAAAAGAAATGACAGTGACCTGTTTCTCAGAAAATATCGGCATGCTTTGATACCCTGTTCGTGAGGGATACTAGTATAGAGACTATTCACGTCTAAACACATAAGTAAGTAGTTGGAGTTCCACTTCACGTCTCTAATCAATCTTAGAAAATCTCCCGTATCTTTGATATAAGACGGAAGGATTTGCACTAGTGGCTGGAGATAAAAATCCACGTACCTCGAGGTATTTTCAAAACAACTCCCACGTGAAGACACAATAGGTCTCCCCGGGGGGTTGAACTTGTCTTTGTACAATTTGGGGAGCAAGTAAAGTGCTGGTAATTTGGGATGTTTACATTTCAAAAATTCACATTCCTCTCGTTCTAATAAAGCTCTCTCCCTCCATTCTTCCAACTGTTCTTGATAATTCTTGTTTGCCAGATCTTACTTAGTTTTGGTGCTCTTTTCGTATCTGGCTGCATCATTGACCTGTTTCCTGCCTTCATTCAGATACATCTCTCTAGATAATACAACTATATTCCCGCCCTTATCGGACTTCTTTATCACAATGCTTGCATCATTTTTTAAAGATTGCACTGCCACCAGCTGTGCAACCGACAAATTAGTATTATTATACTTGCCTCTCTGGGAAATAGTTTTTAGTTCTTTAATCACACCCTTTTCAAAAATGTCAATCGCCTCGTTAGCGATTTGCGGAAGAAAAATGGATTTTGGTTTAAAACCACTGTTGTGGTTCAGATCCAATCTGATATTGTCATTAATGAGGTTGATATAGGGATGCTGAACCAATTCAAGATCTCCCTCAAGCTCATGAAGGTCGTGTAATAGTCCTATGTCTTCTATCTGAATGATACTCAGTGTCTCTTCACCAGTGTTACTTACAGTTTCCTTGACCTTGGTTTCAAACCATTTCTTCAATTTAAGTTTCCTAGTGAACTGGAAAAGATCAATGCGACACTGTGTATAGTCAAATTCAGCAGATGGGCAAAATGAAAGTCCAAAGGATAGTACCTCGATCTCTGAGTCCCTGAGTTCTCGGCTTGACAGGTTGATAACTGTTTTTGCATCCATTATTTTTGTTGTTTTTTCTGCCCCCTCATTCTGGTTCCCACAGGGCTGTCTACATCTTCTCTTAATGAGGCATTTAGCCTTCTTTCTCCTCTTCCGCCGCGACCACGACCTCTTTGTCCGCTTGCATTCTGTTTGTTCTGGGCTACCATACTTCCCTGAGCCATCATTGAAAATTCTTTTAAAATTCGGTCTTTTACTCCAGACGTGGCTCGGATGCCTGCATCCTCTGTACTGTTTCCATTCTCGTTGGGTTCTCCTCCTGATTCCCTGTACCATGTTCACTATTACTTTCAGTAACTAGAGTTAGGTCAGGTTGTTTTTTGTTGCAGGAAGTGGGTGTGCGAAGGTGGTCATATCGCTTTGCAAATGTTAAAATTTGCCCCTTCTCATAATCCACCAAATCGCGCAGGTATTTTCTTTGTTTTTTCTCCTTAATTTCATTTTCAATTTTCTCTAATCTGTGTTCCATTTTCATCATTTCCATTTTAAATTCGTCCTCTCCACATGCTGCTTTAAATTTAATAGTCACTTCGTCTATCTCAATCGCCGTTTTGTCACAATCTTTTTTAGCGTATTTCACGAGGAGTTCCAACATGATGGTTGAACATTTATGATTGTTGTTGGCCCATTCCTCTACAAGATCTGGGTCCGGGTCGTTGAAGGTGGGGGTAATAAAAATACGGAGACCTCTCGGGACACGACCTGCTTCCACATATTTTTGCAATGTTGTTGCTTCCCACCATTTATTCTGTTCGTTCTTGAGCAGTTTCCACATCTTGTTCCATAATGCTTTTTTCGAGGTGCTGCTTTGTGTCATGCCTGCAGATCCAGCCTGTTCCTCGTTTTGCAAAAGTGTCTGTCTTTCAAACATTGTTCTAGCCGCTTCACATCTTTTTTGATTTCTCGGCATGGCCATGTTGTCAAACTGTCAATTTTGCGCTGTGCACACACGCTCACGCTTGAAAAACGCCAGTGAACCGACTCAATCCGTCAGTTCAGAGGTGCATCAGATTATCACGTGGATGATGTCATCAGTGATGTCATCAGTGATGTCACTGACCATGTCATGAGTGATGTAATATGTGACGTCATCAGCAGTGCATTGCGGGGGCGCGAGTTATAGTTAGCTGAACTAACTATAACGGGGGAATTTCACGGGTTTTGTACGAGTGAAATGTCCAACTAACTAGAACAGTCCCTAAAACCTGTAGGGGCATATTAACAAGCCGGCGATAAGAAATTATCGCCGCTTTAGCGTCTGTTTTCAGACGAAAAGCGGCGATAATTCTATCGCTGTATTAGCAAGGTCACGCTATCGCGTGAATCCTTGCCCTATCGCCCTTCTCCATAACGCCCATCCTGCATCTCTAATGAGATGCAAGGTGGGCGTTACTAGGCGTACTCCCAGATGGGCTATGTTGTAAATATCGCCGATGTGCACATCGCGATATTTACAAGGCAGCCCAGAGGATGATAGCAGACGTTAGATTTTGGCGAAAACGGCCGTTTTTGCCAAAATCTAACGTCTGCTATTATCCCGACTTAGCCATCCCTAACATAGGGGGTGGATTGTGCTGATACGACCACAGGGTCGTATCAGCAAGGTTATCGCCGTTTTGCAGGGAACATCGCTGGAAAACCAGTGATGTTCCTTGCAAAACGGCGATAACCTCGCTATCTCTGGAATTTTTATCGCCCTGGAGAAGCGCGTTGTTAATAACGCGCTACCAGGGAGATAGATTCCAGAGATAGCCGGCGATAGGGAATCTGTCGCTAAGCACGGCCAGCGATAATTATCGCTGGCCGTTGATAATATGCCCCATGGTTTTTTCAGTGAATTTCAAAGGTTTTTTAAATGCTAATTTCTAACTATAACGTGTCTGAAACCTATGGTTTTTTCAGTGAATTTCAAAGCTTTTTTAAATGCTAATTTCTAACTATAACGTGCCTGAAACCTATGGTTTTTTCAGTGAATTTCAAAGGTTTTTTAAATGCTAATTTCTAACTATAACGCCCCTAAAACCTATGGTTTTTTCAGTGAATTTCAAAGGTTTTGTAAATGACAATTTTTAAATGTATTAATTGTTATATTTATTTTTTTGATACTGATTTACTACATTTTTTAAAACTATTTATTTTTAGATATTTTATTTTTTAAATTACATTGTAATTACATTATACATTACATTACAAAATATACTTTCTCAGAATGAATTACTTTAGTTTAAATACTTTGCAAATAGGCAATAGACAGTAGTTACAGTTGTTGCAATGGGCAACACAATTTCAAACACAATGCAACATTGAGCTCAATGTGAATTTCTAGTTAAATGCAATTAGTTACTTTATGGATTACTTTTCTAACCACAGGACTGGATCCTAGATTCAGTCCTGGGACATCTCCTGTAAACAGTTGAGTAAAAGCGTTTTGGTTACAGTAGTGATTTTTAAGGGATATTATTGTATTTTAAAAGTTGACACAGAAACTTTTTCACATAGAATCACCAATGTTATCCTACGGGAGGAAATTCACTTAGCAGGTTAGTAGTGTTATCGTTACTTTTTCTTACTCAGTGGTGGATCCTGGATCCAGCACTGGTGCATCTCCTGTAAACAGTTGAAAGAATGCGTTTAAGTCATACAGGCGATTTTTAAGGAATATTTGTAGTTTGTGAAAATCGACATTATGAAACTTTTCTGCTGAAAACCAAACAATGGATTCCTATGGAAGGAAATACAAGTTACTGGTAAGTACGGTTAGAATTACTTTTCAGGGTCAGTGCTGGGCTAAAAGATGCATCACTGGGTTCTCTCCTGATAACAGGTGAGTAAATCGGAATTCGTAGTTCGGCTGATTTTAGAGGACTATTATAAAGTTCCAAAACTCCACACTTAGAAGAATTTCCAAGTGAAACCAGTCAATGTTAGCCTATGGAAGGAAATTCAACTTACTGGTAAGTACGGTTAGAATTACTTTTCAGGATCAGTACTGGGCTCAAAGATGCAGCACTGAGGTCTCTCCTGATAACAGGTGAGTAAATCGGAATTCGTAGTTCTGCTGATTTTAGAGGAATATTTGTAAGTTTCAAAAATCGACACTTAGAAACTTTTTCAGCAAAAAGCAGGCAATGATATCCTATGGAAGGAAATTCAAGTTACTGGTAAGTACGGTTAAAATTACTTTTCAGGATTAGTACTGGGCTCAAAGATGCAGCACTGTGGTCTCTCCTGATAACAGGTGAGTAAATCGGAATTCGTAGTTCGGCTGATTTTAGAGGAATATTATAAAGTTCCAAAACTCCACACACAGAAGAATTTTCAAGTGAAACCAGTCAATGTTAGCCTATGGAAGGAAATTCAAGTTACTGGTAAGTACGGTTAAAATTACTTTTCAGGATCAGTACTGGGCTCAAAGATGCAGCACTGAGGTCTCTCCTGATAACAGGTGAGTAAATCGGAATTCGTAGTTTGGCTGATTTTAGAGGAATATTTGCACAATGGTGAAGGAAGGGGGTGGGGCCTGAGGTGACATGTCTGCAAACACGCCCTGTGGCGCGTTTTAAGTTGGAGAATTAATTCCTCCTCAATCCCGAGGGTCCCTAGGGGCCAACTAGCCCACCAGGTACCTCCAGTATGCGCCAGAGAGCTGCGCTGCAGAGAGGTGTTCAGAGGCCACGCCCCTTTTTACACCTCTCTGCAACGCAGCTCTGTGGCGCTTTCTGGACGTACCTGGTGGGCTAGTTGGCCCCCAGGGACCCTCAGGATTGAAGGGGATTTAATTCCCCATCTTAAAACGTGCCACGGGGCCTGTTTGCACACATGTCACCTGAAGCCCCTCCCCCTCCCTTCACCACTGTGCAAACGCGCCCCGCCAGTAGATAATATATACATATATATATATATATATATATATATATATATATTCACTGAAAAACCATAGGTTTTAGGGAAAGTTATAGTTAGTTGGACATTGCACTCGTACAAAACCCGTGAAATTCCCCCGTTATAGTTAGTTCAGCTAACTATAACTCGCGCCCCCGCAATGCACTGCTGATGACGTCACATATTACATCACTCATGACATGGTCAGTGACATCACTGATGACCTCACTGATGACATCTCAAATGACACCACTGATGACATCACTGATGACATCATCCAGTGACTGTGTGTTTCTGTAAAGTTTAACTATGTTTAATATATATAGGAAAAGTCGTATTGAAGAATGAGTGGGTGTATAAGCGTCTGAATGGATGATTTAGTAGGTGCATGACTGAGTCTATAAGTGAGTGATTAAACGTATCTTACTGGATGCATGGGTGAGTGACTAAACTGTGTGAATGTCTGTATCCGTCTGTCTGTTGTTGTGTAAGCAGCTGCATGGGTTTCTGACTAGCTAAATGAGTGTCTATATGGGTTATGGATTGGTTCTCTGAGTATCTGTATGGGTGCCTCAGTGTTTGTGTGGGTGGGGTGTGTGTGACTCTGTGCATAGATGTGTGAGTGGGTGATTCACTGGGTGCATGGTTTGAAGAGTGCGTCTGTGATGGACTGTATGGGTGGGTGAGTGTGTGTATCGGTGTGTTAGTGATTGAATGTATATCTCAGTGGTACATGTGTGAGTAACTACATATGTGAAAGGCAGTATATATGTGTGTTGGAGTATATAAATGGCTATAAGTGAGAGTGTGTGATTGTGAGAGTGGCTATATGGATGAGTGTGTGCTTGCATCAGTGATTGCATAGGAGCGTAAGAATGTGCTAGTATTTTTATGAGTAAGTGAGCTGGTGTGTATAACTGTATAGGTGAGTAAATTGGAGTGTGATTAATTATTTGCATGACTGACTAGGTGTGTGAGTACCTCTGTGGATGAGTTGCGTTGTGTGAGTGTTTATATAGGTGTATGAGTGCATATGATAGTCCTGTACTGAGTGACTGTAAGTATGAGTGACTGTACGGGTGAGTGAGTAGATGTGTGTGTGTAGACCTAAGAATCAGTGAGTGGGTATGTACTTATTGGTATTGGAGTGTGTATGGTTTTGAGAATGGCAGTCTGTAATTTAGAGTGGGTGTACCAAAAGTTATATTAGGGTGTGAGAAGATGCATTAAATTCTCACATGGATGATGTCATCAGTGATGTCATTTGAGATGTCATCAGTGATGTCACTGACCATGTCATGAGTGATGTAATATGTGACGTCATCAGCAGTGCATTGCGGGGCGCGAGTTATAGTTAGCTGAACTAACTATAACGGGGGAATTTCACGGGTTTTGTACGAGTGCAATGTCCAACTAACTAGAACTTTCCCTAAAACCTATGGTTTTTTCAGTGAATTTCAAAGGTTTTTTAAATGCTAAACCCTAACTATAACAGGCCTGAAACCTATGGTTTTTTCAGTGAATTTCAAAGGTTTTTAAAATGCTAATTCCTAACTATAACAAGCCTGAAACCTATGGTTTTTTCAGTGAATTTCAAAGGTTTTTTAAATGCTAATTCCTAACTATAACATGTCTGAAACCTATGGTTTTTTTCAGTGAATTTCAAAGGTTTTGTAAATGACAATTTTTAAATGTATTAATTGTTATATTTATTTTTTTTATACTGATTTACTACATTTTTTAAAACTATTTATTTTTAGATATTTTATTTTTTAAATTACATTGTAATTACATTATACATTACATTACAAAATATACTTTCTCAGAATGAATTACTTTATTTAAATACTTTGCAAATAGGCAATAGACTTTTAAGTACAGTAGTTACAGTTGTTGCAATGGGCAACACACTTTCAAACACAATGCAACATTGAGCTCAATATGAATTTCTAGCTAAATGCAATTAGTTACTTTATGGATTACTTTTCTAACCACAGGACTGGATCCTAGATTCAGTCCTGGGACATCTCCTGTAAACAGTTGAGTAAAAGCGTTTTGGTTCCAGTAGTGATTTTTAAGGAATATTATTGTATTTTAAAAGTTGACACAGAAACTTTTTCACATAGAATCACCAATGTTATCCTATGGGAGGAAATTCACTTAGCAGGTAAGTAGTGTTATCGTTACTTTTTCTTACTCAGTGGTGGATCCTGGTTCCAGCACTGGTGCATCTCCTGTAAACAGTTGAAAGAATGCGTTTAAGTCATACAGGCGATTTTTAAGGAATATTTGTAGTTTGTGAAAATCAACACTTTGAAACTTTTCTGCTGAAAACCAGACAATGGATTCCTATGGAAGGAAATATAAGTTACTGGTAAGTACGGTTAAAATTACTTTTCAGGATCAGTACTGGGCTGAAAGATGCAGCACTGAGGTCTCTCCTGATAACAGGTGAGTAAATCGGAATTCGTATTTTGGCTGATTTTAGAGGAATATTTGTATGTTTCAAAAATCGACACTTAGAAACTTATTCAGCAAAAAGCAGGCAATGATATCCTATGGAAGGAAATTCAAGTTACTGGTAAGTACGGTTAAAATTACTTTTCAGGATCAGTACTGGGCTGAAAGATGCAGCACTGAGGTCTCTCGTGATAACAGGTGAGTAAATCGGAATTCGTATTTCGGCTGATTTTAGAGGAATATTATAAAGTTCCAAAACTCCACACTTAGAAGAATTTCCAAGTGAAACCAGTCAATGTTAGCCTATGGAAGGAAATTCAAGTTACTGGTAAGTACGGTTAAAATTACTTTTCAGGATCAGTACTGGGCTGAAAGATGCAGCACTGAGGTCTCTCCTGATAACAGGTGAGTAAATAGGAATTCGTAGTTCGGCTGATTTTAGAGGAATATTTGCACAATGGTGAAGGGAGGGGCGGGGCCTGAGGTGACATCTGTGCAAACGCGCCCCGTGGCGCGTTTTAAGTTGGGGGATTAAGTCCCCTTGAATCATGAGGGTCCCTGGGGTCCAACTAGCCCACCCTGTACCTCCAGTATGCGCCAGGGAGCTGCGTTGCAGAGAGGTGTTCAGAGGCCACGCCCCTTTTTGCACCTCTCTGCAATGCAGCTCTGTGGCGCTTTCTGGACGTACCTGTTGGGCTAGTTGGCCCCCAGGGACCCTCAGGATTGAAGGGGATTTAATTCCCCATCTTAAAACGCGCCATGGGGCCTGTTTGCACACATGTCACCTGAAGCCCCGCCCCCCCCTTCACCACTGTGCAAACGTGCCCCGTGGCGCGTTTTAAGAAGGGGAAGTAATTCCCCTTGAATCCTGAGGGTCCCTGGAGTCCAACTAGCCCACCATGTACTTCCAAAAAGCGCCACAGAGCTGCGTTGCAGAGAGGTGTAAAAGGGGCGTGGCCTCTGTACACCTCTCTGCAATGCAGCCCCTGGCGCATACTGGAGGTTCCTGGTGGGCTAGTTGGCCTCAGGGACCCCCAGTATTCAAGGGGAATTACTTCCCCTTCTTAAAACGCGCCAGGGGGCGCGTTTGCAGAGTACTGCAGGGAGGGGGCGGGGTCTCCAGCACGATGCCGGTCGTTTTTTTCTAATTTTTTTTAATGGGAGGGGGGCTGCGTGGCCCCCCTTCCCTTGGTCACTTTTGGCCCCGGGGACCCCATCTCCCGGGGCCTGAGCATTTAAATTTTTTTTTAATTAAAAAAAAAAAAAACGGGAAGGGGGCCTGTATTGGCCCCGGGGACCCCATCCCCCGGGGCATGCCCTCGATTTTTATTTTTTTAATTTGGAGGGGGGCTGCTGAGCCCCCCTCCTCAGGCCATTTAAGGCCCCGGGGACCCCATCCCCCGGGGCCGGCCTTGCCCTTTTTTTTTTTTTTTCTTTTTAATTTGGGGAGGGTGGCTGCGTGGCCCCCCTCCCTGGCCACTTATGGCCCTGGTGACCCCAGCCCCGGGGGCCTGGCCTCTGGTTGGGGACTGTGGGGGGGTCCCCAATCTCCCCACAGTCCCGCCGGCTCCCCGTGTCCTACGGGAGCCGGCATTGCTTTTCCACATGGGGAGCAGCTAACATGCTGCTCCCCATGTGGAAAAGCAATTGGGTTTGCATTTTGAAAGAGAGAGCAGGTTTCCTGCTCTCGCTTTCAAAATGCAAACCAAGTTTGCTATGACAGGACGGGAGCCGCGAGGCTCCCGTCCTGTCATAGCAAACTACAGTGTCCCGGGGGTAGGCACCCCAGGACACTGCAGGAGCCGGCCCTGGGGGGTGGCGGTCCCCAGGGCCATCAAGGGCTCCAGGAGGGGGGCCGCGCGGCCTCCCTCCCAACCATTTCACAGCCCCGGGGAGGTGGTGGTCCCCGGGGCTTTGGGGGTCCGTAATGGACCCCCATATTCAAATCTTTAGTGCCCCGGGGAGGTGGCGGTCCCCGGGGCATGTGGGGGGGCTGGAGCCCCCCCACACAGGTCAAAATAATTTTTAAAAAAAGAAGCCCCGGGGGGTGGCGGTCCCCGGGGCTGCGGGAGGGCCAAGAGCCCTCCCGCACCATTATTTTTTGAAAGCCCCGGGGGGGTGGCAGTCCCCGGGGCTTGGGGGGCCTTAGAGGCCCCCCACATTAAATTTAAACCCCCCCACCATGCCCCCGGGACTTGGCCCACCTGGGGGCAAATTAACATCGAAGCGCGGGAGACCGCGCTTCGATTTTTTTTTTTTATCGGCGGGATCCGCGCACCCTGAGCGCATCCCGCCGATTTCTTTTTTTTTTTAAATGCTTTTTTCTGCCCAGGGGTCCTTGTGGGACCCCTGAGCAGACCTAGAGGGTCAGGGTGTTTCTACCCTGCCCCCTTGTTGCGTTTGGCGACGTGTTTCTTGTGCTTTTTTTTTTTTTTTCTCGGCAGGATTCGCGCACCCTAAGCGCATCCCGCAGATTTAAAAAAAAAATTGCTTTTTTCTGCCCAGGGGGTCCTTGTGGGACCCCCTGAGCAGACCTAGGGGTCAGGGTATTTCTACCCTGCCCCCTTTTGCGCTTTGCGCACTTGTGTCTGTCCCTCGGTTCTACCGACGGACAAAATGGCTGCCAACACTTCCTGATTTGGAGTGTTGACAGCCACTTGACAGCCAATTAGCATGCAGCTCGTGATCGGGAGGGTACGCGGACCCTACTCGGCCATAGATATATATGTGACTTTACTTTTGATTTTCTCAGGAACTACTGAACGGATTTACACCATTTAAGCAAAAGGCACGACACTGAACCAAGGGCTACCTCTTTGCCAAATTTGGTGTAATTCCGTTCAGCAGTTCGGGCTGTAGCTGCGACTAAAGGTTCCTATGGAAAAATGAATGGGGAAAACGTGTTTTGGGACCCCCCTTTTTTCTCGGCCCCCGCTTGACGTATCACCCCGAGACTTTCAGGATAGGAGCGGACCGGAGCGCCCCAACAAGTTGGAAACTTTCACGAAGATTCGTCAACCGGCGCCAACGTTATTTCAAATAGAATGTCGCGGATTTCCTATGGATAATAGGTCCTAACTATAACTATCTACTGGCGACCGCCAGTAGATAATATATATATATGTATATAGACATATATATATATGTATATAAATGTGTGTATATGTATATATTTATATATATTTTTCCAAACAACTCCCACAAGAAGAGCAAAGTGGGCACTCCTGGTAAGCAGAAATATTTTATTATATTCTCATAGCATAATGTCTGTCCTGACGCATTTCAGCTGATCCCAGCCTTTCTCAAAGTCATGTTATCATTCCATTTTTTCACATTTAAAGGTACAGCGCATATAGACATAGAAGAAACAACATCCATTGTACAAATGTCCCCATCATTATGCATGCTGTCTATTAAACTGGCTGAGTAAGTATTCTTGTTTCAACATCATTTTTATAATTATTTAAAATTTATACTCTTTTTTTTGTACTTTTTATAAAACGTTTTTTTATATAAAAAAACAAGCCAACTTAACATTGTATTATCCCATAACTCATGATATGGTGCGGGAAACAGTTATAGAGGTACACTCTTGTGCCAGTGCCCAAACCAAATTAGAAGCATCCTGTGTCATTTCATGGCTCAAATATATATTAGCAGCACCCTGGGCATAGCTAACTCCAAAATACTTTGATCACCCAAAAATATTATGCACCCGAATACATTGTGAAGTTCAAAATGAAACAATGTAAGTCAATAAATAGATCGATAAAATACCAATATACCAGTCCAATCATCCTTACAAATACAGTAGATAGTTCTGTATATTCTAGAACTTCTTGTTTATGCATAAAGCGCCCGAGTGCAAGCCTACAATTCCAGTGTATTGGGCATTACCAACCTCAGGATATTTTGTTCATCTTAGATTATTCTACACACGCAATGCATTATAATGCTAAAAGGTCACTAAATGTGGATCAATAAATAAATAAATAGATGAATAGTAACCATAATATAGTATACACTAAATCAATCTTCATTAAATATGATATATATAGATCCTGTATAAGTCAATTCATCTTAAGAATACTAAAATACCAAATATCAATCCAATAATTCTTTTTCATAAAATAATAATGTATGTGCAAAACATTTTAGATGCATAAAGTGTCGAAGTGCAAAATATCACCTATGAGGGATCATGAGTGCTCAAGTATATAAGGTGCTCAAATACAGATATGAACCAATCCCTTATCACGAAACCAATCAGTATTAAAAGCCCCCATTAGGAACAGGTTATGTCAAAAGGCAAGGTATTACAGTATACGATATACGGGGAACAGGGGGACTAGTGGGCAATTCTTCACCCCAAATGTACTTCTAATTCTTCCTCCCTGTTTAACCCGTTGGGAAATTTGGTGTTCAAATCCAAGATGTATCTAGATTCCAGACACCTTAGATTGATAGTTCTGTTGCCTCCTCTGATGTTTGGGGGAACCCTATCAATAACAAAGAACATCAGTAGGCCAGGATCACTTTCATGTTTGTCGTAAAAGTGCTTTGCCTCAGAATAAGTGAAATCCTGGTTCCTTATTGCTCGTTGGTGTTCTAGCATACGTTTTTTTAAGGGGAAAATAGTACTTCCCACATACATCATGGGACATGGACAGCTGAGTACATAAATGCAGTGGTCAGTATTGCAGTTATAAAACCCATTGATCTTTTTTGTGTGTCCATCACTTGATTTAAAAGTGAGGACATTTTTCACCATTCTACAGCCCTTACAATGATTGCACTTATAGAACCCCTTCATATTTGATAACCATGTCTCTGGTTTTCGACTACCATCGAAGTAGCTATGTGTCAGGTTATCACCCAATGTCCTTCCTTTCCTGTAAGTTACTGGCGGTGCCATAGGTATATCTTTACCAATTATATTGTCACTTTTGACTACCTGCCAGTGTCTTCTCAGGATCTGATATATTTTAGGAGACATTTGATTAAAACAGGTGATAAATTTGGCTGATGTTTCTTCCTTGGGGGCTCTTGCATTAGGATAAAGCAACTGATTTCTGGTGACACTCTCTGTCTTGCAAACGTTTAGCCTCAGCTAATGTCTTGAAATAATATCCCGGTGTACTGAACCTTTCGTTCATTTTCCGTACCTGCCCTTGGAATTCCTGTTCCTGGCTACATATTCTTTTCAGCCTTAATGTTTCTCCATATGGGATGCTAGCTTTTAAATTGGTTGGAAGTTGACTTTTAAAATGCAGGGTGCTATTACCAGCTGTTGTTTTGCGGAATACTGTTGTATTGATTTCATAATCCTTCACTTGTAGCAAGCTATCTAATAAAGATATCTCGCTAACACTCATCTGTGCTGTAAAATGTAAGATGAAGGAGTTTTCATTCAGGATCTTCACATACTCTTCAGCCTCCTGTCTGGACCCACTCCACAACAGAAATAAATCGTCGATGTACCGGGTCCAGACCAGGGTAGGTTGTATATATTTGGCATTATCGTCTGCCCAGGCCACCTGCTTTTCCCACCAGCCCATGACCAAATTGGCAAAGCTGGGGGCGAAGCAGGTGCCAATAGCAGTCCCCATAGTCTTTCTATACACCCTTCCATCATGCATGAAGATGTTATCCTTCAAACAGACCTGGATCATCTGCAACAGCATTCGTGTATGTTCTAAAAAAACATGCTGGTCTTTTTTTCAAATAGTACTCGCATGCTAGCATCCCTAAATCATGGCCAATTGAAGTATATAGGGCAGAAACATCAAGAGTGATCATAATGTAGGAATCACCCCATGCGAGGTCATTGATTTTTGTAAGGATATCTCCACTATCTTTACAATAGTATGGTAATGTTTTAACAAAGGGGAAAAGAAATGAGTTGATATATATGGATGTATTTTCAAGAAAACTCTCATTCGAAGAGACAATAGGTCTCCCAGGGTGGTTGTGTAGTCTTTTATGGACCTTTGGCAATAAATAAAACGAAGGAATCTTAAGATGCTCTGATCCTAAAAAATTATATTCATCCTGATCTAAAATGCAGTCATCATACCAAGATTTAAGTTGTATCTGAAAACTCTTCACGCTTGCCTGATATTCTTCCAGCGTAATAACCTGATAACATCTTGCATCTTGTAATTGCCTCATGGCTTCTTGGTTGTTTCTTTTCAGCATCCATAATAACTACATTTTCTCCCTTATCGCTGTTTTTTATTATGATAGAGGTGTCTTCTTTTAAAGTTTTCAAAGCCTTCCTCAATTCAGGTGTTAAATTATCATTATATCCCCCACTTTTAGTTCTCAATTCCACTAAGTCATGAATTACCATCTCATGAAAGCAGTCTATGTTATCATGAGCGGTAATAGAGATTGTGCGGGACTTAGGTTTGAAACCACTCATGCTGGCGGACCCAATATCGATCCCCAGATTGGACATAAGATGTTCCTTATCCACACTGGGATCCAAACCCTCACTTTCTCTATGTAATGTTTCAAGAGCTAGAAGTCCCTCAGCCTCCCCTATCGCCAAATCACAAGATGGTACAATAGCAGAAACAACAGACTTGTTTTTCAATTTGTGAAGTTTGTTTAGTTTTAATTTTCTAATAAACAAAAACAAATCGATCCTGGCTTGCGCATAATCTAATCCTGAAGACGGGCAAAAAGAAAGACCATATTTTAACAATGTTGTTTCATCGTGTGTCAGTTCTCTCTGGTAGAGATTGAGCACAGTTAATGTTTCCTCTAAGTTTTCTTTTTCTGGTGTAGGTTCCATTTGCTCTGTGCTCCTTCTTCATTTGCTTCTTCGGGTCCGGCATCTTTGTTTTCGCCACTTCCTCTTCCCCTCCCCTTCCTCTTCCCCGGGGGGTTTGCTCTTCTTTGGTTTTTCTGCTTCCCGTATTAGGTGATATTCGTTGTGAAAACCCAAAGCTCCCGCTCTGATTCCAGAATTATCCCCGTCATCAGTACTAACATCGGAGCTGGATCCAGAGGAAATTATATCTTGTTTCCTCTGTACGTCTTCTTGAAGAAATTCTTTTCTGTAGGTTTCATATTTCTTGGCAAAGGTCAGGATGCGCCCATCCATATAATCTTTTTTGTCTCTTTGGAATTTCTGCTGTTTTTTTAATTTCACCTCATTTTCATGTTTTAGTAATCGTTCATTCATCTTATCTCTAAATTCCTTGACAATATATATATATATATATATATATATATATATATATATATATATATATATATATCCAATACTCCTTTTCACTCGATTCTCCACAACCAGGAATCAAAAAAGGCACGGACTCCTCTTATTCAGTGCAATTATTTATTTTTCGTTCTGTGCCGCCATATATATATATATATAAGCATTTTTTGACTTGGTTATAACTTTGGCGTCGTTTGACCAATCTGCATGAAATTTTGCCAAAAAAGTGTCACAGTGGGTACTATTGATTGGGAAAGTTTAGGAGTGATCGTGCAGTGGGGACCGAGAATTTGGGGCATGAAATAAGGTTGCGTTTGTAATGTTAATTCCCATAGGAACCTTTAGCCACCTCTACAGCCCGAACCGCTGATCGAACTCACACCAAATTTGGCAGGGAGGTAGAAGAGTTGGTTCAAGGAAGTACCTTTTGCTTATTTGGTGTAAATCAGTTCAGTAGAGAAATGTAAGTTTAAAGTTATAGTGATATCTCTGGCCGTGGATATTTCGCTGAGGTTTCGCGATGATTTGCGAATACACGCGCCAATGGGAATGCTCTGATTGGCTGGTCGCAACGGGATAGAAAGTTGCGGCTGCCATTTTATCTATCAAGAACGGTCCCCGGGGCTGGAAATGTGTGTGAAAACCCACATAATGGATCAGGGAGGATATACTCTGACCCCATTGTTGAGAAATGGAGGTGTTAGTGACACAAGTTATGTGTCCAAAATAAATGTTTTTAATTGAATGCGATATTCGCAATGACGCTTTGACCGCTAGCGCGACCCCCCTTGTACTATGGCGGGGACGTTGTGACTATCAACGTTGTCGCAAATATTGGTGGAAATATAAAAAAAAATTATCAGTGAATCATTAATACGCATTGTTATAGAGATATTGAGATTCTGATAAATGTTTTTATAGAGTTGTTTATATAGTGAGTTATCTACTGTGATGGTTAGAATTAATAATATGGCTATAATTTTTTAATGTGGTGGTGGCTATTGAAATCCTGCTTTTCATTTCCGCTTTCTCGAAATACCCACGGGAATCGCAATGACTGATGCCATTGCGATATCCGGAATCACCGTGAAAATATAAATAGGTTTTAGAGATGGTTGTTCTAGAAATACACTAGAAAAACATGAGTTTGAAGTGTACAGTAATAAACCTCTAGTGTGGAGAATACTGTAATGTTTGTGCATATATGTGTTTTCACTTTATGGGAAAGGCGCAATCGTCGCGGTTAACGACGTCGTTGCAATGTCCCGAATAACCGCGAAAATGGAAAATAGGTCTAAAAGATGGTTTTTAAAGAAACTTAGTATAAAAATAAGAGTTTAAACTTGCTTTGAAAGGAGTATGTATATAGTAATGTGTGTAGGTCAATGTTCAGAATGCTTTTTTTTACATATTATTTTTGGATGTGTTAGTGGCAATTGAATGCCTGCTTTTGTTTTCCGTTTTCGCGACGTGTTCTCGGGGATCGCGACATCATCGCAAATATCCCTAAAACTGAAGGGGAAAAAAAACCTTTAGAAAAACACTTCACAATATTTCGGGTACTAGGGTGGCTCTGACAAGAGCCGTTGTGTTGGTTGTGTGTATCTGGCTGCTACACATAAGACCACATGCAGAGTTTCAGGTTACTTAGAAACACCCTGTTCCCTTCATCTGTAAAGTGCACTCCATCATTTCTATAAATTCCATGCATGTCAAAACGCAGATTGTTGTTATAGATACAGCCCATGCAATGGTTTCTGAGGAATGCAGAAACAGTTTTATTAACATGTTTCCTGGCTTTGTCAATCTGTGGATAGAATTTGCCCAATAGATATAGCTGTGGCCCACAATCCATACTCTAAGCATTTTGAAGTGAAGGTGCAATAGTAGTCAGGAGAAGGCTGGAGCTGAATGAGGTAGTCTTCCAAAGGAAAAGCAGTTAAAATGGAGGTGTTTAAAAAAAAAAAATATAGTCTTAATGTGGAGGCATCCATTGAGGATTGACAAGCCGGAGGAGCGAGTGGAGGCCCATTGTGGGGCTTGGAATGTTTCAGACAGCGGCACATAACTAAGGCACACACTACAAGACCCATAAATCAATGCAGACTCATTTGAGTCGCCCATTGGAGGGCTCATATCATAAGTGGGAGGTGTGGCCTTTATGCCAAATTGACTGTCGTGCCTCTGAAGAGTGCAATGAGCACAAAACGCGTCAGGCGTGAATCGACAGGCATGCTGTAAACTGGATCTGCCCGCCGATCTGGCTTTTACCTCATGAAGGCTGCTGTGGTGGATGTCAGAGTGTGTCTCAAACTGGTGGGAACCTTGGAGCTTTGATTTACAACGCGGCCTCCCAGCCGCGAGAGACGCACCACCCGGAAATTTGGGGCCACGGGGCTCCGAATCACGGAGTCTTAATGTGGAGGCATCCATTGAGGATTGACAAGCCGGAGGAGCGAGTGGAGGCCCATTGGTGGGCTTGGAATGTTTCAGACAGCGGCACATAACTAAGGCACACACTACAAGACCCACAAATCAACGCAGACTCATTTGAGTCGCCCATTGGAGGGCTCATATCATAAGTGGGAGGTGTGGCCTTTATGCCAAATTGACTGTCGCGCCTCTGAAGAGTGCAATGAGCACGAAACGCGTCAGGCGTGAATCGACAAGCATGCCGTAAACTGGATCCGCCCGCCGATCCGGCTTTTACCTCATGAAGGTTGCTGTGGTGGATGTCAGAGTGCATCTCAAACTGGTGGGACCCTTGGAGCTTTGATATATATATATATATATATATATATATGCATATAACTATAACTCACGCCCCCGCAATGCACTGCTGATGACGTCACATATTACATCATTCATGACATGGTCGATGACATCACTGATGACATCTCAAATGACATCACTGATGACATCACTGATGGCATCATCCAGTGACTGTGTGTTTCTATAAAGTTTAAATATGTTTTATATATATATATATATATATATATATATATATGCCAAGGTGTATTGAAGAATGAGTGGGTGTATAAGTGTCTGAATGGATGATTTAGTAGGTGCGTGACTGACTGTATAAGTGAGTGATTAATCGTGTCTTACTGAATGCATGGGTTAGTGACTAAACTGTGTGAATGTCTGTATTAGTCTGTCAGTTGGTGTGTAAGCGGCTGCATGGGTTGGTAAGCAGCTAAATGAGTGTCTATATGGGTTATTGATTGGTTGTCTGAGTATCTGTATGGGTGCCTGAGTGTCTGTGTGGGTGGGTGGGGGGTGTGTGACTCTGTGCATAGATGTGTGAGTAGGTGATTCACTGGGAGTATGGGTTCAAGAGTGCATCTGTGAAGGGCTGTATGGGTGGGTGAATGTGTGTATGGGTGTGTTGGTGAGTGAATGGATGTCTCAGTGGTACATGTGTGAGTAACTCCATATGTGAAAGGTAGCATATGTGAGTGTTGGAGTATATAAATGACTATATGTGAGAGTGAGTGATTGTGAGAGTGCCTATATGGATGAGTGTGTGCTTGTATCAGTGATTGTATAAGACAGTAAGTATGTGTTACTATCTGTATGAATAAGTTAGGTGGTGTGTGTATAACTGCATAGGTGAGTAAATGGGAGTGTGATTGAGTCTTTGCATGACTGACTAGGTGTGTGAGTAACTCTGTGGGAGAGTGGCAGTGTGTGAGTGTCTGTATAGGTGTATGAGTGCATATGATAGTGCTGTATTGATGAGTGCCTGAATGTATGAGTGACTGTATGGGTGAATGAGTGGATGTGTGTGTAGACCTAGGAATCAGTGAGTGGGTATGTAGTAACTGGTATTGGTGTGTCTATGGTTTGAAAATGGTAGTCTGTATTTTAGAGTGGATATATCAAAGGTTATATTAGGGTATGAGGAGGTGCATCAGATTATCACGTGGATGATGTCATCAGTGATGTCATCAGTGATGTCATAAGTGATGTCACTGACCATGTCATGAATGATGTAATATGTGACGTCATCAGCAGTGCATTGCGGGGGCACGAGTTATAGTTAGCTTAACTAACTATAACAGCCAAATTTCTCTGGTTTTGTACGAGTGAAATGTCCAACTAACTATAACGTCCCTGAAACCTGTGGTTTTTTCAGTGAATTTCGAAGGTTTTTTAAAATGCCAATTTCTAACTATAACGTCCCTGAAACCTATGGTTTTTTTCAGTGAATTTCAAAGGTTTTTTAACTGCTAATTTCTAACTATAACGTCCCTGAAATCTGTGGTTTTTACAATGAATTTCAAAGGTTTTTTAAATGCTAATTTCTAAATATGCCTACAGAGGTAGGACATGTGCAGAAAGAGGAAGAAAGGCACAGAAAGAAGGAAGAGAAATGCAGAATGAGGCAATAGAAGTCCAGAAAGATGAAGAAAGGTGCAGAAAGAAGCAAGAGATGTGCACAAAGAACCAACAGAGGAGCAGAAAGAGGCCTTATTACAAAGTCATCCTGTTCCCCCAACTTTTTGCTGGCGGGTACTGGTGGTAACTGACTCTGACTAACCAGGCCTAGAGCCAGTGCTATGCTAAAAGACACTTAGAATACAGTGAAAACACCTACATACACTAGGGAACACTTGCGTTGGGGTACCCCTGTGATTGGCATGACCTCCTCCGTAAGGCCCTAGTACATAATAGGGCAGGGGGATTAAAACTACCTGTAAGTCAGAGGTGCAGAAAGATGCTTCTTTAAGTAGTAGTCACGTTTGCAGAGTGGTGGAGAAAGGGTGCTGGGCCTTCGACCAGTGCTCAGGAATTCCGCTGTATAGGACTTAGAGGAGGTACCAAGAGGGCTTCTTGGCCACCAAAGTCCCTCAGGAGTAAATTGGACTTCATCCCCCATCCCGTTATCTGTCAGGAGGTGCGTTTGCAGAGTGATGGAGAAAGGGGGGCATGTCCTCCTTAGACGTCTTAGCAATCCCACTGTGTGGGACTTACTGCAGGTAACAAGAGGGGTAGTTGGCCCCCAAGGACAACCTTGGGAGCCAACTACCCCTCCTATTACCTCCAGTAAGTCCCACACAGCAGTATTGGTAAGTTCTCATAGCAGGCCACGCCCCCTTTGCCCACCACTCTGCAAACGCACTCCCTGGCGCGCTCTTGGATGGGGATTGAATTCCCCATCACTGCTGGGGGTCCTTTAGGGGCCAACTAGCCTACCTCTTACCTCCAGTAAGCCCCACACAGTGGGATTGCTGAGAGGTGGACAAAGGCCATGCCCCCTTTCCCCACCACTCTGCAAACGCGCCTCCTGGCGCGTTCTAAGTTGGGGTTTTAAGTCCCCTTCATTCCTGAGGGTCCCTGGGGGCCAACTAGCCCACCAGGTACCTCCAGTAAGCGCCACACACCTGGATTGCTGAGAGTGGTCCGAGGCCATGCCCCCTTTTTACACCACTCTGCAAACACGACTCCTGGCGCACTGCTGCTTGGGGGATGAAGTCCACTTGTGTCCTGAGGTCCTCAGGACACAAGAGGACCTCATCGCCCCACCAGCAGTGCGCCAAGAGGTGCGTTTGTAGAGTGGTGTAAAAAGGGGCGTGGCCTCGGACCACCTCTCTGCAAACCAGCTATGTAGCGCTTACTGGAGGTACCTGGTGGGCTAGTTGGCCCCCAGGGACCCTCAATATTCATGGGGACTTAATTTCCCATCTTACAACGCGCCGGGGGCGCGTTTGCAGAGTGGTGCAGGGAGGGGGCGGGGCCTCCGGCGTGATGCCGGCATTTTTATTTTATTCTTTTTTTTAGAACGGGGGCTGTGTGGCCCCCCTTCTTTAACTATTTTTTGGGGCCCTGGGGACCCCATCCCAAAGGGCCTGACCCATTTTTAAAAAAAATTTAAAAACGGGAATGGGGCCGCGCGTCCCCGGGGCATGGCCATGTATACATTTTTTAAAAACTTTTAATGGAGGGGGGCTGTGTGGCCCCCCTCCTGAGGCAATTATCTGCCCTGGGGACCCCATCCCCCGGGTCATTGCCTCTTTTTTTTATTTTTTGTATTCGGGAGGGGGGCCGCGTGGCCCCCCTCCCAGGCCACTTCTGGCCCCGGGGACCCCATCCCCCGGGGCTTGGCCATTATATATTTCTTATTTTTAAAAGGAGGGGGGCCACGCGGCCCCCCTCCCCAAGTCAATTTCGGCCCCGGGGACCCCATCCCCCGGGGCCTGGGCATTTGTTTTTAAAGTAAAGGGAGGGGGCCGCGTGGCCCCCCCTCCCGGGCCACTTCTGGCCCCGGGGACCCCATCCCCCGGGGCCGGCACTTTGCGTTGGGAACCGTGGGGGGAGCCCCAATGCCCCCACGGTCCCACTGGCTCCCCGCCTCCTGTGGGAGCCGGCATTGTTTTTGAGCAAGGGGAGCTGCTCACATGCATAATGTGTCAATTTCAAATCGTAAACAGCATTTACAGATTTCATCATTATTTTATAAATATATGTATAACCCATAAGTGAAGCCCTGCATCACTTATCGTGCTTCATGAGTCAATTTCATCATTATGGTTTAATCCTTTTGTTGGAATCGTAACAATTGTCACTAAGCTATGTCGCCCTAAATGGGCATTGACTTTTGGAAAGAAGAGGGTGTCAAATTGCATAGAGGAGCGATCGGAGGCCAGATACGGACATGTCCGTGATTAAATATCTACCTCACTGCCTAATAGGTATACAGTTCTACCAAAAAACGCACAGGGAACGGTAAGTCTGATTTTATCATCAAGCCCAGAATCGGCTCCTTATACTGATATATCATAAAAGACTAGCATACAGGTGAAGGATACAAAAAAACAACAACAAACAACAAGTAACTGCAAGCATTAACTACCCTTTTCATGTCATAAATCTACATTGTCAGACTTATCCATGGTACATGGTACCTATTTGTTATTATTATCACATAGACCTCTAAGGTCACTAAATTCTACATGTCATGACCTGTACATAACCATAAATGGGTCAGAGATGTATGTATCCCATGATGTCTTCGTCAGAAGATTAAAACCTTATTCCAAATGGGCCCATAGCTCTTCATCGTTGTCCAGACCCTGAGGAGCCCTGGTACCAAGCTCAATGATATATTTAGATTCTAATGAACGCAATCTCCTGACTCTATCTACCCCTCTTTCGTTCTTGGGGATTTGGTCCAAACAATAAAAAGTTAACAGGTCACGGTTGCTCTTGTGAACATCTTCAAAATGGCGAGCTACAGGGTAGTTGTTATCTTTTTTAGCAATTGCTCGCATGTGCTCTAGCACACGCTTCTTAGCAGGATGTATAGTACTGCCAATGTACTTTTTCTTACAGGGACATTCCAAGCAATACATAGTAAATTCAGAATTGCAATTAAGAAGTCTATTAATACTTCTAATAGATTTAGAATCTCTTCCCTGTATCTCATAGGTGTTCTTATTATCACTGAATTTGCAGGCCTTGTATTTTAGACATGGGAAGAACCCCGTTATTGGCTCCTTCATCCTTGCACTAGATTGGTAGTGGCTAGAAACCAAAAGATCCTTGATGGATTTGGATCTTCTGTATGTTATTAAAGGCTGAATTGGAATTTCGTTCTTTAAAATGCTATCCGTTTTGAGGATATGCCAGTTTTTATGGAACATCTGGACTATCTTAGGAGATTGTGCGCTATAGCGTGTAATCATGCGCACTGGTTCTATTTGTTTAGGGGTGTCATCTTTTTTGGTAGATTTAGGAACTAAGAGTTCTAATCTAGATATCTTTTTAACTTTTTCCTCTGCTGTGCGGAGAATGTTATTAGAATAGCCCCTGGCTTCAAATCGATTACGCGCTTCATTCTTGGCTATAATATAGTCCTCCTCAGTGGCGCAATTGCGCTTCATGCGTAAAAGTTCTCCGTAGGGGATATTATTAATCATGCTCCTTGGATGGAAGCTTTTAGCATGCAGCAAAGCATTGCCAGCCGTAGGTTTCCTATACAACCGGGTTAGAATCTTAGTGTTTTTCACATAGACCTCCAAATCCAGATAGACCACCTGAGTGCTGCTGATTTGTCTGCTAAATACAAGGTTAAGGTCATTAGAATTAAGAAATGTTATATACTCCTCAGCCGAGGAATATGATCCCTTCCATACGATGAAAAGATCATCGATGTAACGAGCCCATAATACGACCTTATCCAACCATTTTTCAGGCACCTCCCTCCAGACCACGTGCTTCTCCCACCAGCCAACGAAAAGATTCGCATAGCTGGGGGCGAAGCACGTGCCCATGGCGGTACCGATATGTTGTCTGTATAGCTGCCCTGCGAAGATAAAAATGTTATTTTCTAAGCAGAATGTTAACATTTCAAGAAGCATCTCATTGTGTTTTTTGAATTTCAGTGGACGCTTTTCCCAAAAACATTTAACAGAAGCAATTCCCTGGTTATGGTTTATGCAGGTATACAAGCTCGTGATATCCAGTGTAATCAGCAGCATATCAGGTTCCCAATTGACTCCTTCGATCAATCTCAGAAAGTCCTGTGTGTCTCTGATGTAAGAGCTAAGATTCTTTACCCAGGGTGCCAAAAAAGAATCCAAGTAATTGGAGCAGTTTTCAAGAAGGCTATTTATAGAGGCAACTATGGGTCTTCCCGGAGGCCAATGAATGTCTTTGTGCACCTTAGGAAGGTGATAAAATGTTGGTAATGTGGGGTACTCACAGAACAAAAAGTTAAATTCATTAGTGTCTAGCATTCCCTCATCTCTCCAAATCCGCAGGTGCTGATGAAAGGTATCAATGCATGTAGAATAGTCCTTTCTTGTCGTGGGTAGATAGCAGTCCCTGTCTCCCAGTTGGTTCAAGGCTTCCCTGAGATATTGTTCTTTTGGAAAGACCACAATGTTACCCCCTTTATCTGAGGGTTTCACTATTATTGAATCATCCTGTTTAAGACTTTGAATGGCCTGCCATTGTTTCTGCGGGATGTTGAAATGTTTAACAGTATTTGTTTTATGTTGAAGATTCTTCAGATCTTGAATCAAGGCATCATTAAAGACGTCTATAGCGTCATATGGCATCTGAGGACAAGTTCTTGATTTCCTTTTAAGTCCGCTATTCCCACTCGCCTGTTCAATTCCGGCATATTGTGGGCTAGATCCAGCTATTTCCAGATCATTTGGATCGTTCGTATATTCTGATGTTTCTAGCATCTGAAGCGTCATTAAAGTGTCCAGATCATTGCCGGTGAGAATATCTGTGTCACTGGTTACCCTTGTTACCTCAGTATTTTTGCCTTTCCCAGGATGCATGAAGTTTTAACTTTCTGATGAATTTAAACAGATCTACCCTTGCTTCCACATAGTTAAAATCTGTCTTGAGACAGAAAGTCAGTCCCAATTGGAGTATTTTCAATTCGTCTTCACTTAGGTTCCAGTCAGATAAGTTGATGATGCTTTTTTCAATCACCGCTTGTCCCTGTTGCCCTTGCTGCGTGTTACTCTGGGTATAGGCATTTCTTCGCCATCTTTTGCCGCGTCTTGTTTTGCGTTTCTTCATTTTTAGTTCAGAGGGTGTGTTCTTTTCGCCGGTCTTTGACAATTTTCGCGGATTAGTTTGAATTCTTGAAAAAATGTGGATTCCACGTCTTTATCTCTTGCCTCCCCACCTGCTGCTTGCTCACCTTCGGAGGTTTCCACCTCAGATTCTGAGGTCTCCCTACTGAAGGACATGCCTCATTTGTTTCCTTGGCAAATCATACTTTCGGGCAAAGGTTCTTCCCATGTCTAAAATGCAAGGCCTGCAAATTCAGTCTGTGGAGGTAACAGGAGGGGTAGTTGACCCCAAAGGACATCCTTGAGGGCCAACTACCCCTCCTGTTACCTCCAGTAAATCCCACACAGCAGGATTGCTGAGAGATTGTCAGAGGCCACGCCCCCTTTCTCCACCACTCTGCAAACGCACCTCCTGTGCACTACTAGTAGGAGGATAAAGCCCCTTGGCTATTGAGGGTCCTTGGGGCCCAACTACCTCTCCTGTTACCTCCAGTAAGTCCCACACAGTGGGTTTGCTGAGAGGTCATCAGAGCCCATGCCCCCTTTCTCCACCACTCTGCAAACGCGATTCCTGGAGCACTACTTGTTGAGGGAAGGAGCCCACTTTAGTCCTGAGGCCCTCAGGCATAAAGTGGAATTCATCCCTCAACCAATAGTGTGCCAGGAGGCGTGTTTGCAGAGGGGTAGAGAAAGGGAGCATGACCTCCAAAGAGTGTCAGCAATCCCCCTGTGTGGAACTTACTGGAGGTAACAGGAAGGCTTGTTGTCCCCCAAGGACCATTTGGAGCCATCCCCCAACCAGCAGTGCCCCAGGAGGCGCGTTTGCAGAGTGGTGTAGGGGGAGAGCCAGGCCTCCGGCGAGTTACCATTTTAAAAAAAAATTATGTTTTTTTTAGCGTAGGGGGCTGCGTGGCCTCCTTTCCCTGGGCATATTTTGGCCAAAGAGTGTCAGCAATCGCCCTGTGTGGGACTTACTGGAGGTAACAGGAGGGCTTGTTGTCCCCAAGGACCCTTTGGAGCCAAGGGGACATCACCCCTCAACCAGCAGCACCCCAGGAGGCGCGTTTGCAGAGTGGTGGAGGGAGAGGGCCAGGATTCCGGCGAGTTACCATTTTTTGTTTTAAATGTATGGGGTTTTTTTTAGGGAAGGGGGCTGCCTCGTCTCCCTTCCCTGACTGATTTTGGCCACGGGAACCCCATCTTCTGGGGCCAGGCATTTTTGGACTGAGGAGAGGGGGCCATGTGGTCCCCCTCCCCAGGCTGATTATGGCCCCAGGGACCCCATCCCCCAGGGCCTGGTCTTTCTTTTTTTCTTTCTATTTTTTTATTAAATGAAAGGGAGGGGGCCATGAGGCCCTCAGGAGTAAAGTGGAATTTATCCCCCAACCAGTGGTGTCCCAGGAGGCATGTTTGCAGAGGGGTGGAGAAAGGGGGCTTGACCTCCAAAGAGTGTCAGCAATCCCCCTGTAATCCCCCTGTGTGGGACTTACTGGAGGTAACCGGAGGGCTTGTTGTCCCCCAAGGACCTTTTGGAGCCAGGGGGACATCATCCCCCAACCAGCAGAACCCCAGGAGGTGCGTTTGCAGAGTGGCGGAAGGAGATGGCCAGGCCTCTAGCGAGTTACCATTTTTTTTTTTAAATGTAGGGTTTTTTAGGGAGGGGGGCTGCTTGGCCTCCCTTCCCTGGGCTGATTTTGCCACGGGGACCCCATCCCCTGGGGCCAGGCATTTTTAGGATGGGGAGGGGAGCCACGTGGTGCCCATCCCCAGCTGATTTTGGCCCCAGGGACCCCGTTCCCCCGGGACCTGGCCTCTATACTGGGTGCCCTCGTCTCACCCAGGGCGCCCAGTCATTTTTGTTGGGGACCGCGGGGGAGCCTGAAGGCCCCCACAGTCTTTGCCAGCTCCCTTCCTCCTGCAGAAGCTGGCACTGCTTTTGGACAGAGGGAGCTGCTTGACATGCAGCTCCCTCTGTCCAAAAGCAAGTCTGCTCTGCTTAGAGTAAGCAAGAGCTTTTTACATACTCTCATTTAATCAAAGTGGAGCAGTGTTTTGAACCTCAGGATATTGCAGGAGCCGGCCCTGGCGGTCACCAGGGCCATCTATGGCTCCATGAGGGGGTCCGCGCGGCCCCCTCCAATGTTAATTTAGCCACAGGGAGGTGGTACTCCCCGGGGCTGCGGGGAGCACAGAGCACCCTCCCATTTAAATCTGCAAAAAGCCCTGGGGATGTGGCGTCCCCAGGGTGGCAGGGAGGGTTCCACGTGCCCCCCTGAATAATTTAAAATTAAAGCACCATTTGCTAAACAAAGAGTACAGGGGAGGTGGCAATCCCCGGGGCAGGGAGGCCCAAGAGGCCCCCCATTTCTAAAATAAAAAGCCCCGGGAAGGTGGTGGTCCGCTCTGCATTATTAAAAACCAGGAGGGGGGCCGTGAGCCCCCTCCTATAATTACAAAATGCCTCCGGGACCTGGCTCACCTGGGGGCCTACAATTAACAAAGCCCGGGAGCCCGCGCTTTATTTTTTTCTAACATTTTCGGCAGGATTTGTGAATCCAGCCTGATTCCCGCTGAATTTCTTTTTCAAACATGCTTTTGTGGCCCTGGGGTGTTCCTCTGGAACCCCCCCCCCCCAAGAGGCATAGGGGGTCACGGTGTTTCTGCCATGCCCACTCTTTTTTTAAATCTTTTTTCTGCAACTCTGTTCAACCGAGTCACAAGATGGCTGCCAATACTTTCTGGTTTGAAGTGTTGGCAGCCAATCAGATCTCAGCACGAGATCGGGAGAGTTCGCGGATTCAACGTTTCCCTATATATACAACTGATTTTTTTTTAAATAACTCCAAATCTACTGAACGGATTAACACCATTTAACAAAAAGGTCACTTTCTGACCAACAGCAACTTTTCTGCCAAATCTGGTGTCATTCCGTTCAGCAGTTCGGGCTGTAGCCTTGTTTAAAATTTCCTATGGAAATTAACATGGGGAAAACGCATTTTGGGACCCTCTTTTTCTCAGCCCCAGCTTGATGGATCCCCCCGAAATTTTCAAGACAGCTGCTGAAGTGAGCATCAAACTAGTTCTATGGAAACTACATCCTAACTATAGTTACCTACTGGCGCTCGCCAGTAGGTAATATATTATATTATATTATACTATATTATATTATATTATATTATATTATATTTATATATGTGTGTGTATTCACTTAGCAAAAACAAAGGTTACAGTAACGTTATAGTTACGTGAAATGTTCAGTAACAACATAATGATTTAAACCCTAAAAATCATAGAAATTTATGAGTTATAGTTCCAGTTATCTCAAGTAACTATAACTCGTGCCATAAGGTAAATATAACCTGAGCCCCCGCCATGCACAGTTTTCTCATTAATAATTTAATTGCAAATGTTGCAGTGATATTATCTATGATGTCATAGAAGATGTCATGAGTGATGTAATATGTGAAGTAATGAGAAGTGCATGTCAAAGGAGTGCGTTATAGTTATCTTAGGGCACAATTTTACAGCTACTTGAGATAGCTGTAACTATAACTGATGAATTTCAGTGGTTTTTAGAGTTTAAAACATCACTTTGACACCACTACTTCTGTATGGCTTCAGCTTTGAAAGTAGCTGGTGATTTCATAGTGATGCGCTCCATGACCAAGTGTTTTGTAGCAAACTACAAGACTCCATTATCGATTACTTCACATTAAATACCGGAACAGTTTCTACGCAGGCCACCCTGTGGGAGGCCTTCAAGGTGTACATCAGGGGATGTGCATCTCCAACCATGTGGGCATCCTTCGTGACATCTGTACTCAACTACAGCGGGCCACGGGTTTTCTGCAGGATCTGGAGCACGCAGCAGAGGCGGATGGAGATGCCCTATAGCACCAGCAATCAGATCTATTGATGGAATTTCAGGAACTCCTGGATAGGGAGATTACCTATATGGGTAAGCACACAAAGGGCTGCTGCTATGGAGAAGGGGAGCGACCGGGCCGCACTTGTTCACGCTTATTGCACCCAAACAGGTCGTACAATTATGTGGCTGAACTCTAAACAGATACCGGAATGATTGTTATGGGCGGGGAACGCATCCTGTCTCAATTTCGGAACTATTACAAGGAGCTTTATGCCTCTCATGTCTCTGACACTCCTTGTGTCATATCCTCGTATCTTGAAGACATCGCAATGGTATGGCTTACAGATGGCCAGCAACGGTTTCTAAGTGATCCGTTAACCCTGGAGGACGTAAAGCAAGTCATTGACACCCTGAACAGAGCTAAGACGGCAGGCCTGGACGGATTAACTGGGGCTTTCTATAAAGCCTTTAAACAGCAGCTCGCCCCGCGCCTCCTGGCATTGTATAATGAATCAATGGCTACTGGTATGCTACCTCCTACTCTCCGTGAAGTGGTTCTGACCCTTTTGTTAAAGCCCGGCAAAGATCCAGATGTTGCGTCTCATACCACCCTTTGTCCCTGCTAAACTTAGATAATAAAATCTTGGCCAAAATAGTTGCCACTAGGTTGGATCTATCGATGGAGCAAATCTTCCCAGCCCAATCTGGCTTTATTCTGCATCGCTCAACCTCACTAAACCTCCGTACTATCTTCGCTGTGCTTGATAAAATCTCCCCCTCTACACTGGAAGACATTGCTTTGCTAGATGCAGAAAAGGCCTTCGACTCTCTCGAATGGCCTTTTCTTAAAGCTGTTGTTGGTAAACTTGGTATTCCTCTTCCATTCCTCACATTTATCATGCTTCTATACGCTGACCCCATGTCCCGGCTATGGGTAAACGGCGCCCTTACTGATGCCTTTCCAGTCCTGCATGGTACTCGGCAGAGCTGCCCATTATCCCCCCTCCTATATATAGTTGCAATGGACCTACTTGTCCGTATATTGCAAGATCGCCACTTACATGGCGGACCGCAGATTACTCATGGGCCTCTATTACTCTCCATCTAAGCAGATGACATTTTGCTCTTTATCAGGAATCCACACCTTAACCTCCCCCCACTTATGCAGGAGATTGCACGGTTTAGGAGTCTTTCCGGGCTTTGCATAAACTGGACCAAATCGGAGCTCTTCCCGCTGACGGATATAACCCAACCGCCACCTGCTGAATTTCCCCTCAAATGGCCTACGGATGGCACAAAATATCTAGCCATTCATCTCAACAGAGAGAGAAACCAGACCCTGCAACGCAACTATGGCCCGTCAAAGGAAGACCTCAACACACAGGTGGACCTCTGGGTCCGATTGCCCCTCTCCATGGCGGGAGGCGTGTCCATTCTTAAGATGGTCGTACTACCCCGCTTCTTATATCTTTTCTCCAACATCCCCATTCCCCTGCCACAATCCTTCTTACACACCCTCTGCGGAGTCCTTACGCTGCTAGTGTGCGTTGGTACGAGCCCCCCGTATGCGGGGGGCACACTTACGCTCCCTTATGAGCGCGAAGGTCTTGAGGGTCCCCGATCTTTGCTTATACTATTTAGCTGCCCAGCATCATTTGAAACATCGCTGGTATCACCCTGATGCCCGCATCCCATATCTGCGTCCAGAACGAGCTTTATTGGATGGACTCCTATACTCACAGATACTGCCTACAGGTGTACAACTAGATTCTAAAGACATCCAGACTGTGTCCATGTGTCACAACATGCTGGGCCTGGCGCAGGTTAAGATGTATGCTGCGGGGTGGTCCTCTTTATTCTAGTTCCCACCCTCTACACGACTACCCATGGCTCCCACTTACTCGGAAAATGCTAGTTCAGTGCATGTTACATCGGCATAACCTCCGCACCATGGGATATCTGTTCCCAAATGGTCACATCATACCCCTGGTGGAAGACCCACGGGCAGGGGATGTCCCGTACAACAACCTTTTCATTCTCTTGCAACTCCGGAACACGTTGAGATCGCTCATACCTTCCTATCCACTACATCCCAGAAACTTTCCCCCACTAACGCTGGCGATGGCTGATGCAGATGGAGACCGCATGACCTCTCGACTGTACTGAGCATGTATTGCCCTGAAACCAGACACCACTACACGTGTGCAGGAGACCTGGGCGACAGAACTGTGGATAACAATCACAGATAAGCTATAGCAAATCCAATGTATCTCCATTAGCCATAAGCATAAGCTTTTGCATTTTAAATGTATACATCCCTGCTACCTTTCGGCTCTCGACATTGCCACTTTTGACCATACCAGATCAGATAGATATGTTAAGTGTCAGGCCCCAGGGGCAGACTTCACGCACCTAACTTGGACATGCCCAGTGGTGACCACATATTGGATAGCAGTGTTCGAGCAAATCTCTGCCATGATTGGCACTGAACTATCGCCCGATCTGCTAGTGGCACTTCTAGGCTACACTCAGAATGTACCTCGCTCCACCCATCGACTAACCTCCTTGGCACTATTGCTGGGCAAGCGGGAAATTGCACTACACTAGGGAAGCGCCAGACCACCCACTCCTTCGGAATGGCTCGGGAGCATGATCCGCTGTGAGAACATGGGCAAAGACTATGCCCACCTACAACCCCTTACTTCACGTCCGAAGGACATCTGGCTGCCTTTCCGCACATATCTCCACTCTGTTGACCAGGATAACACCAAGTGACACCTGTCTCCATCATATATGCCGGTAGTTCCTACATGTTTAGAGCCACGTCAGCCTATGTTCCTGAGTTTTCGGGTCATGATAATTGCTGTATATCTATGATGACTAACCAATACCGGTGTGTGTAGGAGGGTGCAAGGGGAGTGACAGGCCTCTCCTTTCTGACTTCTCCCTAAAATGACAAGTGTGTGTAGTAGTGAATGGGGGAGACTGGCCTCTCCTACAAGACCTCTCTCTCAAATGATGGGTGTGCATATTAGGGTGTGTGGATGGACTGGCCTCTCATTTGAGTCCTCTCTCTCACATGACTGATGTGTGTAGGTGGTGTATGAGGAGTGACAGACCTCTACTTTGTGACCACTCTCTCAAATGACAAGCATGCGTAGTAGTGATAGGGGGGGACTGGCCTCTCCTTCGAGACCTCTCTTTCAGATTACCAGTGTATATAATAGGGTGTGAGGAGGGACAACACTCTCCTTTCAGACCCCTCTCTCAGGTGACAGGTGTGCCTAGTATGGTGCAGACAGGGACTGGCCTGTCTGTTGAGACCTCTCTCTTGGATGATGGGTGTGTGTTGTAGGGTGCAGAGAGGGACAGGGATCTCCTTCCAGACCTCTCTCTCAGATGACAGGGGTGTGTAAATGGGTGTGTAGAGGGACTAGCCTCTCTGCTGAGACCTCTCTCTGTAATGATGGGTATGTGTAGTAGGGTTTAGGGAAGGACTGCGCTCTCCTTTCAGACCTCTCTCTGAGATGACAGGTGTGCGTTAGGTGTGTATAGTAGGGTGAGAGGAGGGACTAGCTTCACCTTTCAGACCTCTGTCTAAGATGATGGCTGTGCCTTGTAGGGTGTGTGTACGAACCTTAACTATACTCACAACTCTTTCCAAGTCAGTGAGCATAAATAGTAGACTTTAATAAACACCACCTCCAATAGACTCCTTTCTACAGTAAAAAGTGTGCATAGCAGAGTGCATTCAAACATCATCTACTGCTTCCTACTTTTCACGATCCTGTGAGAGTCTTGTGAGATTGTAAAAATTTTTGAAAAAAAGAATTAACTATTTACTCAGCACAGTATTTATTTGTTACACCCTTCTTCTCAAAAACATTTATTATCTTCACAGTAGTTATCCCTCAGACACCTCGTCTCTAAATCTACGAGGAGAGCATGCCTTTCTACTGCCCCCTTGCATAGCTTTTTTACTTCATTTCCACAACACCTCCAATTTTTCACAGTAAACAGTAATAGCGGCCATTTAATTTCTAACATAACAACAGACAGACAATCAGAGCGCTCGCTCTCGTGAGACTCACAGATGCCTCTTGCTCCATGAGAACATAAAGTCTCACAGGAAAAGGGGGCCTCTCGACCAATCACAGGGCTTCATTTTTGATTTTACTCTGAGGAGCCCAACTTCAAAATATACAATTATTTTTTACCCTTAATTTCTCATAACTACTGGATGGATTTACAACAAATCACAAAAAGCACAATCTGTGGACCTGAGAGCTAGCTTCCTGCTGAATTTGGTGAAATTCAAATTTAGCAGTTTTTGCTGTAGCCATGTCTAAAGAAGTATATGGAAAGTGCAGGGGGATTTTACATTTTGGGACTCTTTTTTCTTGGCCCCCCACTTGATGGATCACCCTGAAACTTTCTAGGAAGGAACTGAGGTGGATGAACTTTGTTTTGGAAAGTTTCGTGAAGATTTGTCAAAAGGGGCCAAAGTTATTAGCAAACCAAATATACATATATTTTTTTATTTATTTATTTCACTGAAAACTGAAAGGGGACGTTATAGTTAGGCATAGATTTCACTCATACACAACCAGTGAAATTCAGCAGTTATAGTTACCTGATCTAACTATAACTTACACCCCTGCAATGCACTGCTTATGGCCTTGCATATTACATCACTCTTGGCATTACCAGTGACATTACTGATGACATCACAGATGACATCTCAAATGACATCACTGATGACATCATCCACAGAACCATACACACACCCATAGAACCTCTCAGAGTGCTGAAGATTGGGGGCGGGCCTCCGACAAGCTCTCAGCAATCCCACTGAGTGGGTGCATACTGGAGGTATCAGGAGGGGTTCTTGGCCCCCAAGGATCCTCAGCATCCATGGGGACTTCATCCCCCAACCAGTAATATGCCAGGAGGTGCGTTTGCAGAGTGGTGGGGAAAGGGGGCGGGCCTCTGAAGAGCTCTCAGCAACCCTGCTGTGTGGAACATACTTGAGGTAACAGGAGGGGTTCTTGGCCCCAAAGGGCCCTCAGAATCCAAGGGGATTTCATCCCCCAACCACTAGTGCACCAGGAGGCATGTTTGCAGAGTGGTGGAGAAAGGGGACAAGGCCTCTGATGAGCCCTCAGCAATCCCGTTGTGTGGGACTTACTGGAGGTAATGGGAGGGGCACTTGGCCCCCAAGGACCCTCAGCATCCAAGGAGACTTCACCCCTTAACCAGTAGTGTGTGAAGAGGCACGTTTGCAGAGAGATGGAGAAAGCGGGTGGGGCATTCGATGAGCTCTCAGCAATCCACTGTGTGGCACTGACTGGAGGTAACAGGAGGGGTTTATTGGCCCCCAAGTACCCTCAGCATCCAAGGGGATTTGATCCCCCAACAAGTAGTGCTCCAGGAGGCACATTTGCAGAGTGGTGGACAAAGGGGGTGGGGCCTCTGATGAGCTGCGTCAGGAATGGAGGTTCCATAGGGGATGGGGGTTGCACTGAGCACCACAGGTGGATCCACAGATTTTGGAAAATGTAAAAAAATAATATTTTAACACATTTTAACAAAACAATTTATGCTTTCACCCCACTTATATCCCCCCAAGGGGTAAGGGAGTCTTTACCCTGACCCCTTCATAAACATTACAGCACAAATTTGAGCCCTGGGGACCATTTCCCAATAAAAGAAAATGGCGGCTGCAACTTTTCTGTGACGGTGCTGTCCACCAATGAGGTCTACATTGGTGTGCGGATCCGCAGATTCCTGCAGGAGGATCCTCATCCCTAAATATCTATATTTTTTGCCCTTTACTATCTCTAAAACTACTGAATGGATTTACACCAAATCACAAAAAGTGTGCTTTCGGGACCAAGAGCTAGCTTTCTGCCCAATTTGGTGTAATTCTTTGCAGCAGTTCGGCCGTAGGCGTGTTCAAAATCCCTAAGGGGAAGGAGCATGGGGAAAATGCATTTTTGGATCCCTTTTTCTCAGCCAACGCTTGACGGATCACCCCGACACTTTCAACACAGCAGCTGAACTTCCAAGAGTATAAGGTTTGAAAATTTTGAGAAGATTTATCAAGCGCAGCCAAAGTTATTAGCAAAACAAAAAACATTCTTCCTATGGAAACTAGGTCCTAACTCTATAACTACCTACTAACTGCTAGTAGATATATATATATATATATATATATATATATATATATATATATATATATACAGCGTTTCGAGCTCCCGGAGCTCGAAACGCGTTGGTGTTAATGCTTTAATGCTGCCTATTTACCTGTGGATTAAATAAGAACTACTATGAAAATGCTCCATTGAGTGCGCTCCATTTTTTCTCCCTGCTGGGAGAATTGCTAAAGGATATATATATATAAATATATATATATATATATATATATATTTATATATATATATATATTCACTGAAAAAACCATAGGTTTTAGGGACAGTTATAGTTAGTTGGACATTTCACTCGTACAAAACCCGTGAAATTCCCCCGTTATAGTTAGTTCAGCTAACTATAACTCGCACCCCGCAATGCACTGCTGATGACGTCACATATTACATCACTCATGACATGGTCAGTGACATCACTGATGACATCACTGATGACATCTCAAATGACATCACTGATGACATCATCCAGTGACTGTGTGTTTCTGTAAAGTTTAAATATTTTTAATATATATAGGGAAAGGCGTATTGAAGAATGAGTGGGTGTATAAGTGTCTGTATGGATGATTTAGTAGGTGCGTGACTAACTCTATAAGTGAGTGATTAAACGTATCTTACTGAATGCATGGGTTAGTGACTGGGTGAATGTCTGTATCCGTCTGTCTGTTGCTGTGTAAGTGGCTACATGGGTTTGTGAATAGCTACATGAGTGTCTATATGAGTTATTGATTTGTTGTCTGAGTATCTGTATGGGTGCCTGAGTGTTTGTGTGGGTGGGGTGTGTGCGACTCTGTGCATAGATGTGTGAGTGGGTGATTCACTGGGTGGATGGTTTCAAGAGTGCATCTGTGATGGACTGAATGGGTGGGTGAGTGTGTGTATGGGTGTGTTAGTGAGTGAATGTATATCTCAGTGGTACAAGTGTGAGTAACTACATATGTGAAAGGCAGTATATATGTGTGTTGGAGTATATAAAAGGCTATAAGCGAGAGTGTGTGATTGTGTTAGTGACTGTATGGATGAGTGTGTGCTTATATCAGTGATTGTATAAGAGCGTAAGAATGTGCTAGTATTTGTATGAGTAAGTGAGCTGGTGTGTGTATAACTGGATAGGTGAGTAAATGGCAGTGTGTTTAATTATTTGCATGACTGACTAGGTGTGTGAGTACCTCTATGGATGAGTGGCGGTGTTTGAGTGTCTATATAGGAGTATGAGTGCATATGATAGTCCTGTACTGAGTGACCGTAAGTATGAGTGACTGTACGGGTGAGTGAGTGGATGTGTGTGTAGACCTAAGAATCAGTGAGTGGGTATGTAGTTATTGGTGTTGGAGTGTCTATGGTTTTGCGAATGGCAGTCTGTAATTTAGAGTTGGTGTATCAAAGGTTATATTAGGGTGTGAGGAGGTGCATCAGATTATTACGTGGATGATGTCATCAGTGATGTCATTTGAGATGTCATCAGCGATGTCATCAGTGATGTCACTGACCATGTCATGAGTGATGTAATATGTGACGTCATCAGCAGTGCATTGCGGGGGCGCGAGTTATAGTTAGCTGAACTAACTATAACGGGGGAATTTCACGGGTTTTGTACGAGTGAAATGTCCAACTAACTATAACTGTCCCTAAAACCTATGGTTTTTTCAGTGAATTTGTAAGGTTTTTTAAATGCTATTTTCTAACTATAACCTGCCTGAAACCTATGGTTTTTTCAGTGAATTTCAAAGGTTTTTTAAATGCTAATTCCTAACTATAACATGTCTGAAACCTATGGTTTTTTTCAGTGAATTTCAAAGGTTTTGTAAATGACAATTTTTAAATGTATTAATTGTTATATTTATTTTTTTGATACTGATTTACTACATTTTTTTAAACTATTTATTTTTAGATATTTTATTTTTTAAATTACATTGTAATTACATTATACATTACATTACAAAATATACTTTCTCAGAATGATTTACTTTAGTTTAAATACTTTGCAAATAGGCAATAGACTTTTAAGTACAGTAGTTACAGTTGTTGCAATGGGCAACACACTTTCAAACACAATGCAACATTGAGCTCAATGTGAATTTCTAGTTAAATGCAATTAGTTACTTTATGGATTACTTTTCTAACCACAGGACTGGATCCTAGATTCAGTCCTGGGACATCTCCTGTAAACAGTTGAGTAAAAGCGTTTTGGGCCAGTAGTGATTTTTAAGGAATATTATTGTATTTTAAAAGTTGACACTTTCACCAATGTTATCCTATGGGAGAAAATTCACTTAGCAGGTAAGTAGTGTTATCGTTACTTTTTCCTACTCAGTGGTGGATCCTGGATCCAGCACTGGTGCATCTCCTGTAAACAGTTGAAAGAATGTGTTTAAGTCATACAGGCGATTTTTAAGGAATATTTGTAGTTTTTGAAAATCGACACTTTGAAACTTTTCTGCTGAAAACCAGACAATGGATTCCTATGGAAGGAAATACAAGTTACTGGTAAGTACGGTTAGAATTACTTTTCAGGATCTGTACTGGGCTCAAAGATGCAGCACTGAGGTCTCTCCTGATAACAGGTGAGTAAATTGGAATTCGTAGTTCAGCTGATTTTAGAGGAATATTATAAAGTTCCAAAACTCCACACTTAGAAGAATTTCCAAGTGAAACCAGTCAATGTTAGCCTATGGAAGGAAAATCAAGTTACTGGTAAGTACGGTTAGAATTACTTTTCAGGATCAGTACTGGGCTCAAAGATGCAGCACTGAGGTCTCTCCTGATAACAGGTGAGTAAATCGGAATTCGTAGTTCGGCTGATTTTAGAGGAATATTTGCACAATGGTGAAGGAAGGGGTGGGGCCTGAGGTGAGATGTCTGCAAACACGCCCTGTGGCGCGTTTTAAGTTGGAGAATTAATTCCTCCTCAATCCCGAGGGTCCCTAGGGGCCAACTAGCCCACCAGGTACCTCCAGTATGTGCCAGAGAGCTGCGTTGCAGAGAGGTGTTCAGAGGCCACGCCCCTTTTTACAACGCTTACTGGAGGTACCTGGTGGGCTAGTTGGCCCCCAGGGACCCTCAGGATTGAAGGGGATTTAAATCCCCATCTTAAAACGCGCCACGGGGCCTGTTTGCACACATGTCACCTGAAGCCCCGCCCCCTCCCTTCACCACTGTGCAAACGCACCCCGTGGCGCGTTTTAAGTTGGGGGATTAAGTCCCCTTGAAAACTGAGGGTCCCTGGGGACCAACTAGCCCACCAAGTACCTCCAGTAAGCGCTACAGAGCTGCGTTGCAGAGAGGTGTAAAAAGGGGCGTGGCCTCTGAACACCTCTCTGCACCCCGGGACACTGCAGGAGCTGGCCCTGGGGGGTGGTGGTCCCCAGGGCCATCAAGTGCTCCAGGAGGGGGGCCGCGCGGCCCCCCTCCCAACTTATTCAAAGCCCCGGGGAGGTGGTGGTCCCCGGGGCTCAGGGGCTCCGTAACGGACCACCATATTTAAATCTTTAGTGCCCTGGGGAGGTGGCGGTCCCAGGGGCGTGTGGGGGGGCTGGAGCCCTCCCCACACAGGCGATTTAAATTTTAAAAAAGAAGCCCGGGGGGTGGCGGTCCCCGGGGCTGCGGGAGGGCATAGTGCCCTCCCGCACCATTTTTATTAGAAAGCCCCTGGGGGTGGTGGGCCCCGGGGCTTGGGGGGCCTTAGAGGCCCCCCATTAACTATAAACCCACTCCCCACATGCCCCCGGGACTTGGCCCACCCGGGGGCAAAATAGCATCTGGTCTCCCGCGCTTCGATTTTTTTTTTTACTGCGGGATACGCGCACCGTAAAAGCGCATCCCGCCGATTTTTTTTTTTAATGCTTTTTTCTGCCCAGGGGGTCCTTGTGGGACCCCCTGAGCAGACCTAGGGGGTCAGGGGGTTTCTACCCTGCCCCCTTTGTGTGTTTGCGCACTTACGATTTTTTTATCGGCGGGATCCGCGCACCCTAAGCGCATCCCGCCGATTTAAAAAAAATGCTTTTTCTGCCTAGGGGACCTTGTGGGACCCCCTGAGCAGACCTAGGGGGTCAGGGTGTTTCTACCCTGCCCCCTTTTTGCGCACTTGTTTCTGTCCCTCGGTTCTACAGAGGGACAAAATGGCTGCCAACACTTCCTGATTTGGAGTGTTGACAGCCAATTAGCATGCAGCTCGTGATCGGGAGGGTACGCGGACCCTAAGCGGCCATAGATATATATGTGATTTTACTTTTGATTTTCTCAGCAACTACTGAACGGATTTACACCATTTAACATAAAGGGTTCTTTCTGAACCAAGAACTACCTCTTTGCCAAATTTGGTGTAATTCCGTTCAGCAGTTCGGGCTGTAGCCGTGGCTAAAGTTTCCCATGGGAAAATGAATGGGGAAAACACGTTTTGGGACCCCCATTTTTTCTCGGCCCCGCTTGACGAATCACCCCGAGACTTTCAGGATAGGAGCGGACCGGAGCGGGCCATAAAGTTTGAAAATTCCGCGAAGATTCGTCAACCGACGCAAGAGTTTTATCAAATAGAATGTTGCGGATTTCCTATGGAAAATAGGTCCTAACTATAACTATCTACTGGCGACCGCCAGTAGATTATATATATATATATATATATATATATATATATATATATTCACTGAAAAAACCATAGGTTTTAGGGACAGTTATAGTTAGTTGGACATTTCACTCGTACAAAACCATAGAAATTCTCCCGTTATAGTTAGTTCAGCTAACTATAACTCGCGCCCCGCAATGCACTGCTGATGACGTCACATATTACATCACTCATGACATGGTCAGTGACATCACTGATGACATCACTGATGACATCTCACATGACATCACTGATGACATCACTGATGACATCATCCAGTGACTGTGTGTTTCTGTAAAGTTTAAATATGTTTAATATATATAGGGAAAGGAGTATTGAAGAATGAGTGGGTGTATAAGTGTCTGAATGGATGATTTAGTACGTGAGTGACTGACTCTACAAGTGAGTGATTAAATGTATCTTACTGAATGCATGGGTTAGTGACTAAACTGTGTGAATGTCTGAATCCGTCTGTCTGTTGGTTTGTAAGCGGCTGCATGGCTTTCTGAATAGCTACATGAGTGTCTACATGGGTTATTGATTGATTGTCTGAGTATCTGTATGGGTGCCTGAGTGTTTGTGTGGGTGGGGTGTGTGTGACTCTGTGCATAGATGTGTGAGTTGGTGATTCACTTGGTGCATGTTTTCAAGAGTGCATCTGTGATGGACTGTATGGGTGGGTGAGTGTGTGTATGGGTGTGTTAGTGATTGAATGTATATCTCAGTGGTACATGTGTGAGTAACTACATATGTGAAAGGCAGTATATATGTGTGTTGGAGTATATAAATGGCTATAAGTGAGAGTGTGTGATTGTGAGAGTGGCTGTATGGATGAGTGTGTACTTGTATCAGTGATTGTATAAGAGCGTAAGAATGTGCTAGTATTTGTATGAGTAAGTGAGCTGGTGTGTGTATAACTGTATAGGTGAGTAAATGGGTGTGTGATTAAGTTTTTTGCATGAGTGACTAGGTGTGTGAGTACCTCTATGGATGAGTGGCGGTGTGTGAGTGTTTATATAGGTTCATGAGTGCATATGATAGTCCTGTACTGAGTGACTAAGTATGAGTGACTGTACGGGTGAGTGAGTGGATGTGTGTGTAGACCTAAGAATCAGTGAGTGGGTATGTAGTTTTTAATTAATTAATTAATTAATTAATTATTAATTAATTCAATTTCTAGAGCGCACGGCTACCTCCTGCGGAAGTGTCCCGGCGCTAGCAGTAAGTGCAGATAGCAAGCAGAAGCAGAAGAATTATGCAGTAGTTTGGGTTAGGCTGAACAGCCAGGTTTTTAAGGCCTTTCTGAACAGAGGCTCTGAGCTCGCCTTTCGAAGGTGAGCTGGCATAGAGTTCCACAAAGAGGCTGTTTTCACAGCAAAGGCACGACCCCCCATCCTGGCCTTTTTGAAGCGTGGGGTCACCATTAGGTCCTGATGGTTTGACCTTAGCGATCTTGATTGGCAATATTTCCGAAGTCTATGCTTCAGATATTGAGGGCCCACATCTGTCATGGATCTGAAAGCTAGTACCAATGCCTTAAATTCAATCCGTCTTCTGACAGGGAGCCAATGAAGGCTACGCAAGTGAGGAGAGATGTGGTGGCGAAGAGACACATTTCTGATCAGCCTAGCTGCAGCATTTTGTATAATCTGCAATTTTCTCAACAAATAATCTGGGAGCCCCAGGTAAAGACTATTTGCGTAGTCCAGTTGAGAGGTAACAAGTGCATGGACTAAATTTTTTCTGCAATTCATAGGCAGTAAATGCAGGACTCTTCGTAAACTTTTTAATTTCCAAAAGCATGCAGAAGAGACTTTACAAATTTGGGCACTACCCGAAAGATTAGTATCAAATCTAAATCCTAAATTCCTAGCAGAGTGCACCGGGCTAGGAGGGGGGTTAGGCTCTGCCGGCCACCAAAGTTCGGACGAAGGGGGAGATGATTGATTAAAAAACAGAACCTCGGTTTTATCTGTATTCAACTTCATGCAATTGTTCGTCATCCATGCCAAGATTTTTCGTAGACATAGTTTAAAATTCATGAAAGCTACCTCCGTGTGTTCTTTAAAAGAGAACACAAGCTGCGTATCATCAGCGTACGAGACCACCTTCACCCCACACTGTTCAATCTGTGTGGCGAGAGGGGCCAGGTATACATTAAAAAGGGTGGGGCTCAACGCCGAACCCTGTGGGACCCCACAGCTAATGGATCTAGAGGCCGAGATAAAGGGCGCAGGAACACATTTTGAGAACGGCCCTCTAGAAAGGTGCGGAACCAGTTTAGAACGGTGCCCTTCACACCAAGAGACTCAAGTCTCTCTAATAAGATATGGTGTGACACAGTGTCAAAGGCTGCGGACAAGTCCAACAGCACTAACATTGCACATCTGCCTTGGTCTACCGTTTCCCGTATGGTTTCCACCACTTCCAGAAGGGCCGTCTCTGTGCTGTATCCCTTCCTGAAACCCGACTGGGAGTCGTGGAGAAGATGGTTGATCTCCAGAAACTCTGACAATTGCATTTGGACTACCTTTTCCAGCACTTTGGCCGGTGCCGGGAGGAGAGAGATCGGTCTAAAGTTTTTTAGATCTGAAGGGTCCGCGTCATCTTTCTTTAAAATAGGTTGGACATAAGCCGTTTTCCATGACACAGGAAAAGTGCCCCGGCTCAGGGAGGAGTTCCATAAGGCATTCAAGACGGGATTGAGCCGAGGAGCCAGTAATTTAAAAAGATTAGCTGGACAAGGATCGGTTGGAGCACCTGATTTTATTTTACTAAGTTCCGCCAGTGAAGTGACTGTGCATAATGGCTGAAATTCCGACCAGATGTTAGAAGGACTGGGATTGTGGGCTGATGTAGCTAACAGTGGAGAGAACCCAGCTACGGGGAAAGAAGAGTAGATTTTCTGAATCTTATCATAGAAGAAACTAGAAAGATCTTCACATAGAGAGGCTGAGGGGGTAATGGTCCTCTTCAAGGCTAATGGTTTCAAAAAGCCTTGAACAATCTTGAATACTTCTTTAGTAGAATTATCTGCGATTTTAATCTGGTTGGCTACATAATCTCTGATTGTGTTACGTTTAGAAGTATGAAATTTCTTTAATGCCATTTTATATCTGCATTTGGCGTCGGTGTTATAGTTTTTTCTCCACAGGCGCTCCAGTTGCTTACATGAGCTTTTCTCCATCCGGAGTTGAGTAGTGAACCAGGGGGCAGAGGGACTTTTTCTGGACAACTTCATACTTTTAAGTGGAGCAACCTTGTCCAGGGCCAATGTGATCCAGTTGTTGAAGAGAGAGGCGTCTTGACTGGGCTCTCCCGTCAGTACTGGGATTGTGTCATCCAGCACACAGCCAATGATCTCTGGTATAACCTTCCTCCAATCCCTTCTTGTTTCAGGTGTGGGGCTAGCCTGATTCTTATTAGAAGGGATAGTCAAGTAAAAAGGAACTAAAAAATGGTCTGACCAGGTCAATGGGAGAGGAGTATCAACTCTTAAAGAGGGGATGTTGGTAAAAATGAGGTCCAACATGTGGCCAGCCACATGTGTAGGGGAAGAAACTTTTTGAGTCAAGTTCAACCCTTTAAGGGTATGTAATAATTGAACGGCTAGTGGGCATATATCGTTGTCCATATGGACATTGAAATCTCCAAGGATGGTGCAATTTGCGTATTTTAGAGAGAGAATCAGAAATAATATTATATAGTTCAGACCACTGAGCAGTCGGTGAGTCTGGGGGTCTATAAACCAGCAATCCAGCGAATGGGAAAGTGGGGGAGATTTGGACACAAAACGACAGTGCCTCAATTATCCCAGTATTCTCTATTTTCTTCACCGTAATCTCCCAGTCCCATCTATGGATCACCGCGAGTCCACCTCCTAGTCTATTACCAGGCCGATTGGCTACTGTAATCCTGTAGCCTTCTGGGACCGCAGAAGATAGGTCAGGAAGAGAATGATCCCTAAGCCAGGTTTCGGTTAAAAACATAAGGTCCCAAGAGCGAGACTCTAAATGGAACCAAATGTCATCAGCATGCCTAGGGAGGGATCTACAATTGACTAAACAAGCCCTAATTTCTGATTTGATAGTAACAGTGGGAGTACAGGCCGTCTGTACGGATACCGGTGGAACCAAGATATTGCTTTCTTTCCCATATGTACTGCTATCCAATGAGTAGGAGCATGTATCACAGCATCCATCCTGAGTGTTCCGCCCAACTTCCATATGACCCGAGTTTAAACAGATGGGCCTGATACATTCCATCGACGCAAACTTTAATAATTGTTCCCTAGTCCAAGTGCGGCGAGCTAAGTCTCCACGGGCATCGTGGCTGGCGCTAGGTGTTGGAGTGTCTATGGTTTGGAGAATGGCAGTCTGTAATTTAGAGTGGGTGTATCAAAAGTTATATTAGGGTGTGAGAAGATGCATGAAATTATCACATGGATGATGTCATCAGTGATGTCATTTGAGATGTCATCAGTGATGTCATCAGTGATGTCACTGACCATGTCATGAGTGATGTAATATGTGACGTCATCAGCAGTGCATTGCGGGCGCGAGTTATAGTTAGCTGAACTAACTATAACGGGGGAATTTCTATGGTTTTGTACGAGTGAATTTCAAAGGTTTTTTAAATGCTAATTTCTAACTATAACGTGTCTGAAACCTATGGTTTTTTCAGTGAATTTCAAAGGTTTTTTAAATGCTAATTTCTAACTATAACGTGCCTGAAACCTATGATTTTTTAAGTGAATTTCAAAGGTTTTTTTAAATGCTAGTTTCTAACTATGCCTACAGAGGTAGGACATGTGAAGAAAGAAGAAAAACGCACAGAAAGAAGCAAAGATGTGCAGAAAGAACCAACAGAGGAGCAGAAAGAGGCCTTGTTGCAAAATCATCCTGTGCCCACAACTTTTTCAGACGGGTACTGGTGGTAACTGACTCTGACTAACCAGAGCCAGTGCTATGCTAAAAGACACTTAGAATACAGTGAAAACACCTACATACACTAGGAACACTATGCGTTGGGGTACCCCTGTGATTAGCATGACCTCCTCTGCAAGTCCCTAGCACATAATAGGGCAGGGGGATTAAAACTACCTCTTAAAACGCGCTACAGGGCGCGTTTGCACAGTGGTGAAGGGAGGGGGGCCTGAGGTGACATGTGTGCAAACGCACCCCGTGGCGCGTTTTAAGTTGCGGGATTAAGTCCCTTGAATTCTGAGGGTCCCTGGGGCCCAACTAGCCCCCAGGTACCTACTGTTAGGACCACAGAGCTGAGTTGCAGAGAGGCGTTCCGAGGCCACGCACCTTTTTCACCTCTCTGCAACGCAACTCTGTTGTGCTTACTGAAGGTACCTGGTGGGCTAGTTGGCCCCAGGGTCCCTCAGGATTCAAAGGGAATTAATTCCCCAACTTAAAACGCACCACAGGGCGTGTTTGCGCACATGTCACCTGAGGCCCCGCCCCCTCCCTTCACCACTGTGCAAACGCGCCCCGTGGTGCGTTTTAAGTTGGGGGATTAGGTCACCTTGAATCCTGAGGGTCCCTGGGGCCCAACTAGCCCACTAGGTACTTCCAGTAAGCACCACAGGCCTGCGTTGCAATGCCTGTAACAAATTGTGCAGTTGTGTTTAGGTAATGAAGAGGGTTGTGCTGGGGGTAGTGTTTTAAGGTTTAGGGTAGTGCAGTGGTGTTTGTGTAGTGTAGGGGGTCATGCTGGGGGTAGATTTAGGGTTTAGGGTAGTGCAGTGGTGTTTGGGTAGTGTAGGGAGTCGTGCTGGGGGGAGTGTTTTAGGGTTTATGGTAGTGCAGTAGTGTTTGGGTAGTGTAGGGGGTCGTGCTGGGGGTAGTGTTTTAGGGTTTAGGGTAGTGCAGTGGTGTTTGGGTAGTGTAGGGGTCGTGCGGGGGTAGTGATTTAGGGTAGTGCAGTGATGTTTGGGTAGTGTAGGGGTACTGCTGGGGGTAGTGTTTTAGGGTTTAGGGTAGTGCAGTGGTGTTTGGGTAGTGTAGGGTACTGCTGGGGTAGTTTTTAGGGTTTACGGTAGTGCAGTGGTGTTTGAGTAGTGTAGTGGTTCGTGCTGGGGTAGTTTTTAGGGTTTAGGGTAGTGCAGTGGTGTTTGTGTAGTGTAGGGGGTAGTGTTTTAGGGTTTAGGGTAGTGCAGTGGTGTTTGTGTAGTGTAGGAGGTCGTGTTTTAGGGTTTAGGGTAGTGCAGTGGTCTTTGGGTAGTGTAGGGAGTCGTGCGGGGAAGTGTTTTAGGGTTTAGGGTAGTGTAGGGGGTCATGCGGGGTAGTGTTTTAGGGATTAGGGTAGTGCATTGGTGTTTGGGTAGTGTAGGGGTCATGCGGGGGTAGTGTTTTAGGGTTTAGGGCAGTGCAGTGGTGTTTGGGTAGTGTAGGGGGTCGTGCTGGGGGAGTGTTTTAGGGTTTAGGCAGTGCAGTGGTGTTCGGGTAGTGTAGGGGGTCGTGCTGGGGGAGTGTTTTAGGGTTTAGGGCAGTGCAGTGGTGTTCGGGTAGTGTAGGGGATCGTGCTGGGGGAGTGTTTGAGGGTTTAGGGCAGTGCAGTCGTGTTCGGGTAGTGTAGGGGGTTGTGCTGGGGGTAGTATTTTAGGGTTTAGGGTAGTGCAGTGGTGTTCGGGTAGTGTAGGGGGTCGTGCTGGGGGTAGTGTTCTAGGGGTTTAGGGCAGTGCAGTGGTGTTTTGGGCAGTGTAGGGGGTAATGCTGGGGGTGGTGTTTTAGGGTTTAGGGCAGTGCAGTGGTGTTCGGGCAGTGTAGGGGGTCGTGCTGGGGGTGGTGTTTCAGGGTTTAGGGCAGTGCAGTGGTGTTCGGGCAGTGTAGGGGGAGGTGTTTCAGGGTTTAGGGCAGTGCAGTGGTGTTTGGGCAGTGTAGGGGGACGTGCGGTGGGTAGTGTTTTTAGGGTTTAGGGCAGTGCAGTGGTGTTTGGGTAGTGTAGGGGTCGTGCTGGGGGGAGTGTTTTAGGGTTTAGGGCAGTGCAGTGGTGTTCGGGCAGTGTAGGGGGTCGTGCTGGGGTGGTGTTTCAGGGTTTAGGGCAGCGCAGTGGTGTTTCGGGCAGTGTAGGGGGTGGTGGTTTCAGGGTTTAGGCCAGTGCAGTGGTGTTTGGGCAGTGTAGGGGGACGTGCAGGGGTGGTGTTTCAGGGTTTAGGGCAGTGGTGGGTTCGGGCAGTGTAGGGGGTCGTGCTGGGGGTGGTGTTTCAGGGTTTGGGGCAGTGCAGTGGTGTTCGAGCAGTAAAGGGGGTCGTGCTGGGGGTGGTGTTTCAGGGTTTAGGGCAGTGCAGTGGTGTTCGGGCAGTGTAGGGGGTCATGCAGGGGTGGTGTTTCAGGGTTTAGGGCAGTGCAGTGGTGTTCGGGCAGTGTAGGGGGTCGTGCTGGGGCTGGTGTTTCAGGGTTTAGGGCAGTACAGTGGTGTTCGGGCAGTGTAGGGGGTCGTGCTGGGGCTGGTGTTTCAGGGTTTAGGGCAGTGCAGTGGTGTTCGGGCAGTGTAGGGGTTGTGCTGGGGCTGGAGTTTCAGGGTTTAGGGCAGTGCAGTGGTGTTCAGGCAGTGTAGGTGGTCGTGCTGGGGCTGGTGTTTCAGGGTTTAGGGCAGTGCAGTGGTGTTCGGGCAGTGTAGGGGGTCTTGCTGGGGCTGGTGTTTCAGGGTTTAGGGCAGTGCAGTGGTGTTCGGGCAGTGTAGGGGGTCTTGCTGGGGCTGGTGTTTAAGGGTCTAGGGCAGTGCAGTGGTGTTCGGGCAGTGTAGGGGGTCTTGCTGGGGCTGGTGTTTCAGGGTTTTAGGGCAGTGCAGTGGTGTTCGGACAGTGTAGGGGGTCGTGCTGGGGGTGGTGTTTCAGGGTTTAGGGCAGTGCAGTGGTGTTCGGGCAGTGTAGGGGGTCGTGCTGGGGCTAGTGTTTCAGGATTTAGGGCAGAGCAATGGTGTTCAGGCAGTGTAGGGGGTTGTGCTGGGTGTGGTGTTTCAGGGTTTAGGGCAGTGCAGTGGTGTTCGTGCAGTGTAGGGGGGTGGTGGTGTTTCAGGGTTTAGGGCAGTGGTGTTCAGGCAGTGTAGGGGTCTTGCTGGGGGTGATGTTTCAGGGTTTAGGGCAGTGCAGTGGTGTTCGGGCAGTGTAGGGGGTCGTGCTGGGGGTGGTGTTTCAGGGTTTAGGGCAGTGCAGTGGTGTTCCGGCAGTGTAGGGGGTCGTGCTGGGGGTGGTGTTTCAGGGTTTAGGGCAGTGCAGTGGTGTTCGGGCAGTGTAGGGGGTCGTGCTGGGGGTGGTGTTTCAGGGTTTAGGGCAGTGCAGTGGTGTTCGGGCAGTGTAGGGTGTCATGCTGAGGGGTGGTGTTTCAGGGTTTAGGGCAGTGCAGTGGTGTTCGGGCAGTGTAGGGGGTCAGTGCAGGGGGTGGTGTTTCAGGGTTTAGGGCAGTGCAGTGGTGTTTGGGCAGTGTAGGGGGTCATGCAGGGGGTGGTGTTTCAGGGATTAGGGCAGTGCAGTGGTGTTCGGCCAGTGTAGGGGTCTTGCTGGGGGTGGTGTTTCAGGGTTTAGTGCTGTGGGGTTCGGGCAGTGTAGGGGTCTTGCTGGGGGTGGTGTTTCAGGGTTTAGGGCAGTGCAGTGGTGTTCGGGCAGTGTAGGGGGTCATGCTGGGGGTGGTGTTTCAGGGTTTAGGGCAATGCAGTGGTGTTCGTGCAGTGTAGGGGGTCGTGCTGGGGCTGGTGTTTGAGGGTTTAGGGTAGTGCAGTGGTGTTCGGGCAGTGTAGGGGGTCGTGCTGGGGCTGGTGTTTCAGGGTTTAGGGCAGTGCAGTGGTGTTCGGGCAGTGCAGGCGGTCGTGCTGGGGCTGGTGTTTCAGGGTTTAGGGCAGTGCAGTGGTGTTCGGGCAGTGTACGGGGTCGTGCTGGGGCTGGTGTTTCAGGGTTTAGGGCAGTGCAGTGGTGTTCGGGCAGTGTAGGGGGTCGTGCTGGGGGTGGTGTTTCAGGGTTTAGGGCAGTGCAGTGGTGTTCGGGCAGTGTAGGGGTCGTGCTGGGGCTGGTGTTTCAGGGTTTAGGGCAGTGCAGTGGTGTTCGGGCAGTGTAGGGGGTCGTGCTGGGGGTGGTGTTTCAGGGTTTAGGGCAGTGCAGTGGTGTTCGGGCAGTGTAGGGGTCGTGCTGGGGGTGGTGTTTCAGGGTTTGGGCAGTGCAGTGGTGTTCGGGCAGTGTAGGGGGTCTTGCTGGGGGTGGTGTTTCAGGGTTTAGGGAGCAGTGGTGTTCGGGCAGTGTAGGGGGTCTTGCTGGGGTGGTGTTTCAGGGTTTAGGGCAGTGCAGTGGTGTTCGGGCAGTGTAGGGTGTCTTGCTGGGGGTAGTGTTTCAGGGTTTAGGGCAGTGCAGTGGTGTTCGGGCAGTGTAGGGGGTCATGCTGGGGGTGGTGTTTCAGGGTTTAGGGCAGTGCAGTGGTGTTCGGGCAGTGTAGGGGATCGTGCTGGGGTGGTGTTTCAGGGTTTAGGGCAGTGCAGTGGTGTTCGGGCAGTGTAGGGGGTCGTGCTGGGGGTGGTGTTTCAGGGTTTAGGAGCAGTGGTGTTCGGGCAGTGTAGGGGTCTTGCTGGGGTTGATGTTTCAGGGTTTAGGGCAGTGCAGTGGTGTTCGGGCAGTGTAGGGGTCGTGCTGGGGGTGGTGTTTCAGGGTTTAGGGCAGTGCAGTGGTGTTCGGGCAGTGTAGGAGGTCGTGCAGGGGGTGGTGTTTCAGGGTTTAGGGCAGTGCAGTGGTGTTCGGGCAGTGTAGGGGTCGTGCTGGGGGTGGTGTTTTAGGGTTTAGGGCAGTGCAGTGGTGTTCGGGCAGTGTAGGGGGTCATGCTGGGGGTGGTGTTTCAGGGTTTAGGGCAGTGCAGTGGTGTTCGGGCAGTGTAGGGGGTCATGCAGGGGGTGGTGTTTCAGGGTTTAGGGCAGTGCAGTGGTGTTCGGGCAGTGTAGGGGGTCGTGCTGGGGGTGGTGTTTCAGGGTTTAGGGCAGTGCAGTGGTGTTCGGGCAGTGTAGGGTGTCTTGCTGGGGGTGGTGTTTCAGGGTTTAGGTGCAGTGGTGGTTTCGGGCAGTGTAGGGGTCTTGCTGGGGGTGGTGTTTCAGGGTTTAGGGCAGTGCAGTGGTGTTCGGGCAGTGTAGGGGTCGTGCTGGGGCTGGTGTTTCAGGGTTTAGGGCAGTGCAGTGGTGTTCGGGCAGTGTAGGGGGTCGTGCTGGGGCTGGTGTTTCAGGGTTTAGGGCAGTGCAGTGGTGTTCGGGCAGTGTAGGGGTCGTGCTGGGGCTGGTGTTTCAGGGTTTAGGGCAGTGCAGTGGTGTTCGGGCAGTGTAGGCGGTCGTGCTGGGGCTGGTGTTTCAGGGTTTAGGGCAGTGCAGTGGTGTTCGGGCAGTGTAGGGGGTCGTGCTGGGGCTGGTGTTTCAGGGTTTAGGGCAGTGCAGTGGTGTTCGGGCAGTGTAGGGGGTCGTGCTGGGGGTGGTGTTTCAGGGTTTAGGGCAGTGCAGTGGTGTTCGGGCAGTGTAGGGGGTCGTGCTGGGGCTGGTGTTTCATGGTTTAGGGCAGTGCAGTGGTGTTCGGGCAGTGTAGGGGGTCGTGCTGGGGGTGGTGTTTCAGGGTTTAGGGCAGTGCAGTGGTGTTCGGGCAGTGTAGGGGGTCCTGCTGGGGCTGGTGTTTCAGGGTTTTGGGCAGTGCAGTGGTGTTCGGGCAGTGTAGGGGGTCTTGCTGGGGGTGGTGTTTCAGGGTTTAGGGCAGTGGTGTTCGGGCAGTGTAGGGGGTCTTGCTGGGGGTGGTGTTTCAGGGTTTAGGGCAGTGCAGTGGTGTTCGGGCAGTGTAGGGGGTCCTGCTGGGGGTGGTGTTTCAGGGTTTAGGGCAGTGCAGTGGTGTTCGTGCAGTGTAGGGGTCATGCTGGGGCTGGTGTTTCAGGGTTTAGGGCAGTGCAGTGGTGTTCTGGCAGTGTAGGGGTCGTGCTGGGGGTGGTGTTTCAGGGTTTAGGGCACTGCAGTGGTGTTCGGGCAGTGTAGGGTGTCGTGCTGGGTCTGTTGTTTCAGGGTTTAGGGCAGTGCAGTGGTGTTCGGGCAGTGTAGGGGTTGTGCAGGGGGTGGTGTTTCAGGGTTTAGGGCAGTGCAGTGGTGTTCGGGCAGTGTAGGGGTCGTGCTGGGGGTGGTGTTTCAGGGTTTAGGGTAGTGCAGTGGTGTTCGGGCAGTGTAGGGGGTCTTGCTGGGGGTGGTGTTTCAGGGTTTAGGGCAGTGGTGGTGTTCGGGCAGTGTAGGGGTCTTGCTGGGGGTGGTGTTTCAGGGTTTAGGGCAGTGCAGTGGTGTTCGTGGCAGTGTAGGGGGTCGTGCTAGGGGTGGTGTTTCAGGGTTTAGGGCAGTGCAGTGGTGTTCGGGCAGTGTAGGGGGTCGTGCTGGGGGTGGTGTTTCAGGGTTTAGGGCAGTGCAGTGGTGTTCGGGCAGTGTAGGGGGTCGTGCTGGGGGTGGTGTTTCAGGGTTTAGGGCAGTGCAGTGGTGTTCGGGCAGTGTAGGGGGTCATGCTGGGGGTGGTGTTTCAGGGTTTAGGAGCAGTGGTGTTCGGGCAGTGTAGGGGTCTTGCTGGGGGTGATGTTTCAGGGTTTAGGGCAGTGCAGTGGTGTTCGGGCAGTGTAGGGGGTCGTGCTGGGGGTAGTGTTTCAGGGTTTAGGGCAGTGCAGTGGTGTTCGGGCAGTGTAGGGGTCGTGCTGGGGGTGGTGTTTCAGGGTTTAGGGCAGTGCAGTGGTGTTCGGGCAGTGTAGGAGGTCGTGCTGGGGGTGGTGTTTCAGGGTTTAGGGCAGTGCAGTGGTGTTCGGGCAGTGTAGGGCGTCGTGCTGGGGCTGGTGGTTCAGGTTTAGGGCAGTGCAGTGGTGTTCGGGCAGTGTAGGGGGTCGTGCAGGGGGTGGTGTTTCAGGGTTTAGGGCAGTGCAGTGGTGTTCGGGCAGTGTAGGGGGTCATGCTGGGGGTAGTGTTTCAGGGTTTAGGGTAGTGCAGTGGTGTTTGGGCAGTGTAGGGGGTCGTGCTGGGGGTGGTGTTTTAGGGTTTAGGGTAGTGCAGTGGTGTTTGTGCAGTGTAGGGGTCGTGCTGGGGTGGTGTTTCAGGGTTTAGGTGCAGTGGTGTTCGGGCAGTGTAGGGGGTCGTGCTGGGGGTGGTGTTTCAGGGTTTAGGGCAGTGCAGTGGTGTTCGGGCAGTGTAGGGGGTCGTGCTGGGGGTGGTGTTTCAGGGTTTAGGGCAGTGCAGTGGTGTTCAGTGTAGGGGGTCGCTAGGGGTGGTGTTTCAGGGTTTAGGGCAGTGGTGTTCGGGCAGTGTAGGGGGTCTTGCTGGGGTTGGTGTTTCAGGGTTTAGGCAGTGCAGTGGTGTTCGGGCAGTGTAGGGGTCGTGCTGGGGGTGGTGTTTCAGGGTTTAGGGCAGTGCAGTGGTGTTCGGGCAGTGTAGGGGGTCGTGCAGGGGGTGGTGTTTCAGGGTTTAGGCAGTGCAGTGGTGTTCGGGCAGTGTAGGGGTCGTGCAGGGGGTGGTGTTTCAGGGTTTAGGGCAGTGCAGTGGTGTTCGGGCAGTGTAGGGGGTCGTGCTGGGGGTGGTGTTTCAGGGTTTAGGGCAGTGCAGTGGTGTTCGGGCAGTGTAGGGGGTCGTGCTGGGGGTGGTGTTTCAGGGTTTAGGGCAGTGCAGTGGTGTTCGGGCAGTGTAGGGGGTCGTGCTGGGGGTGGTGTTTCAGGGTTTAGGGCAGTGCAGTGGTGTTCGGGCAGTGTAGGGGTCGTGCTGGGGGTGGTGTTTCAGGGTTTAGGGCAGTGCAGTGGTGTTCGGGCAGTGTAGGGGGTCGTGCTGGGGGTGGTGTTTCAGGGTTTAGGCAGTGCAGTGGTGTTCGGGCAGTGTAGGGGGTCTTGCTGGGGGTGGTGTTTCAGGGTTTAGGGCAGTGGTGTTCGGGCAGTGTAGGGGGTCGTGCTGGGGGTGGTGTTTCAGGTTTAGGGCAGTGCAGTGGTGTTCGGGCAGTGTAGGAGGTCTTGCTGGGGGTGGTGTTTCAGGGTTTAGGGCAGTGCAGTGGTGTTCGGGCAGTGTAGGGGTCGTGCTGGGGCTGGTGTTTCAGGGTTTAGGGCATTGCAGTGGTGTTCGGGCAGTGTTGGGGGTTGTGCTGGGGGTGGTGTTTCAGGGTTTAGGGCAGTGCAGTGGTGTTCGGGCAGTGTAGGGGGTCGTGCTGGGGCTGGTGTTTCAGGGTTTAGGGCAGTGCAGTGGTGTTCGGGCAGTGTAGGGGGTCGTGCTGGGGGCTGGTGTTTCAGGGTTTAGGGCAGTGCAGTGGTGTTCGGGCAGTGTAGGGGGTCATGCTGGGGGTAGTGTTTCAGGGTTTAGGGCAGTGCAGTGGTGTTCGGGCAGTGTAGGGGGTCGTGCTGGGGGTGGTGTTTCAGGGTTTAGGGCAGTGCAGTGGTGTTCGTGCAGTGTAGGGGTCGTGCTGGGGATGGTGTTTCAGGGTTTAGGCAGGCAGTGGTGTTCGGGCAGTGTAGGGGGTCGTGCTGGGGGTGGTGTTTCAGGGTTTAGGGCAGTGCAGTGGTGTTCGGGCAGTGTAGGGGGTCGTGCTGGGGGTGGTGTTTCAGGGTTTAGGGCAGTGCAGTGGTGTTCGGGCAGTGTAGGGGTCGTGCTGGGGGTGGTGTTTCAGGGTTTAGGGCAGTGCAGTGGTGTTCGGGCAGTGTAGGGGGTCTTGCTGGGGGTGGTGTTTCAGGGTTTAGGGCAGTGCAGTGGTGTTCGGGCAGTGTAGGGGGTCGTGCTGGGGGTGGTGTTTCAGGGTTTAGGGCAGTGCAGTGGTGTTCGGGCAGTGTAGGAGGTCGTGCTGGGGGTGGTGTTTCAGGGTTTAGGGCAGTGCAGTGGTGTTCGGGCAGTGTAGGGGGTCGTGCTGGGGGTGGTGTTTCAGGGTTTAGGGCAGTGCAGTGGTGTTCGGGCAGTGTAGGGGGTCGTGCTGAGGGGTGGTGTTTCAGGGTTTAGGGCAGTGCAGTGGTGTTCGGGCAGTGTAGGGGGTCGTGCAGGGGGTGGTGTTTCAGGGTTTAGGGCAGTGCAGTGGTGTTTGGGCAGTGTAGGGGGTCGTGCTGGGGGTGGTGTTTCAGGGTTTAGGGCAGTGCAGTGGTGTTCGGCCAGTGTAGGTGGTCTTGCTGGGGGTGGTGTTTCAGGGTTTAGTGCAGTGGGTGTTCGGGCAGTGTAGGGGGTCTTGCTGGGGGTGGTGTTTCAGGGTTTAGGGCAGTGCAGTGGTGTTCGGGCAGTGTAGGGGGTCTTGCTGGGGCTGGTGTTTCAGGGTTTAGGGCAGTGCAGTGGTGTTCGGGCAGTGTAGGGGGTCGTGCTGGGGCTGGTGTTTCAGGGTTTAGGGTAGTGCAGTGGTGTTCGGGCAGTGTAGGGGGTCGTGCTGGGGCTGGTGTTTCAGGGTTTAGGGCAGTGCAGTGGTGTTCGGGCAGTGTAGGCGGTCGTGCTGGGGCTGGTGTTTCAGGGTTTAGGGCAGTGCAGTGGTGTTCGGGCAGTGTACGGGGTCGTGCTGGGGCTGGTGTTTCAGGGTTTAGGCAGTGCAGTGGTGTTCGGGCAGTGTAGGGGGTCTTGCTGGGGGTGGTGTTTCAGGGTTTAGGGCAGTGCAGTGGTGTTCGGGCAGTGTAGGGGGTCGTGCTGGGGCTGGTGTTTCATGGTTTAGGGCAGTGCAGTGGTGTTCGGGCAGTGTAGGGGGTCGTGCTGGGGGTGGTGTTTCAGGGTTTAGGGCAGTGCAGTGGTGTTCGGGCAGTGTAGGGGTCCTGCTGGGGGTGGTGTTTCAGGGTTTAGGGCAGTGCAGTGGTGTTCGGGCAGTGTAGGGGGTCTTGCTGGGGGTGGTGTTTCAGGGTTTAGGAGTGCAGTGGTGTTCGGGGCAGTGTAGGGGGTCTTGCTGGGGGTGATGTTTCAGGGTTTAGGGCAGTGCAGTGGTGTTCGGGCAGTGTAGGGGTCTTGCTGGGGGTAGTGTTTCAGGGTTTAGGGCAGTGCAGTGGTGTTCGTGCAGTGTAGGGGGTCGTGCTGGGGGTGGTGTTTCAGGGTTTAGGGCAGTGCAGTGGTGTTCGGGCAGTGTAGGGGATCGTGCAGGGGGTGGTGTTTCAGGGTTTAGGGCAGTGCAGTGGTGTTCGGGCAGTGTAGGGGTCGTGCTGGGGGTGGTGTTTCAGGGTTTAGGGCAGTGCAGTGGTGTTCGGGCAGTGTAGGGGGTCGTGCTGGGGGTGGTGTTTCAGGGTTTAGGGCAGTGCAGTGGTGTTCGGGCAGTGTAGGGGTCGTGCTGGGGCTGGTGTTTCAGGGTTTAGGGCAGTGCAGTGGTGTTCGGGCAGTGTAGGGGGTCTTGCTGGGGGTGGTGTTTCAGGGTTTAGGGCAGTGGTGTTCGGGCAGTGTAGGGGTCTTGCTGGGGGTGGTGTTTCAGGGTTTAGGGCAGTGCAGTGGTGTTCGGGCAGTGTAGGGGGTCTTGCTGGGGGTAGTGTTTCAGGGTTTAGGGCAGTGCAGTGGTGTTCGGGCAGTGTAGGGGGTCGTGCTGGGGATGGTGTTTCAGGGTTTAGGGCAGTGCAGTAGTGTTCGGGCAGTGTAGGGGGTCGTGCAGGGGGTGGTGTTTCAGGGTTTAGGGCAGTGCAGTGGTGTTCGGGCAGTGTAGGGGGTCGTGCTGGGGGTGGTGTTTCAGTGGTTTAGGGCAGTGCAGTGGTGTTCGGGCAGTGTAGGGGGTCGTGCTGGGGGTGGTGTTTCAGGGTTTAGGAGTGCAGTGGTGTTCGGGCAGTGTAGGGGGTCTTGCTGGGGGTGGTGTTTCAGGGTTTAGGCAGTGCAGTGGTGTTCGGGCAGTGTAGGAGGTCTTGCTGGGGGTAGTGTTTCAGGGTTTAGGGCAGTGCAGTGGTGTTCGGGCAGTGTAGGGGTCGTGCTGGGGGTGGTGTTTCAGGGTTTAGGGCAGTGCAGTGGTGTTCGGGCAGTGTAGGAGGTCGTGCAGGGGGTGGTGTTTCAGGGTTTAGGGCAGTGCAGTGGTGTTCGGGCAGTGTAGGGCGTCGTGCTAGGGGTGGTGGTTCAGGGTTTAGGGCAGTGCAGTGGTGTTCGGGCAGTGTAGGGGTCGTGCTAGGGGCTGGTGTTTCAGGGTTTAGGGCAGTGCAGTGGTGTTCGGGCAGTGTAGGGGTCATGCTGGGGGTAGTGTTTTAGGGTTTAGGGTAGTGCAGTGGTGCTTGTGTAGTGTAGGGGTCGTGCTGGGGGTAGTGTTTTAGGTTTAGGGTAGTGCAGTGGTGTTTGTGTAGTGTAGGGGGTCATGTTTTAGGGTAGTGCAGTGGTGTTTGGGTAGTGTAGGGGGTCGTGCTGGGGGTAGTGTTTTAGGATTTAGGTTAGTGCAGTGGTGTTTGGGTAGTGTAGGGGTCGTGCTAGGGGTAGTGTTTTAGGTTTAAGGTAGTGCAGTGGTGTTTGTGTAGTGTAGGGGGTCGTGCTGGGGGTAGTGTTTTAGGGTTTAGGGTAGTGCAGTGGTGTTTGGGTAGTGTAGGGGTCGTGCTGGGGGTAGTGTTTTAGGGTTTAGGGTAGTGCAGTGGTGCTTGTGTAGTGTAGGGGGTCATGCTGGGGGTAGTGTTTTAGGGTTTAGGGTAGTGCAGTGGTGTTTGTGTAGTGTAGGGGTCATGTTTTAGGGTAGTGCAGTGGTGTTTGGGTAGTGTAGGGGTCGTGCTGGGGGTAGTGTTTTAGGATTTAGGTTAGTGCAGTGGTGTTGGGGTAGTGTTTTAGGTTTAGGGTAGTGCAGTGGTGTTTGTGTAGTGTAGGGGGTCATGCTGGGGGTAGTGTTTTAGGGTTTAGGATAGTGCAGTGGTGCTTGTGTAGTGTAGGGGTCGTGCTGGGGTAGTGTTTTAGGGTTTAGGGTAGTGCAGTGGTGTTTTTGTAGTGTAGGGGGGTCATGTTTTAAGATGCAACGCTCCAATACCTGACCAGTCTGCACTACATAAAACTGCAAAAATCTAAAAATAAAAAGTGTTTTGCACACTTTTGTCATTGGGCTATATGTGGGCTACATCTGGGTAATATTTGTGCTACATTTGGGCTCTTTTTTCACTGGTGGCCATCTTGGAAGACTTCTTTGTTATGAAGTTTCCTAATTTCCTCATTTACTGCAGTCTCCTCAGTAGGAAATGCTTTCAGTTTTTTACTTTGATTCCATCAAGAAGGCATTCAGATGTGTCACACATTTGCCATAAATTCAGAATGTTAGCACTCTAGTTGTTCATTAGATCACTGTAGTAAAGCTACTGCTCACCAAGGAGTTAACTGGAAGTCTACTGCTGGTATTGAAAGTGATTGTTTCAGTCTGCATGTCAGAATTTTCTAATGAAATAGAAGAGGATTTGAGATCTCACTTAAAACATGCACTAAATTTTCTTTTTGCAGCACTAACCATAATTTCTATGGCAAAATGAACCCCTCATTTTGTTCCTTTTTAAATTAAATGTTTTAAGTGTTACCAGTTTATTCCAATCAAGATGGCTTCAGGTGTGCCATACTTTTGTCATAAGTAAGGCTGTTAGCACTCTAGTTGTTCTTTAGAACACTCTGGGAAGCTGCAGTAGAACACAAAGGCATCAACTGACAGGCTGCTCCTGTTGAAATATAACAGGAAGATATTTGAGATCTCACTTAAAACATGTCCTAATTTTTCTTTCTACAGCACTAACCATAATTTCTATGGCAAAATGAACCCCTCATTTTGTTCCTTTTTAAATTAAATGTTTTAAGTGTTACCAGTTTATTCCAATCAAGATGGCTTCAGGTGTGCCATACTTTTGTCATAAGTAAGACTGTTAGCGCTCTAGTTGTTCTTTAGAACACTCTGGGAAGCTGCAGTAGAACACAAAGGCATCAACTGACAGGCTGCTCCTGTTGAAATATAACAGGAAGATATTTGAGATCACACTTGAAACATGTCCTAATTTTTCTTTCCAGAGCACTAACCATAATTTCTATGACAAGATGAACCCCATCATTTTGTTCCTTTTTAAATTAAATGTTTTAAGTGTTACCAGTTTATTCCAATCAAGATGGCTTCAGGTGTGCCATACTTTTGTCATAAGTAAGGCTGTTAGCACTCTAGTTGTTCTTTAGAACACTCTGGGAAGCTGCAGTAGAACACAAAGGAATCAACTGACAGTCTCTGCCCTTGTTGGATGTACATGTTTTACTGAGAATGTCAGACTTCATTCTCACATGACTGAGAAAGATAATGTGAATTTACAGAAAATATGCTCTCATTTTAGCTTCTGGAGCACCTTCCAAAACTGTATGGGACAAGCATGTGAAAATAGTTTTCTCTCAAACATGATTCATGATATCCCAGCAGAAGGTTTTTCACAGGGTAAAATCACCTTAGAACACACCACAATTCCTGAAATTAGTATGGTACCATCAACAAATGAATTCTAATGTAACTAAAGTCTGTTATCACCCTTTATAGTTCTCCTTTTGGTAACCCTCAAAATCTTCGATTCACTACAATGCATTTCAATGGGGTACTATCATTTATATTGGTCCTAAGATGGCTGCCAGCAATTCCAGGATGAAGTGCTGACAGCCAATCAGATCTCACGATGACATGTGTGGTTAGGCTCCGCCCAGATATATATGTGTTTTTACTTTTGATTTTCTCAGCAACTACTGAACGGATTTACACCATTTAACAAAAAGGGTTCTTTCTGAACCAAGAACTACCTCTTTGCCAAATTTGGTGTAATTCCGTTCAGCAGTTCGGGCTGTAGCCTTGCATAAAGTTTCCTATGGGAAATTGATTTTTTGACTCTTATTTTTTAATTTCTCCGTAACTACTGAACGGATTTACACCATTTAACAAAAAGGGTTCTTTCTGAACCAAGAACTACCTCTTTGCCAAATTTTGTGTAATTCCGTTCAGCAGTTCGGGCTGTAGCCGTGGCTAAAGTTTCCTATGGGAAATGAATGGGGAAAACACGCTTTGGGACCCCCCTTTTTCTCGGCCCCCGCTTGACGAATCACCCCGAAACTTTCAGGGTAGGAGCGGACCGGAGCGGGCCATAAAGTTTGAAAATTTCGCGAAGATTCGTCAACCGACGCAAGAGTTATTTCAAATAGAATGTTGCGGATTTCCTATGGAAAATAGGTCCTAACTATAACTATCTACTGGCGACCGCCAGTAGATAATATATATATATATATATATATATATATATATATATATATCCAGAACAACCCTTACTCCTCACAGGAAGAAGGCACGCACTCGAGGACTGCAGGTTTAAAGCTTCTTTATTTTAAAAGGGCCTCCCTCGACCCAGCGACAGAAGAGATGCGTTTCGGGCTGACCTAGCAGCCTTTCTCAATTTGGCCTGCGCCAATCACATTCAAACATTGATATCCCTCCCCAAACATAGATATAGAAGAAATTCATGGAAAAACATAGAAAAATAGATCGTGAGAGATGTAGTCACTTTACAAACATGAGCATACATTGTGCATTATGTAAAACATCTTAAACGTATAATACATCAGTGACCCCCTCAGATAAATGTGAAAAATCACATCTGAATTAACAACATGGATAAATTCCACCCGATTCTGTCAGGGATATGTGAAAAATACCATAATTAAAAAACAATGTTAAGCGCAAAACCGCTTCAGGTAATATTACCATACACAAACATGTTGCATATAACAAATTAATCACTATTGAAGAGACGGCAATAACGTGTGATGTTATCCTGTGGCATGATATGTTATCAAAATAGAGTTAATGACTCTTATTCATGCACTGCCTTTAGAACCAAATTTAACCTTTTACCAAATGGACTGATAAATCGGAGCCACATAGTGCAAATAGGGGGCAATACATCACTGCAAAGAGGAACAGACTAAGTGACTGAAAACACGCAGTGTGTACTTTTAAACTCAAATGTCGACCTCTAAATTGTAACGATATCATGTTGGGACTACAAATACCATAATGCCCCATACTCATCACTCTCGCAAAATGTGGCCAAACACCCAAAGTCATGGGCATTAGCATTACATGAAAATACATTAGTTCCACTCAAAGGATTGGTTCATAAGTCCGTATTGTCTTGAAAGGCAGTCCCAGTGTAGAAAACCTGCAAAACACGCTCCTTGAGGAAACCATGACTTTATCTCGGTGTTTCAGGACAGCGGCTTCAATTGAGAACCCTTTGTGAAAACTTGCTACAATGGGTTGCAGCCAAACACAGGTTACTGTCACAGAATCTCCGTATATAATGCAACACATAATATTTAAGAAACTTAACGTGGAGTCGGAGGAGACCAGTTAATAAAAAATTGTTAAGCCACATCAATCCTCACCGCTTCCGCGTAGGCGTCCACGGTGCCCAGTCACCAAAGATACGCCGGTCTGCAGAGTGAGGCATTTCTAGTCAGGGGAAACATAGATCCCGTGCTGGCAGTCGACAGACCACCGCCCTCCTAGATCACTGCCTCCCAATGCTGCTGTCATCCTGTGATCCTTATCCCGGCGTATTCTCTGGGGGCTCATCCACGTAGCACTTGCCACGCTGCCAAGAACTGGTTGCGGTTGAAAAAGAAAAGCCCAAAGACGACTGGTGTTGCGTGAACAGCGTTCACCGCCAACGCTGAATGACATCCAGAACAACCCTTACTCCTCACAGGAAGAAGGCACACACTCGAGGACTGCAGGTTTAAGGCATCTTTATTTTAAAAGGGCCTCCCTCGACCCAGCGACTGTAGAGACGCGTTTCGGCTGACCCAGCAGCCTTTCTCAATCTGGCCTGCGCCAATCACATTCAAATATTTATATCCCTCCCAAACATAGATATAGAAGTAATTCATGAAAACATAGAAAATAGATCGTGAGAGATGTAGTCACTTTACAAACATGAGCATACATTGTGCATTATGTAAACATCCTAAATATAAATAAATATATATATATATATATATATATATATATATATATATATATATATATATATATATATATATATATATATGTGTGTGATCAAGACCTTTTGAGGTCGAAACACGTCATGGATGATTTATGATGCATAATAAATCCCCTTTTCTCTAATTGGAATGGCTTTGGAGCTTTGTGACCTGAGAGTGCGTGATACTGGATGTGATACATGATTTGAATGCCGGTATTTCTCCGCCGGCAAATGCGCCACCCCCCAAGGGCTATGGTTTCCGGAAGTAGTTCTTGTTGTTGAAAAAAAAAAAAAATGTAAATATATATATATGTTTCAAAAAAGAGTTGCCCAGGTGAAATGCTCACAACAGCCGAGTTGATCCTCACGAAAGAAGCTCATAGGAATCCATTTCCCTGCCGGACATGCCTGACGCAAGCTGCGTTTCGGGCCAACGCCCTCATCAGAGGCATTACGTGGTTAGAATGTCAATACGCACCAACGGAAATTCCTTCTTTTATTTTGGGTGACATGGAAAATCCAAACTGCAAATGCAGTGCTTCATGGGAACCGAAGGCAAATTGAGCCCCATGGGCTGACATCGCTCACTTCACCCACAAACAATCAATGGCGAGGACTCCACAGAGGCAGCTTTCATTATAATATGAGTCCGGTTGTGCCACAACTGTCCGCCCAAATAAGCAGACTGTGGCCCTGCTACAATCCAGCAGTGGCGCATTTCGCGACCGGGCTGGCCGCTATTATGTTTCAAAAAAGAGCTGCCCCAGGTGAAATGCTCACAACAGCCGGTTGATCCCTCACTGAAAGAAGCTTCATAGGAATCCATTTCCCTGCCGCACATGCCTGACGCAGCTGCGTTTCGGCCACCGCCCTCATCAGAGGCATTACGTGGTTAGGAATGTCAATACGCACCAACGGAAATTCCTTCTTTTATTTTGGTGACATGGAAAATCCAAACTGCAAATGCAGTGCTTCATGGGAACCGTAGAGTGCAAATTGGAGCCCAAGTGGGCTGGACATCGCCACTTCACCCGCAAAACAATCAATGGCGAGGACTCCACAGAGGCAGCCATTATAATATGAGTCCGGTTGTGCCACAACTGTCCGCCCAAATAAGCAGACTGTGGCCCTGCTACAATCCAGCAGTGGCGCATTTCGCGACCGGGCTGGCCGCTATTATGTTTCAAAAAGAGTTGCCCCAGGTGAAATGCTCACAACAGCCGGTTGATCCTCACGAAAGAAGCTTCATAGGAATCCATTTCCCTGCCGGACATGCCTGATGCAAGCTGCGTTTCGGGCCACCGCCCTCATCAAGAGGCATTACGTGGTTAGAATGTCAATACGCACCAACGGAAATTCCTTCTTTTTATTTTGGTGACATGGAAAATCCAAACTGCAAATGCAGTGCTTCATGGGAACCGTAGGTGCAAATTGGAGCCCAAGTGGGCTGACATCGCCACTTCACCCGCAAAACAATCAATGGCGAGGACTCCACAGAGGCAGCTTTCATTATAATATGAGTCCAGTTGTGCCACAACTGTCCGCCCAAATAAGCAGACTGTGGCCCTGCTACAATCCAGCAGTGGTGCATTTCGCGACCGGGCTGGCCGCTATTATGTTTCAAAAAAGAGCTGCCCCAGGTGAAATGCTCACAACAGCCGGTTGATCCTCACGAAAGAAGCTTCATAGGAATCCATTTCCCTGCCGGACATGCCTGACGCAGCTGCGTTGGCCACCGCCCTCATCAGAGGCATTACGTGGTTAGAATGTCAATACGCACCAACGGAAATTCCTTCTTTTTATTTTGGTGACATGGAAAATCCAAACTGCAAATGCAGTGCTTCATGGGAACCGTAGTGCAAATTGAGCCCAAGTGGGCTGACATCGCCACTTCACCCGCAAAACAATCAATGGCGAGGACTCCACAGAGGCAGCTTTCATTATAATATGAGTCCGGTTGTGCCACAACTGTCCGCCCAAATAAGCAGACTGTGGCCCTGCTACAATCCAGCAGTGGCGCATTTCGCGACCGGGCTGGCCGCTATTATGTTTCAAAAAGAGTTGCCCCAGGTGAAATGCTCACAACAGCCGGTTGATCCTCACGAAAGAAGCTTCATAGGAATCCATTTCCCTGCCGGACATGCCTGACGCAGCTGCGTTTCGGGCCACCGCCCTCATCAGAGGCATTACGTGGTTAGAATGTCAATACGCACCAACGGAAATTCCTTCTTTTATTTTGGTGACATGGAAAATCCAAACTGCAAATGCAGTGCTTCATGGGAACCGTAGTGCAAATTGAGCCCAAGTGGGCTGACATCGCCACTTCACCCGCAAACAATCAATGGCAAGGACTCCACAGAGGCAGCTTTCATTATAATATGAGTCCGAAGTTGTGCCACAACTGTCCGCCCCAAATAAGCAGACTGTGGCCCTGCTACAATCCAGCAGTGGTGCATTTCGCGACCGGGCTGGCCGCTATTATGTTTCAAAAAAGAGTTGCCCCAGGTGAAATGCTCACATACAGCCGGTTGATCCTCACGAAAGAAGCTTCATAGGAATCCATTTCCTGCCGGACATGCCTGACGCAAGCTGCGTTTCGGGCCACCGCCCTCATCAGAGGCATTACGTGGTTAGAATGTCAATACGCACCAACGGAAATTCCTTCTTTTATTTTGGTGACATGGAAAATCCAAACTGCAAATGCAGTGCTTCATGGGAACCGTAGTGCAAATTGAGCCCAAGTGGGCTGACATCGCCACTTCACCCGCAAACAATCAATGGCGAGGACTCCACAGAGGCAGCTTTCATTATAATATGAGTCCGGGTTGTGCCACAACTGTCCGCCCAAATAAGCAGACTGTGGCCCTGCTACAATCCAGCAGTGGCGCATTTCGCGACCAGGCTGGCCGCTATTATGTTTCAAAAAAGAGTTGCCCCAGGTGAAATGCTCACAACAGCCGGTTGATCCTCACGAAAGAAGCTTCATAGGAATCCATTTCCCTGCCGGACATGCCTGACGCAAGCTGCGTTTCGGGCCACCGACCTCATCAGAGGCATTACGTGGTTAGAATGTCAATACGCACCAACGGAAATTCCTTCTTTTATTTTGGTGACATGGAAAATCCAAACTGCAAATGCAGTGCTTCATGGGAACCGTAGTGCAAATTGAGCCCAAGTGGGCTGACATCACCACTTCACCCGCAAACAATCAATGGCAAGGACTCCACAGAGGCAGCTTTCATTATAATATGAGTCCGGTTGTGCCACAACTGTCCCACAACTGTCCGCCCAAATAAGCAGACTGTGGCCCTGCTACAATCCAGCAGTGGCGCATTTCGCGACCGGGCTGGCCTCTATTATGTTTCAAAAAAGAGTTGCCCCAGGTGAAATGCTCACAACAGCCGGTTGATCCTCACGAAAGAAGCTTCATAGGAATCCATTTCCCTGCCGGACATGCCTGACGCAAGCTGCGTTTCGGGCCACCGCCCTCATCAGAGGCATTACGTGGTTAGAATGTCAATACGCACCAACGGAAATTCCTTCTTTTATTTTGGTGACATGGAAAATCCAAACTGCAAATGCAGTGCTTCATGGGAACCGTAGTGCAAATTGAGCCCAAGTGGGCTGACATCGCCACTTCACCCGCAAACAATCAATGGCGAGGACTCCACAGAGGCAGCTTTCATTATAATATGAGTCCGGTTGTGCCACAACTGTCCGCCCAAATAAGCAGACTGTGGCCCTGCTACAATCCAGCAGTGGCGCATTTCGCGACCGGGCTGGCCGCTATTATGTTTCAAAAAGAGTTGCCCCAGGTGAAATGCTCACAACAGCCGGTTGATCCTCACGAAAGAAGCTTCATAGGAATCCATTTCCCTGCCGGACATGCCTGACGCAAGCTGCGTTTCGGGCCACCGCCCTCATCAGAGGCATTACGTGGTTAGAATGTCAATACGCACCAACGGAAATTCCTTCTTTTATTTTGGTGACATGGAAAATCCAAACTGCAAATGCAGTGCTTCATGGGAACCGTAGTGCAAATTGAGCCCAAGTGGGCTGACATCGCCACTTCACCCGCAAACAATCAATGGCGAGGACTCCACAGAGGCAGCTTTCATTATAATATGAGTCCGGTTGTGCCACAACTGTCCGCCCAAATAAGCAGACTGTGGCCCTGCTACAATCCAGCAGTGGCGCATTTCGCGACCGGGCTGGCCGCTATTATGTTTCAAAAAGAGTTGCCCCAGGTGAAATGCTCACAACAGCCGGTTGATCCTCACGAAAGAAGCTTCATAGGAATCCATTTCCCTGCCGGACATGCCTGACGCAAGCTGCGTTTCGGGCCACCGCCCTCATCAGAGGCATTACGTGATTAGAATGTCAATACGCACCAACGGAAATTCCTTCTTTTATTTTGGTGACATGGAAAATCCAAACTGCAAATGCAGTGCTTCATGGGAACCGTAGTGCAAATTGAGCCCAAGTGGGCTGACATCGCCACTTCACCCGCAAACAATCAATGGCGAGGACTCCACAGAGGCAGCTTTCATTATAATATGAGTCCGGTTGTGCCACAACTGTCCGCCCAAATAAGCAGACTGTGGCCCTGCTACAATCCAGCAGTGGCGCATTTCGCGACCGGGCTGGCCGCTATTATGTTTCAAAAAAGAGTTGCCCCAGGTGAAATGCTCACAACAGCCGGTTGATCCTCACGAAAGAAGCTTCATAGGAATCCATTTCCTGCCGGACATGCCTGACGCAAGCTGCGTTTCGGGCCACCGCCCTCATCAGAGGCATTACGTGATTAGAATGTCAATACGCACCAACGGAAATTCCTTCTTTTTATTTTGGTGACATGGAAAATCCAAACTGCAAATGCAGTGCTTCATGGGAACCGTAGTGCAAATTGAGCCCAAGTGGGCTGACATCGCCACTTCACCCGCAAACAATCAATGGCGAGGACTCCACAGAGGCAGCTTTCATTATAATATGAGTCCGGTTGTGCCACAACTGTCCGCCCAAATAAGCAGACTTTGGCCCTGCTACAATCCAGCAGTGGTGCATTTCGCGACCGGGCTGGCCGCTATTATGTTTCAAAAAAGAGTTGCCCCAGGTGAAATGCTCACAACAGCCGGTTGATCCTCACGAAAGAAGCTTCATAGGAATCCATTTCCCTGCCGGACATGCCTGACGCAAGCTGCGTTTCGGGCCACCGCCCTCATCAGAGGCATTACGTGGTTAGAATGTCAATACGCACCAACGGAAATTCCTTCTTTTATTTTGGTGACATGGAAAATCCAAACTGCAAATGCAGTGCTTCATGGGAACCGTAGTGCAAATTGAGCCCAAGTGGGCTGACATCGCCACTTCACCCGCAAACAATCAATGGCAAGGACTCCACAGAGGCAGCTTTCATTATAATATGAGTCCGGTTGTGCCACAACTGTCCCACAACTGTCCGCCCAAATAAGCAGACTGTGGCCCTGCTACAATCCCGCAGTGGCGCATTTCGCGACCGGGCTGGCCGCTATTATGTTTCAAAAAAGAGTTGCCCCAGGTGAAATGCTCACAACAGCCGGTTGATCCTCACGAAAGAAGCTTCATAGGAATCCATTTCCCTGCCGGACATGCCTGACGCAAGCTGCGTTTCGGGCCACCGCCCTCATCAGAGGCATTACGTGGTTAGAATGTCAATACGCACCAACGGAAATTCCTTCTTTTATTTTGGTGACATGGAAAATCCAAACTGCAAATGCAGTGCTTCATGGGAACCGTAGTGCAAATTGAGCCCAAGTGGGCTGACATCACCACTTCACCCGCAAACAATCAATGGCAAGGACTCCACAGAGGCAGCTTTCATTATAATATGAGTCCGGTTGTGCCACAACTGTCCCACAACTGTCCGCCCAAATAAGCAGACTGTGGCCCTGCTACAATCCAGCAGTGGCGCATTTCGCGACCGGGCTGGCCGCTATTATGTTTCAAAAAAGAGTTGCCCCAGGTGAAATGCTCACAACAGCCGGTTGATCCTCACGAAAGAAGCTTCATAGGAATACATTTCCCTGCCGGACATGCCTGACGCAAGCTGCGTTTCGGGCCACCGCCCTCATCAGAGGCATTACGTGGTTAGAATGTCAATACGCACCAACGGAAATTCCTTCTTTTATTTTGGTGACATGGAAAATCCAAACTGCAAATGCAGTGCTTCATGGGAACCGTAGTGCAAATTGAGCCCAAGTGGGCTGACATCGCCACTTCACCCGCAAACAATCAATGGCGAGGACTCCACAGAGGCAGCTTTCATTATAATATGAGTCCGGTTGTGCCACAACTGTCCGCCCAAATAAGCAGACTGTGGCCCTGCTACAATCCAGCAGTGGCGCATTTCGCGACCGGGCTGGCCGCTATTATGTTTCAAAAAGAGTTGCCCCAGGTGAAATGCTCACAACAGCCGGTTGATCCTCACGAAAGAAGCTTCATAGGAATCCATTTCCTGCCGGACATGCCTGACGCAAGCTGCGTTTCGGGCCACCGCCCTCATCAGAGGCATTACGTGGTTAGAATGTCAATACGCACCAACGGAAATTCCTTCTTTTATTTTGGTGACATGGAAAATCCAAACTGCAAATGCAGTGCTTCATGGGAACCGTAGTGCAAATTGAGCCCAAGTGGGCTGACATCGCCACTTCACCCGCAAACAATCAATGGCGAGGACTCCACAGAGGCAGCTTTCATTATAATATGAGTCCGGTTGTGCCACAACTGTCCGCCCAAATAAGCAGACTGTGGCCCTGCTACAATCCAGCAGTGGCGCATTTCGCGACCGGGCTGGCCGCTATTATGTTTCAAAAAAGAGTTGCCCCAGGTGAAATGCTCACAACAGCCGGTTGATCCTCACGAAAGAAGCTTCATAGGAATCCATTTCCTGCCGGACATGCCTGACGCAAGCTGCTTTTCGGGCCACCGCCCTCATCAGAGGCATTACGTGATTAGAATGTCAATACGCACCAACGGAAATTCCTTCTTTTATTTTGGTGACATGGAAAATCCAAACTGCAAATGCAGTGCTTCATGGGAACCGTAGTGCAAATTGAGCCCAAGTGGGCTGACATCGCCACTTCACCCGCAAACAATCAATGGCGAGGACTCCACAGAGGCAGCTTTCATTATAATATGAGTCCGGTTGTGCCACAACTGTCCGCCCAAATAAGCAGACTGTGGCCCTGCTACAATCCAGCAGTGGCGCATTTCGCGACCGGGCTGGCCGCTATTATGTTTCAAAAAAGAGTTGCCCCAGGTGAAATGCTCACAACAGCCGGTTGATCCTCACGAAAGAAGCTTCATAGGAATCCATTTCCCTGCCGGACATGCCTGACGCAAGCTGCTTTTCGGGCCACCGCCCTCATCAGAGGCATTACGTGATTAGAATGTCAATACGCACCAACGGAAATTCCTTCTTTTATTTTGGTGACATGGAAAATCCAAACTGCAAATGCAGTGCTTCATGGGAACCGTAGTGCAAATTGAGCCCAAGTGGGCTGACATCGCCACTTCACCCGCAAACAATCAATGGCGAGGACTCCACAGAGGCAGCTTTCATTATAATATGAGTCCGGTTGTGCCACAACTGTCCGCCCAAATAAGCAGACTTTGGCCCTGCTACAATCCAGCAGTGGTGCATTTCGCGACCGGGCTGGCCGCTATTATGTTTCAAAAAGAGTTGCCCCAGGTGAAATGCTCACAACAGCCGGTTGATCCTCACGAAAGAAGCTTCATAGGAATCCATTTCCCTGCCGGACATGCCTGACGCAAGCTGCGTTTCGGGCCACCGCCCTCATCAGAGGCATTACGTGGTTAGAATGTCAATACGCACCAACGGAAATTCCTTCTTTTATTTTGGTGACATGGAAAATCCAAACTGCAAATGCAGTGCTTCATGGGAACCGTAGTGCAAATTGAGCCCAAGTGGGCTGACATCGCCACTTCACCCGCAAACAATCAATGGCAAGGACTCCACAGAGGCAGCTTTCATTATAATATGAGTCCGGTTGTGCCACAACTGTCCCACAACTGTCCGCCCAAATAAGCAGACTGTGGCCCTGCTACAATCCCGCAGTGGCGCATTTCGCGACCGGGCTGGCCGCTATTATGTTTCAAAAAGAGTTGCCCCAGGTGAAATGCTCACAACAGCCGGTTGATCCTCACGAAAGAAGCTTCATAGGAATCCATTTCCCTGCCGGACATGCCTGACGCAAGCTGCGTTTCGGGCCACCGCCCTCATCAGAGGCATTACGTGGTTAGAATGTCAATACGCACCAACGGAAATTCCTTCTTTTATTTTGGTGACATGGAAAATCCAAACTGCAAATGCAGTGCTTCATGGGAACCGTAGTGCAAATTGAGCCCAAGTGGGCTGACATCGCCACTTCACCCGCAAACAATCAATGGCGAGGACTCCACAGAGGCAGCTTTCATTATAATATGAGTCCGGTTGTGCCACAACTGTCCGCCCAAATAAGCAGACTGTGGCCCTGCTACAATCCAGCAGTGGCGCATTTCGCGACCGGGCTGGCCGCTATTATGTTTCAAAAAGAGTTGCCCCAGGTGAAATGCTCACAACAGCCGGTTGATCCTCACGAAAGAAGCTTCATAGGAATCCATTTCCCTGCCGGACATGCCTGACGCAAGCTGCGTTTCGGGCCACCGCCCTCATCAGAGGCATTACGTGGTTAGAATGTCAATACGCACCAACGGAAATTCCTTCTTTTATTTTGGTGACATGGAAAATCCAAACTGCAAATGCAGTGCTTCATGGGAACCGTAGTGCAAATTGAGCCCAAGTGGGCTGACATCGCCACTTCACCCGCAAACAATCAATGGCGAGGACTCCACAGAGGCAGCTTTCATTATAATATGAGTCCGGTTGTGCCACAACTGTCCGCCCAAATAAGCAGACTGTGGCCCTGCTACAATCCAGCAGTGGCGCATTTCGCGACCGGGCTGGCCGCTATTATGTTTCAAAAAGAGTTGCCCCAGGTGAAATGCTCACAACAGCCGGTTGATCCTCACGAAAGAAGCTTCATAGGAATCCATTTCCCTGCCGGACATGCCTGACGCAAGCTGCGTTTCGGGCCACCGCCCTCATCAGAGGCATTACGTGGTTAGAATGTCAATACGCACCAACGGAAATTCCTTCTTTTATTTTGGTGACATGGAAAATCCAAACTGCAAATGCAGTGCTTCATGGGAACCGTAGTGCAAATTGAGCCCAAGTGGGCTGACATCGCCACTTCACCCGCAAACAATCAATGGCGAGGACTCCACAGAGGCAGCTTTCATTATAATATGAGTCCGGTTGTGCCACAACTGTCCGCCCAAATAAGCAGACTGTGGCCCTGCTACAATCCAGCAGTGGTGCATTTCGCGACCGGGCTGGCCGCTATTATGTTTCAAAAAGAGTTGCCCCAGGTGAAATGCTCACAACAGCCGGTTGATCCTCACGAAAGAAGCTTCATAGGAATCCATTTCCCTGCCGGACATGCCTGACGCAAGCTGCGTTTCGGGCCACCGCCCTCATCAGAGGCATTACGTGGTTAGAATGTCAATACGCACCAACGGAAATTCCTTCTTTTATTTTGGTGACATGGAAAATCCAAACTGCAAATGCAGTGCTTCATGGGAACCGTAGTGCAAATTGAGCCCAAGTGGGCTGACATCGCCACTTCACCCGCAAACAATCAATGGCGAGGACTCCACAGAGGCAGCTTTCATTATAATATGAGTCCGGTTGTGCCACAACTGTCCGCCCAAATAAGCAGACTGTGGCCCTGCTACAATCCAGCAGTGGTGCATTTCGCGACCGGGCTGGCCGCTATTATGTTTCAAAAAAGAGTTGCCCCAGGTGAAATGCTCACAACAGCCGGTTGATCCTCACGAAAGAAGCTTCATAGGAATCCATTTCCCTGCCGGACATGCCTGACGCAAGCTGCGTTTCGGGCCACCGCCCTCATCAGAGGCATTACGTGGTTAGAATGTCAATACGCACCAACGGAAATTCCTTCTTTTATTTTGGTGACATGGAAAATCCAAACTGCAAATGCAGTGCTTCATGGGAACCGTAGTGCAAATTGAGCCCAAGTGGGCTGACATCGCCACTTCACCCGCAAACAATCAATGGCGAGGACTCCACAGAGGCAGCTTTCATTATAATATGAGTCCGGTTGTGCCACAACTGTCCGCCCAAATAAGCAGACTGTGGCCCTGCTACAATCCAGCAGTGGCGCATTTCGCGACCGGGCTGGCCGCTATTATGTTTCAAAAAAGAGTTGCCCCAGGTGAAATGCTCACAACAGCCGGTTGATCCTCACGAAAGAAGCTTCATAGGAATCCATTTCCCTGCCGGACATGCCTGACGCAAGCTGCGTTTCGGGCCACCGCCCTCATCAGAGGCATTACGTGGTTAGAATGTCAATACGCACCAACGGAAATTCCTTCTTTTATTTTGGTGACATGGAAAATCCAAACTGCAAATGCAGTGCTTCATGGGAACCGTAGTGCAAATTGAGCCCAAGTGGGCTGACATCGCCACTTCACCCGCAAACAATCAATGGCGAGGACTCCACAGAGGCAGCTTTCATTATAATATGAGTCCGGTTGTGCCACAACTGTCCGCCCAAATAAGCAGACTGTGGCCCTGCTACAATCCAGCAGTGGCGCATTTCGCGACCGGGCTGGCCGCTATTATGTTTCAAAAAAGAGTTGCCCCAGGTGAAATGCTCACAACAGCCGGTTGATCCTCACGAAAGAAGCTTCATAGGAATCCATTTCCCTGCCGGACATGCCTGACGCAAGCTGCGTTTCGGGCCACCGCCCTCATCAGAGGCATTACGTGGTTAGAATGTCAATACGCACCAACGGAAATTCCTTCTTTTATTTTGGTGACATGGAAAATCCAAACTGCAAATGCAGTGCTTCATGGGAACCGTAGTGCAAATTGAGCCCAAGTGGGCTGACATCGCCACTTCACCCGCAAACAATCAATGGCGAGGACTCCACAGAGGCAGCTTTCATTATAATATGAGTCCGGTTGTGCCACAACTGTCCGCCCAAATAAGCAGACTGTGGCCCTGCTACAATCCAGCAGTGGCGCATTTCGCGACCGGGCTGGCCGCTATTATGTTTCAAAAAGAGTTGCCCCAGGTGAAATGCTCACAACAGCCGGTTGATCCTCACGAAAGAAGCTTCATAGGAATCCATTTCCCTGCCGGACATGCCTGACGCAAGCTGCGTTTCGGGCCACCGCCCTCATCAGAGGCATTACGTGATTAGAATGTCAATACGCACCAACGGAAATTCCTTCTTTTATTTTGGTGACATGGAAAATCCAAACTGCAAATGCAGTGCTTCATGGGAACCGTAGTGCAAATTGAGCCCAAGTGGGCTGACATCGCCACTTCACCCGCAAACAATCAATGGCGAGGACTCCACAGAGGCAGCTTTCATTATAATATGAGTCCGGTTGTGCCACAACTGTCCGCCCAAATAAGCAGACTGTGGCCCTGCTACAATCCAGCAGTGGCGCATTTCGCGACCGGGCTGGCCGCTATTATGTTTCAAAAAAGAGTTGCCCCAGGTGAAATGCTCACAACAGCCGGTTGATCCTCACGAAAGAAGCTTCATAGGAATCCATTTCCCTGCCGGACATGCCTGACGCAAGCTGCGTTTCGGGCCACCGCCCTCATCAGAGGCATTACGTGGTTAGAATGTCAATACGCACCAACGGAAATTCCTTCTTTTATTTTGGTGACATGGAAAATCCAAACTGCAAATGCAGTGCTTCATGGGAACCGTAGTGCAAATTGAGCCCAAGTGGGCTGACATCGCCACTTCACCCGCAAACAATCAATGGCGAGGACTCCACAGAGGCAGCTTTCATTATAATATGAGTCCGGTTGTGCCACAACTGTCCGCCCAAATAAGCAGACTGTGGCCCTGCTACAATCCAGCAGTGGCGCATTTCGCGACCGGGCTGGCCGCTATTATGTTTCAAAAAAGAGTTGCCCCAGGTGAAATGCTCACAACAGCCGGTTGATCCTCACGAAAGAAGCTTCATAGGAATCCATTTCCCTGCCGGACATGCCTGACGCAAGCTGCGTTTCGGGCCACCGCCCTCATCAGAGGCATTACGTGGTTAGAATGTCAATACGCACCAACGGAAATTCCTTCTTTTATTTTGGTGACATGGAAAATCCAAACTGCAAATGCAGTGCTTCATGGGAACCGTAGTGCAAATTGAGCCCAAGTGGGCTGACATCGCCACTTCACCCGCAAACAATCAATGGCGAGGACTCCACAGAGGCAGCTTTCATTATAATATGAGTCCGGTTGTGCCACAACTGTCCGCCCAAATAAGCAGACTGTGGCCCTGCTACAATCCAGCAGTGGCGCATTTCGCGACCGGGCTGGCCGCTATTATGTTTCAAAAAAGAGTTGCCCCAGGTGAAATGCTCACAACAGCCGGTTGATCCTCACGAAAGAAGCTTCATAGGAATCCATTTCCCTGCCGGACATGCCTGACGCAAGCTGCGTTTCGGGCCACCGCCCTCATCAGAGGCATTACGTGGTTAGAATGTCAATACGCACCAACGGAAATTCCTTCTTTTATTTTGGTGACATGGAAAATCCAAACTGCAAATGCAGTGCTTCATGGGAACCGTAGTGCAAATTGAGCCCAAGTGGGCTGACATCGCCACTTCACCCGCAAACAATCAATGGCGAGGACTCCACAGAGGCAGCTTTCATTATAATATGAGTCCGGTTGTGCCACAACTGTCCGCCCAAATAAGCAGACTGTGGCCCTGCTACAATCCAGCAGTGGCGCATTTCGCGACCGGGCTGGCCGCTATTATGTTTCAAAAAGAGTTGCCCCAGGTGAAATGCTCACAACAGCCGGTTGATCCTCACGAAAGAAGCTTCATAGGAATCCATTTCCCTGCCGGACATGCCTGACGCAAGCTGCGTTTCGGGCCACCGCCCTCATCAGAGGCATTACGTGGTTAGAATGTCAATACGCACCAACGGAAATTCCTTCTTTTATTTTGGTGACATGGAAAATCCAAACTGCAAATGCAGTGCTTCATGGGAACCGTAGTGCAAATTGAGCCCAAGTGGGCTGACATCGCCACTTCACCCGCAAACAATCAATGGCGAGGACTCCACAGAGGCAGCTTTCATTATAATATGAGTCCGGTTGTGCCACAACTGTCCGCCCAAATAAGCAGACTGTGGCCCTGCTACAATCCAGCAGTGGCGCATTTCGCGACCGGGCTGGCCGCTATTATGTTTCAAAAAAGAGTTGCCCCAGGTGAAATGCTCACAACAGCCGGTTGATCCTCACGAAAGAAGCTTCATAGGAATCCATTTCCCTGCCGGACATGCCTGACGCAAGCTGCGTTTCGGGCCACCGCCCTCATCAGAGGCATTACGTGGTTAGAATGTCAATACGCACCAACGGAAATTCCTTCTTTTATTTTGGTGACATGGAAAATCCAAACTGCAAATGCAGTGCTTCATGGGAACCGTAGTGCAAATTGAGCCCAAGTGGGCTGACATCGCCACTTCACCCGCAAACAATCAATGGCGAGGACTCCACAGAGGCAGCTTTCATTATAATATGAGTCCGGTTGTGCCACAACTGTCCGCCCAAATAAGCAGACTGTGGCCCTGCTACAATCCAGCAGTGGCGCATTTCGCGACCGGGCTGGCCGCTATTATGTTTCAAAAAAGAGTTGCCCCAGGTGAAATGCTCACAACAGCCGGTTGATCCTCACGAAAGAAGCTTCATAGGAATCCATTTCCCTGCCGGACATGCCTGACGCAAGCTGCGTTTCGGGCCACCGCCCTCATCAGAGGCATTACGTGGTTAGAATGTCAATACGCACCAACGGAAATTCCTTCTTTTATTTTGGTGACATGGAAAATCCAAACTGCAAATGCAGTGCTTCATGGGAACCGTAGTGCAAATTGAGCCCAAGTGGGCTGACATCGCCACTTCACCCGCAAACAATCAATGGCGAGGACTCCACAGAGGCAGCTTTCATTATAATATGAGTCCGGTTGTGCCACAACTGTCCGCCCAAATAAGCAGACTGTGGCCCTGCTACAATCCAGCAGTGGCGCATTTCGCGACCGGGCTGGCCGCTATTATGTTTCAAAAAAGAGTTGCCCCAGGTGAAATGCTCACAACAGCCGGTTGATCCTCACGAAAGAAGCTTCATAGGAATCCATTTCCCTGCCGGACATGCCTGACGCAAGCTGCGTTTCGGGCCACCGCCCTCATCAGAGGCATTACGTGGTTAGAATGTCAATACGCACCAACGGAAATTCCTTCTTTTATTTTGGTGACATGGAAAATCCAAACTGCAAATGCAGTGCTTCATGGGAACCGTAGTGCAAATTGAGCCCAAGTGGGCTGACATCGCCACTTCACCCGCAAACAATCAATGGCGAGGACTCCACAGAGGCAGCTTTCATTATAATATGAGTCCGGTTGTGCCACAACTGTCCGCCCAAATAAGCAGACTGTGGCCCTGCTACAATCCAGCAGTGGCGCATTTCGCGACCGGGCTGGCCGCTATTATGTTTCAAAAAAGAGTTGCCCCAGGTGAAATGCTCACAACAGCCGGTTGATCCTCACGAAAGAAGCTTCATAGGAATCCATTTCCCTGCCGGACATGCCTGACGCAAGCTGCGTTTCGGGCCACCGCCCTCATCAGAGGCATTACGTGGTTAGAATGTCAATACGCACCAACGGAAATTCCTTCTTTTATTTTGGTGACATGGAAAATCCAAACTGCAAATGCAGTGCTTCATGGGAACCGTAGTGCAAATTGAGCCCAAGTGGGCTGACATCGCCACTTCACCCGCAAACAATCAATGGCGAGGACTCCACAGAGGCAGCTTTCATTATAATATGAGTCCGGTTGTGCCACAACTGTCCGCCCAAATAAGCAGACTGTGGCCCTGCTACAATCCAGCAGTGGCGCATTTCGCGACCGGGCTGGCCGCTATTATGTTTCAAAAAAGAGTTGCCCCAGGTGAAATGCTCACAACAGCCGGTTGATCCTCACGAAAGAAGCTTCATAGGAATCCATTTCCCTGCCGGACATGCCTGACGCAAGCTGCGTTTCGGGCCACCGCCCTCATCAGAGGCATTACGTGGTTAGAATGTCAATACGCACCAACGGAAATTCCTTCTTTTATTTTGGTGACATGGAAAATCCAAACTGCAAATGCAGTGCTTCATGGGAACCGTAGTGCAAATTGAGCCCAAGTGGGCTGACATCGCCACTTCACCCGCAAACAATCAATGGCGAGGACTCCACAGAGGCAGCTTTCATTATAATATGAGTCCGGTTGTGCCACAACTGTCCGCCCAAATAAGCAGACTGTGGCCCTGCTACAATCCAGCAGTGGCGCATTTCGCGACCGGGCTGGCCGCTATTATGTTTCAAAAAAGAGTTGCCCCAGGTGAAATGCTCACAACAGCCGGTTGATCCTCACGAAAGAAGCTTCATAGGAATCCATTTCCCTGCCGGACATGCCTGACGCAAGCTGCGTTTCGGGCCACCGCCCTCATCAGAGGCATTACGTGGTTAGAATGTCAATACGCACCAACGGAAATTCCTTCTTTTATTTTGGTGACATGGAAAATCCAAACTGCAAATGCAGTGCTTCATGGGAACCGTAGTGCAAATTGAGCCCAAGTGGGCTGACATCGCCACTTCACCCGCAAACAATCAATGGCGAGGACTCCACAGAGGCAGCTTTCATTATAATATGAGTCCGGTTGTGCCACAACTGTCCGCCCAAATAAGCAGACTGTGGCCCTGCTACAATCCAGCAGTGGCGCATTTCGCGACCGGGCTGGCCGCTATTATGTTTCAAAAAGAGTTGCCCCAGGTGAAATGCTCACAACAGCCGGTTGATCCTCACGAAAGAAGCTTCATAGGAATCCATTTCCCTGCCGGACATGCCTGACGCAAGCTGCGTTTCGGGCCACCGCCCTCATCAGAGGCATTACGTGGTTAGAATGTCAATACGCACCAACGGAAATTCCTTCTTTTATTTTGGTGACATGGAAAATCCAAACTGCAAATGCAGTGCTTCATGGGAACCGTAGTGCAAATTGAGCCCAAGTGGGCTGACATCGCCACTTCACCCGCAAACAATCAATGGCGAGGACTCCACAGAGGCAGCTTTCATTATAATATGAGTCCGGTTGTGCCACAACTGTCCGCCCAAATAAGCAGACTGTGGCCCTGCTACAATCCAGCAGTGGCGCATTTCGCGACCGGGCTGGCCGCTATTATGTTTCAAAAAGAGTTGCCCCAGGTGAAATGCTCACAACAGCCGGTTGATCCTCACGAAAGAAGCTTCATAGGAATCCATTTCCCTGCCGGACATGCCTGACGCAAGCTGCGTTTCGGGCCACCGCCCTCATCAGAGGCATTACGTGGTTAGAATGTCAATACGCACCAACGGAAATTCCTTCTTTTATTTTGGTGACATGGAAAATCCAAACTGCAAATGCAGTGCTTCATGGGAACCGTAGTGCAAATTGAGCCCAAGTGGGCTGACATCGCCACTTCACCCGCAAACAATCAATGGCGAGGACTCCACAGAGGCAGCTTTCATTATAATATGAGTCCGGTTGTGCCACAACTGTCCGCCCAAATAAGCAGACTGTGGCCCTGCTACAATCCAGCAGTGGCGCATTTCGCGACCGGGCTGGCCGCTATTATGTTTCAAAAAGAGTTGCCCCAGGTGAAATGCTCACAACAGCCGGTTGATCCTCACGAAAGAAGCTTCATAGGAATCCATTTCCCTGCCGGACATGCCTGACGCAAGCTGCGTTTCGGGCCACCGCCCTCATCAGAGGCATTACGTGGTTAGAATGTCAATACGCACCAACGGAAATTCCTTCTTTTATTTTGGTGACATGGAAAATCCAAACTGCAAATGCAGTGCTTCATGGGAACCGTAGTGCAAATTGAGCCCAAGTGGGCTGACATCGCCACTTCACCCGCAAACAATCAATGGCGAGGACTCCACAGAGGCAGCTTTCATTATAATATGAGTCCGGTTGTGCCACAACTGTCCGCCCAAATAAGCAGACTGTGGCCCTGCTACAATCCAGCAGTGGCGCATTTCGCGACCGGGCTGGCCGCTATTATGTTTCAAAAAAGAGTTGCCCCAGGTGAAATGCTCACAACAGCCGGTTGATCCTCACGAAAGAAGCTTCATAGGAATCCATTTCCCTGCCGGACATGCCTGACGCAAGCTGCGTTTCGGGCCACCGCCCTCATCAGAGGCATTACGTGGTTAGAATGTCAATACGCACCAACGGAAATTCCTTCTTTTATTTTGGTGACATGGAAAATCCAAACTGCAAATGCAGTGCTTCATGGGAACCGTAGTGCAAATTGAGCCCAAGTGGGCTGACATCGCCACTTCACCCGCAAACAATCAATGGCGAGGACTCCACAGAGGCAGCTTTCATTATAATATGAGTCCGGTTGTGCCACAACTGTCCGCCCAAATAAGCAGACTGTGGCCCTGCTACAATCCAGCAGTGGCGCATTTCGCGACCGGGCTGGCCGCTATTATGTTTCAAAAAAGAGTTGCCCCAGGTGAAATGCTCACAACAGCCGGTTGATCCTCACGAAAGAAGCTTCATAGGAATCCATTTCCCTGCCGGACATGCCTGACGCAAGCTGCGTTTCGGGCCACCGCCCTCATCAGAGGCATTACGTGGTTAGAATGTCAATACGCACCAACGGAAATTCCTTCTTTTATTTTGGTGACATGGAAAATCCAAACTGCAAATGCAGTGCTTCATGGGAACCGTAGTGCAAATTGAGCCCAAGTGGGCTGACATCGCCACTTCACCCGCAAACAATCAATGGCGAGGACTCCACAGAGGCAGCTTTCATTATAATATGAGTCCGGTTGTGCCACAACTGTCCGCCCAAATAAGCAGACTGTGGCCCTGCTACAATCCAGCAGTGGCGCATTTCGCGACCGGGCTGGCCGCTATTATGTTTCAAAAAAGAGTTGCCCCAGGTGAAATGCTCACAACAGCCGGTTGATCCTCACGAAAGAAGCTTCATAGGAATCCATTTCCCTGCCGGACATGCCTGACGCAAGCTGCGTTTCGGGCCACCGCCCTCATCAGAGGCATTACGTGGTTAGAATGTCAATACGCACCAACGGAAATTCCTTCTTTTATTTTGGTGACATGGAAAATCCAAACTGCAAATGCAGTGCTTCATGGGAACCGTAGTGCAAATTGAGCCCAAGTGGGCTGACATCGCCACTTCACCCGCAAACAATCAATGGCGAGGACTCCACAGAGGCAGCTTTCATTATAATATGAGTCCGGTTGTGCCACAACTGTCCGCCCAAATAAGCAGACTGTGGCCCTGCTACAATCCAGCAGTGGCGCATTTCGCGACCGGGCTGGCCGCTATTATGTTTCAAAAAAGAGTTGCCCCAGGTGAAATGCTCACAACAGCCGGTTGATCCTCACGAAAGAAGCTTCATAGGAATCCATTTCCCTGCCGGACATGCCTGACGCAAGCTGCGTTTCGGGCCACCGCCCTCATCAGAGGCATTACGTGGTTAGAATGTCAATACGCACCAACGGAAATTCCTTCTTTTATTTTGGTGACATGGAAAATCCAAACTGCAAATGCAGTGCTTCATGGGAACCGTAGTGCAAATTGAGCCCAAGTGGGCTGACATCGCCACTTCACCCGCAAACAATCAATGGCGAGGACTCCACAGAGGCAGCTTTCATTATAATATGAGTCCGGTTGTGCCACAACTGTCCGCCCAAATAAGCAGACTGTGGCCCTGCTACAATCCAGCAGTGGCGCATTTCGCGACCGGGCTGGCCGCTATTATGTTTCAAAAAAGAGTTGCCCCAGGTGAAATGCTCACAACAGCCGGTTGATCCTCACGAAAGAAGCTTCATAGGAATCCATTTCCCTGCCGGACATGCCTGACGCAAGCTGCGTTTCGGGCCACCGCCCTCATCAGAGGCATTACGTGGTTAGAATGTCAATACGCACCAACGGAAATTCCTTCTTTTATTTTGGTGACATGGAAAATCCAAACTGCAAATGCAGTGCTTCATGGGAACCGTAGTGCAAATTGAGCCCAAGTGGGCTGACATCGCCACTTCACCCGCAAACAATCAATGGCGAGGACTCCACAGAGGCAGCTTTCATTATAATATGAGTCCGGTTGTGCCACAACTGTCCGCCCAAATAAGCAGACTGTGGCCCTGCTACAATCCAGCAGTGGCGCATTTCGCGACCGGGCTGGCCGCTATTATGTTTCAAAAAAGAGTTGCCCCAGGTGAAATGCTCACAACAGCCGGTTGATCCTCACGAAAGAAGCTTCATAGGAATCCATTTCCCTGCCGGACATGCCTGACGCAAGCTGCGTTTCGGGCCACCGCCCTCATCAGAGGCATTACGTGGTTAGAATGTCAATACGCACCAACGGAAATTCCTTCTTTTATTTTGGTGACATGGAAAATCCAAACTGCAAATGCAGTGCTTCATGGGAACCGTAGTGCAAATTGAGCCCAAGTGGGCTGACATCGCCACTTCACCCGCAAACAATCAATGGCGAGGACTCCACAGAGGCAGCTTTCATTATAATATGAGTCCGGTTGTGCCACAACTGTCCGCCCAAATAAGCAGACTGTGGCCCTGCTACAATCCAGCAGTGGCGCATTTCGCGACCGGGCTGGCCGCTATTATGTTTCAAAAAAGAGTTGCCCCAGGTGAAATGCTCACAACAGCCGGTTGATCCTCACGAAAGAAGCTTCATAGGAATCCATTTCCCTGCCGGACATGCCTGACGCAAGCTGCGTTTCGGGCCACCGCCCTCATCAGAGGCATTACGTGGTTAGAATGTCAATACGCACCAACGGAAATTCCTTCTTTTATTTTGGTGACATGGAAAATCCAAACTGCAAATGCAGTGCTTCATGGGAACCGTAGTGCAAATTGAGCCCAAGTGGGCTGACATCGCCACTTCACCCGCAAACAATCAATGGCGAGGACTCCACAGAGGCAGCTTTCATTATAATATGAGTCCGGTTGTGCCACAACTGTCCGCCCAAATAAGCAGACTGTGGCCCTGCTACAATCCAGCAGTGGCGCATTTCGCGACCGGGCTGGCCGCTATTATGTTTCAAAAAAGAGTTGCCCCAGGTGAAATGCTCACAACAGCCGGTTGATCCTCACGAAAGAAGCTTCATAGGAATCCATTTCCCTGCCGGACATGCCTGACGCAAGCTGCGTTTCGGGCCACCGCCCTCATCAGAGGCATTACGTGGTTAGAATGTCAATACGCACCAACGGAAATTCCTTCTTTTATTTTGGTGACATGGAAAATCCAAACTGCAAATGCAGTGCTTCATGGGAACCGTAGTGCAAATTGAGCCCAAGTGGGCTGACATCGCCACTTCACCCGCAAACAATCAATGGCGAGGACTCCACAGAGGCAGCTTTCATTATAATATGAGTCCGGTTGTGCCACAACTGTCCGCCCAAATAAGCAGACTGTGGCCCTGCTACAATCCAGCAGTGGCGCATTTCGCGACCGGGCTGGCCGCTATTATGTTTCAAAAAAGAGTTGCCCCAGGTGAAATGCTCACAACAGCCGGTTGATCCTCACGAAAGAAGCTTCATAGGAATCCATTTCCCTGCCGGACATGCCTGACGCAAGCTGCGTTTCGGGCCACCGCCCTCATCAGAGGCATTACGTGGTTAGAATGTCAATACGCACCAACGGAAATTCCTTCTTTTATTTTGGTGACATGGAAAATCCAAACTGCAAATGCAGTGCTTCATGGGAACCGTAGTGCAAATTGAGCCCAAGTGGGCTGACATCGCCACTTCACCCGCAAACAATCAATGGCGAGGACTCCACAGAGGCAGCTTTCATTATAATATGAGTCCGGTTGTGCCACAACTGTCCGCCCAAATAAGCAGACTGTGGCCCTGCTACAATCCAGCAGTGGCGCATTTCGCGACCGGGCTGGCCGCTATTATGTTTCAAAAAAGAGTTGCCCCAGGTGAAATGCTCACAACAGCCGGTTGATCCTCACGAAAGAAGCTTCATAGGAATCCATTTCCCTGCCGGACATGCCTGACGCAAGCTGCGTTTCGGGCCACCGCCCTCATCAGAGGCATTACGTGGTTAGAATGTCAATACGCACCAACGGAAATTCCTTCTTTTATTTTGGTGACATGGAAAATCCAAACTGCAAATGCAGTGCTTCATGGGAACCGTAGTGCAAATTGAGCCCAAGTGGGCTGACATCGCCACTTCACCCGCAAACAATCAATGGCGAGGACTCCACAGAGGCAGCTTTCATTATAATATGAGTCCGGTTGTGCCACAACTGTCCGCCCAAATAAGCAGACTGTGGCCCTGCTACAATCCAGCAGTGGCGCATTTCGCGACCGGGCTGGCCGCTATTATGTTTCAAAAAAGAGTTGCCCCAGGTGAAATGCTCACAACAGCCGGTTGATCCTCACGAAAGAAGCTTCATAGGAATCCATTTCCCTGCCGGACATGCCTGACGCAAGCTGCGTTTCGGGCCACCGCCCTCATCAGAGGCATTACGTGGTTAGAATGTCAATACGCACCAACGGAAATTCCTTCTTTTATTTTGGTGACATGGAAAATCCAAACTGCAAATGCAGTGCTTCATGGGAACCGTAGTGCAAATTGAGCCCAAGTGGGCTGACATCGCCACTTCACCCGCAAACAATCAATGGCGAGGACTCCACAGAGGCAGCTTTCATTATAATATGAGTCCGGTTGTGCCACAACTGTCCGCCCAAATAAGCAGACTGTGGCCCTGCTACAATCCAGCAGTGGCGCATTTCGCGACCGGGCTGGCCGCTATTATGTTTCAAAAAGAGTTGCCCCAGGTGAAATGCTCACAACAGCCGGTTGATCCTCACGAAAGAAGCTTCATAGGAATCCATTTCCCTGCCGGACATGCCTGACGCAAGCTGCGTTTCGGGCCACCGCCCTCATCAGAGGCATTACGTGGTTAGAATGTCAATACGCACCAACGGAAATTCCTTCTTTTATTTTGGTGACATGGAAAATCCAAACTGCAAATGCAGTGCTTCATGGGAACCGTAGTGCAAATTGAGCCCAAGTGGGCTGACATCGCCACTTCACCCGCAAACAATCAATGGCGAGGACTCCACAGAGGCAGCTTTCATTATAATATGAGTCCGGTTGTGCCACAACTGTCCGCCCAAATAAGCAGACTGTGGCCCTGCTACAATCCAGCAGTGGCGCATTTCGCGACCGGGCTGGCCGCTATTATGTTTCAAAAAAGAGTTGCCCCAGGTGAAATGCTCACAACAGCCGGTTGATCCTCACGAAAGAAGCTTCATAGGAATCCATTTCCCTGCCGGACATGCCTGACGCAAGCTGCGTTTCGGGCCACCGCCCTCATCAGAGGCATTACGTGGTTAGAATGTCAATACGCACCAACGGAAATTCCTTCTTTTATTTTGGTGACATGGAAAATCCAAACTGCAAATGCAGTGCTTCATGGGAACCGTAGTGCAAATTGAGCCCAAGTGGGCTGACATCGCCACTTCACCCGCAAACAATCAATGGCGAGGACTCCACAGAGGCAGCTTTCATTATAATATGAGTCCGGTTGTGCCACAACTGTCCGCCCAAATAAGCAGACTGTGGCCCTGCTACAATCCAGCAGTGGCGCATTTCGCGACCGGGCTGGCCGCTATTATGTTTCAAAAAGAGTTGCCCCAGGTGAAATGCTCACAACAGCCGGTTGATCCTCACGAAAGAAGCTTCATAGGAATCCATTTCCCTGCCGGACATGCCTGACGCAAGCTGCGTTTCGGGCCACCGCCCTCATCAGAGGCATTACGTGGTTAGAATGTCAATACGCACCAACGGAAATTCCTTCTTTTATTTTGGTGACATGGAAAATCCAAACTGCAAATGCAGTGCTTCATGGGAACCGTAGTGCAAATTGAGCCCAAGTGGGCTGACATCGCCACTTCACCCGCAAACAATCAATGGCGAGGACTCCACAGAGGCAGCTTTCATTATAATATGAGTCCGGTTGTGCCACAACTGTCCGCCCAAATAAGCAGACTGTGGCCCTGCTACAATCCAGCAGTGGCGCATTTCGCGACCGGGCTGGCCGCTATTATGTTTCAAAAAGAGTTGCCCCAGGTGAAATGCTCACAACAGCCGGTTGATCCTCACGAAAGAAGCTTCATAGGAATCCATTTCCCTGCCGGACATGCCTGACGCAAGCTGCGTTTCGGGCCACCGCCCTCATCAGAGGCATTACGTGGTTAGAATGTCAATACGCACCAACGGAAATTCCTTCTTTTATTTTGGTGACATGGAAAATCCAAACTGCAAATGCAGTGCTTCATGGGAACCGTAGTGCAAATTGAGCCCAAGTGGGCTGACATCGCCACTTCACCCGCAAACAATCAATGGCGAGGACTCCACAGAGGCAGCTTTCATTATAATATGAGTCCGGTTGTGCCACAACTGTCCGCCCAAATAAGCAGACTGTGGCCCTGCTACAATCCAGCAGTGGCGCATTTCGCGACCGGGCTGGCCGCTATTATGTTTCAAAAAAGAGTTGCCCCAGGTGAAATGCTCACAACAGCCGGTTGATCCTCACGAAAGAAGCTTCATAGGAATCCATTTCCCTGCCGGACATGCCTGACGCAAGCTGCGTTTCGGGCCACCGCCCTCATCAGAGGCATTACGTGGTTAGAATGTCAATACGCACCAACGGAAATTCCTTCTTTTATTTTGGTGACATGGAAAATCCAAACTGCAAATGCAGTGCTTCATGGGAACCGTAGTGCAAATTGAGCCCAAGTGGGCTGACATCGCCACTTCACCCGCAAACAATCAATGGCGAGGACTCCACAGAGGCAGCTTTCATTATAATATGAGTCCGGTTGTGCCACAACTGTCCGCCCAAATAAGCAGACTGTGGCCCTGCTACAATCCAGCAGTGGCGCATTTCGCGACCGGGCTGGCCGCTATTATGTTTCAAAAAAGAGTTGCCCCAGGTGAAATGCTCACAACAGCCGGTTGATCCTCACGAAAGAAGCTTCATAGGAATCCATTTCCCTGCCGGACATGCCTGACGCAAGCTGCGTTTCGGGCCACCGCCCTCATCAGAGGCATTACGTGGTTAGAATGTCAATACGCACCAACGGAAATTCCTTCTTTTATTTTGGTGACATGGAAAATCCAAACTGCAAATGCAGTGCTTCATGGGAACCGTAGTGCAAATTGAGCCCAAGTGGGCTGACATCGCCACTTCACCCGCAAACAATCAATGGCGAGGACTCCACAGAGGCAGCTTTCATTATAATATGAGTCCGGTTGTGCCACAACTGTCCGCCCAAATAAGCAGACTGTGGCCCTGCTACAATCCAGCAGTGGCGCATTTCGCGACCGGGCTGGCCGCTATTATGTTTCAAAAAAGAGTTGCCCCAGGTGAAATGCTCACAACAGCCGGTTGATCCTCACGAAAGAAGCTTCATAGGAATCCATTTCCCTGCCGGACATGCCTGACGCAAGCTGCGTTTCGGGCCACCGCCCTCATCAGAGGCATTACGTGGTTAGAATGTCAATACGCACCAACGGAAATTCCTTCTTTTATTTTGGTGACATGGAAAATCCAAACTGCAAATGCAGTGCTTCATGGGAACCGTAGTGCAAATTGAGCCCAAGTGGGCTGACATCGCCACTTCACCCGCAAACAATCAATGGCGAGGACTCCACAGAGGCAGCTTTCATTATAATATGAGTCCGGTTGTGCCACAACTGTCCGCCCAAATAAGCAGACTGTGGCCCTGCTACAATCCAGCAGTGGCGCATTTCGCGACCGGGCTGGCCGCTATTATGTTTCAAAAAGAGTTGCCCCAGGTGAAATGCTCACAACAGCCGGTTGATCCTCACGAAAGAAGCTTCATAGGAATCCATTTCCCTGCCGGACATGCCTGACGCAAGCTGCGTTTCGGGCCACCGCCCTCATCAGAGGCATTACGTGGTTAGAATGTCAATACGCACCAACGGAAATTCCTTCTTTTATTTTGGTGACATGGAAAATCCAAACTGCAAATGCAGTGCTTCATGGGAACCGTAGTGCAAATTGAGCCCAAGTGGGCTGACATCGCCACTTCACCCGCAAACAATCAATGGCGAGGACTCCACAGAGGCAGCTTTCATTATAATATGAGTCCGGTTGTGCCACAACTGTCCGCCCAAATAAGCAGACTGTGGCCCTGCTACAATCCAGCAGTGGCGCATTTCGCGACCGGGCTGGCCGCTATTATGTTTCAAAAAGAGTTGCCCCAGGTGAAATGCTCACAACAGCCGGTTGATCCTCACGAAAGAAGCTTCATAGGAATCCATTTCCCTGCCGGACATGCCTGACGCAAGCTGCGTTTCGGGCCACCGCCCTCATCAGAGGCATTACGTGGTTAGAATGTCAATACGCACCAACGGAAATTCCTTCTTTTATTTTGGTGACATGGAAAATCCAAACTGCAAATGCAGTGCTTCATGGGAACCGTAGTGCAAATTGAGCCCAAGTGGGCTGACATCGCCACTTCACCCGCAAACAATCAATGGCGAGGACTCCACAGAGGCAGCTTTCATTATAATATGAGTCCGGTTGTGCCACAACTGTCCGCCCAAATAAGCAGACTGTGGCCCTGCTACAATCCAGCAGTGGCGCATTTCGCGACCGGGCTGGCCGCTATTATGTTTCAAAAAGAGTTGCCCCAGGTGAAATGCTCACAACAGCCGGTTGATCCTCACGAAAGAAGCTTCATAGGAATCCATTTCCCTGCCGGACATGCCTGACGCAAGCTGCGTTTCGGGCCACCGCCCTCATCAGAGGCATTACGTGGTTAGAATGTCAATACGCACCAACGGAAATTCCTTCTTTTATTTTGGTGACATGGAAAATCCAAACTGCAAATGCAGTGCTTCATGGGAACCGTAGTGCAAATTGAGCCCAAGTGGGCTGACATCGCCACTTCACCCGCAAACAATCAATGGCGAGGACTCCACAGAGGCAGCTTTCATTATAATATGAGTCCGGTTGTGCCACAACTGTCCGCCCAAATAAGCAGACTGTGGCCCTGCTACAATCCAGCAGTGGCGCATTTCGCGACCGGGCTGGCCGCTATTATGTTTCAAAAAAGAGTTGCCCCAGGTGAAATGCTCACAACAGCCGGTTGATCCTCACGAAAGAAGCTTCATAGGAATCCATTTCCCTGCCGGACATGCCTGACGCAAGCTGCGTTTCGGGCCACCGCCCTCATCAGAGGCATTACGTGGTTAGAATGTCAATACGCACCAACGGAAATTCCTTCTTTTATTTTGGTGACATGGAAAATCCAAACTGCAAATGCAGTGCTTCATGGGAACCGTAGTGCAAATTGAGCCCAAGTGGGCTGACATCGCCACTTCACCCGCAAACAATCAATGGCGAGGACTCCACAGAGGCAGCTTTCATTATAATATGAGTCCGGTTGTGCCACAACTGTCCGCCCAAATAAGCAGACTGTGGCCCTGCTACAATCCAGCAGTGGCGCATTTCGCGACCGGGCTGGCCGCTATTATGTTTCAAAAAAGAGTTGCCCCAGGTGAAATGCTCACAACAGCCGGTTGATCCTCACGAAAGAAGCTTCATAGGAATCCATTTCCCTGCCGGACATGCCTGACGCAAGCTGCGTTTCGGGCCACCGCCCTCATCAGAGGCATTACGTGGTTAGAATGTCAATACGCACCAACGGAAATTCCTTCTTTTATTTTGGTGACATGGAAAATCCAAACTGCAAATGCAGTGCTTCATGGGAACCGTAGTGCAAATTGAGCCCAAGTGGGCTGACATCGCCACTTCACCCGCAAACAATCAATGGCGAGGACTCCACAGAGGCAGCTTTCATTATAATATGAGTCCGGTTGTGCCACAACTGTCCGCCCAAATAAGCAGACTGTGGCCCTGCTACAATCCAGCAGTGGCGCATTTCGCGACCGGGCTGGCCGCTATTATGTTTCAAAAAGAGTTGCCCCAGGTGAAATGCTCACAACAGCCGGTTGATCCTCACGAAAGAAGCTTCATAGGAATCCATTTCCCTGCCGGACATGCCTGACGCAAGCTGCGTTTCGGGCCACCGCCCTCATCAGAGGCATTACGTGGTTAGAATGTCAATACGCACCAACGGAAATTCCTTCTTTTATTTTGGTGACATGGAAAATCCAAACTGCAAATGCAGTGCTTCATGGGAACCGTAGTGCAAATTGAGCCCAAGTGGGCTGACATCGCCACTTCACCCGCAAACAATCAATGGCGAGGACTCCACAGAGGCAGCTTTCATTATAATATGAGTCCGGTTGTGCCACAACTGTCCGCCCAAATAAGCAGACTGTGGCCCTGCTACAATCCAGCAGTGGCGCATTTCGCGACCGGGCTGGCCGCTATTATGTTTCAAAAAAGAGTTGCCCCAGGTGAAATGCTCACAACAGCCGGTTGATCCTCACGAAAGAAGCTTCATAGGAATCCATTTCCCTGCCGGACATGCCTGACGCAAGCTGCGTTTCGGGCCACCGCCCTCATCAGAGGCATTACGTGGTTAGAATGTCAATACGCACCAACGGAAATTCCTTCTTTTATTTTGGTGACATGGAAAATCCAAACTGCAAATGCAGTGCTTCATGGGAACCGTAGTGCAAATTGAGCCCAAGTGGGCTGACATCGCCACTTCACCCGCAAACAATCAATGGCGAGGACTCCACAGAGGCAGCTTTCATTATAATATGAGTCCGGTTGTGCCACAACTGTCCGCCCAAATAAGCAGACTGTGGCCCTGCTACAATCCAGCAGTGGCGCATTTCGCGACCGGGCTGGCCGCTATTATGTTTCAAAAAAGAGTTGCCCCAGGTGAAATGCTCACAACAGCCGGTTGATCCTCACGAAAGAAGCTTCATAGGAATCCATTTCCCTGCCGGACATGCCTGACGCAAGCTGCGTTTCGGGCCACCGCCCTCATCAGAGGCATTACGTGGTTAGAATGTCAATACGCACCAACGGAAATTCCTTCTTTTATTTTGGTGACATGGAAAATCCAAACTGCAAATGCAGTGCTTCATGGGAACCGTAGTGCAAATTGAGCCCAAGTGGGCTGACATCGCCACTTCACCCGCAAACAATCAATGGCGAGGACTCCACAGAGGCAGCTTTCATTATAATATGAGTCCGGTTGTGCCACAACTGTCCGCCCAAATAAGCAGACTGTGGCCCTGCTACAATCCAGCAGTGGCGCATTTCGCGACCGGGCTGGCCGCTATTATGTTTCAAAAAAGAGTTGCCCCAGGTGAAATGCTCACAACAGCCGGTTGATCCTCACGAAAGAAGCTTCATAGGAATCCATTTCCCTGCCGGACATGCCTGACGCAAGCTGCGTTTCGGGCCACCGCCCTCATCAGAGGCATTACGTGGTTAGAATGTCAATACGCACCAACGGAAATTCCTTCTTTTATTTTGGTGACATGGAAAATCCAAACTGCAAATGCAGTGCTTCATGGGAACCGTAGTGCAAATTGAGCCCAAGTGGGCTGACATCGCCACTTCACCCGCAAACAATCAATGGCGAGGACTCCACAGAGGCAGCTTTCATTATAATATGAGTCCGGTTGTGCCACAACTGTCCGCCCAAATAAGCAGACTGTGGCCCTGCTACAATCCAGCAGTGGCGCATTTCGCGACCGGGCTGGCCGCTATTATGTTTCAAAAAAGAGTTGCCCCAGGTGAAATGCTCACAACAGCCGGTTGATCCTCACGAAAGAAGCTTCATAGGAATCCATTTCCCTGCCGGACATGCCTGACGCAAGCTGCGTTTCGGGCCACCGCCCTCATCAGAGGCATTACGTGGTTAGAATGTCAATACGCACCAACGGAAATTCCTTCTTTTATTTTGGTGACATGGAAAATCCAAACTGCAAATGCAGTGCTTCATGGGAACCGTAGTGCAAATTGAGCCCAAGTGGGCTGACATCGCCACTTCACCCGCAAACAATCAATGGCGAGGACTCCACAGAGGCAGCTTTCATTATAATATGAGTCCGGTTGTGCCACAACTGTCCGCCCAAATAAGCAGACTGTGGCCCTGCTACAATCCAGCAGTGGCGCATTTCGCGACCGGGCTGGCCGCTATTATGTTTCAAAAAAGAGTTGCCCCAGGTGAAATGCTCACAACAGCCGGTTGATCCTCACGAAAGAAGCTTCATAGGAATCCATTTCCCTGCCGGACATGCCTGACGCAAGCTGCGTTTCGGGCCACCGCCCTCATCAGAGGCATTACGTGGTTAGAATGTCAATACGCACCAACGGAAATTCCTTCTTTTATTTTGGTGACATGGAAAATCCAAACTGCAAATGCAGTGCTTCATGGGAACCGTAGTGCAAATTGAGCCCAAGTGGGCTGACATCGCCACTTCACCCGCAAACAATCAATGGCGAGGACTCCACAGAGGCAGCTTTCATTATAATATGAGTCCGGTTGTGCCACAACTGTCCGCCCAAATAAGCAGACTGTGGCCCTGCTACAATCCAGCAGTGGCGCATTTCGCGACCGGGCTGGCCGCTATTATGTTTCAAAAAAGAGTTGCCCCAGGTGAAATGCTCACAACAGCCGGTTGATCCTCACGAAAGAAGCTTCATAGGAATCCATTTCCCTGCCGGACATGCCTGACGCAAGCTGCGTTTCGGGCCACCGCCCTCATCAGAGGCATTACGTGGTTAGAATGTCAATACGCACCAACGGAAATTCCTTCTTTTATTTTGGTGACATGGAAAATCCAAACTGCAAATGCAGTGCTTCATGGGAACCGTAGTGCAAATTGAGCCCAAGTGGGCTGACATCGCCACTTCACCCGCAAACAATCAATGGCGAGGACTCCACAGAGGCAGCTTTCATTATAATATGAGTCCGGTTGTGCCACAACTGTCCGCCCAAATAAGCAGACTGTGGCCCTGCTACAATCCAGCAGTGGCGCATTTCGCGACCGGGCTGGCCGCTATTATGTTTCAAAAAGAGTTGCCCCAGGTGAAATGCTCACAACAGCCGGTTGATCCTCACGAAAGAAGCTTCATAGGAATCCATTTCCCTGCCGGACATGCCTGACGCAAGCTGCGTTTCGGGCCACCGCCCTCATCAGAGGCATTACGTGGTTAGAATGTCAATACGCACCAACGGAAATTCCTTCTTTTATTTTGGTGACATGGAAAATCCAAACTGCAAATGCAGTGCTTCATGGGAACCGTAGTGCAAATTGAGCCCAAGTGGGCTGACATCGCCACTTCACCCGCAAACAATCAATGGCGAGGACTCCACAGAGGCAGCTTTCATTATAATATGAGTCCGGTTGTGCCACAACTGTCCGCCCAAATAAGCAGACTGTGGCCCTGCTACAATCCAGCAGTGGCGCATTTCGCGACCGGGCTGGCCGCTATTATGTTTCAAAAAAGAGTTGCCCCAGGTGAAATGCTCACAACAGCCGGTTGATCCTCACGAAAGAAGCTTCATAGGAATCCATTTCCCTGCCGGACATGCCTGACGCAAGCTGCGTTTCGGGCCACCGCCCTCATCAGAGGCATTACGTGGTTAGAATGTCAATACGCACCAACGGAAATTCCTTCTTTTATTTTGGTGACATGGAAAATCCAAACTGCAAATGCAGTGCTTCATGGGAACCGTAGTGCAAATTGAGCCCAAGTGGGCTGACATCGCCACTTCACCCGCAAACAATCAATGGCGAGGACTCCACAGAGGCAGCTTTCATTATAATATGAGTCCGGTTGTGCCACAACTGTCCGCCCAAATAAGCAGACTGTGGCCCTGCTACAATCCAGCAGTGGCGCATTTCGCGACCGGGCTGGCCGCTATTATGTTTCAAAAAAGAGTTGCCCCAGGTGAAATGCTCACAACAGCCGGTTGATCCTCACGAAAGAAGCTTCATAGGAATCCATTTCCCTGCCGGACATGCCTGACGCAAGCTGCGTTTCGGGCCACCGCCCTCATCAGAGGCATTACGTGGTTAGAATGTCAATACGCACCAACGGAAATTCCTTCTTTTATTTTGGTGACATGGAAAATCCAAACTGCAAATGCAGTGCTTCATGGGAACCGTAGTGCAAATTGAGCCCAAGTGGGCTGACATCGCCACTTCACCCGCAAACAATCAATGGCGAGGACTCCACAGAGGCAGCTTTCATTATAATATGAGTCCGGTTGTGCCACAACTGTCCGCCCAAATAAGCAGACTGTGGCCCTGCTACAATCCAGCAGTGGCGCATTTCGCGACCGGGCTGGCCGCTATTATGTTTCAAAAAAGAGTTGCCCCAGGTGAAATGCTCACAACAGCCGGTTGATCCTCACGAAAGAAGCTTCATAGGAATCCATTTCCCTGCCGGACATGCCTGACGCAAGCTGCGTTTCGGGCCACCGCCCTCATCAGAGGCATTACGTGGTTAGAATGTCAATACGCACCAACGGAAATTCCTTCTTTTATTTTGGTGACATGGAAAATCCAAACTGCAAATGCAGTGCTTCATGGGAACCGTAGTGCAAATTGAGCCCAAGTGGGCTGACATCGCCACTTCACCCGCAAACAATCAATGGCGAGGACTCCACAGAGGCAGCTTTCATTATAATATGAGTCCGGTTGTGCCACAACTGTCCGCCCAAATAAGCAGACTGTGGCCCTGCTACAATCCAGCAGTGGCGCATTTCGCGACCGGGCTGGCCGCTATTATGTTTCAAAAAAGAGTTGCCCCAGGTGAAATGCTCACAACAGCCGGTTGATCCTCACGAAAGAAGCTTCATAGGAATCCATTTCCCTGCCGGACATGCCTGACGCAAGCTGCGTTTCGGGCCACCGCCCTCATCAGAGGCATTACGTGGTTAGAATGTCAATACGCACCAACGGAAATTCCTTCTTTTATTTTGGTGACATGGAAAATCCAAACTGCAAATGCAGTGCTTCATGGGAACCGTAGTGCAAATTGAGCCCAAGTGGGCTGACATCGCCACTTCACCCGCAAACAATCAATGGCGAGGACTCCACAGAGGCAGCTTTCATTATAATATGAGTCCGGTTGTGCCACAACTGTCCGCCCAAATAAGCAGACTGTGGCCCTGCTACAATCCAGCAGTGGCGCATTTCGCGACCGGGCTGGCCGCTATTATGTTTCAAAAAAGAGTTGCCCCAGGTGAAATGCTCACAACAGCCGGTTGATCCTCACGAAAGAAGCTTCATAGGAATCCATTTCCCTGCCGGACATGCCTGACGCAAGCTGCGTTTCGGGCCACCGCCCTCATCAGAGGCATTACGTGGTTAGAATGTCAATACGCACCAACGGAAATTCCTTCTTTTATTTTGGTGACATGGAAAATCCAAACTGCAAATGCAGTGCTTCATGGGAACCGTAGTGCAAATTGAGCCCAAGTGGGCTGACATCGCCACTTCACCCGCAAACAATCAATGGCGAGGACTCCACAGAGGCAGCTTTCATTATAATATGAGTCCGGTTGTGCCACAACTGTCCGCCCAAATAAGCAGACTGTGGCCCTGCTACAATCCAGCAGTGGCGCATTTCGCGACCGGGCTGGCCGCTATTATGTTTCAAAAAAGAGTTGCCCCAGGTGAAATGCTCACAACAGCCGGTTGATCCTCACGAAAGAAGCTTCATAGGAATCCATTTCCCTGCCGGACATGCCTGACGCAAGCTGCGTTTCGGGCCACCGCCCTCATCAGAGGCATTACGTGGTTAGAATGTCAATACGCACCAACGGAAATTCCTTCTTTTATTTTGGTGACATGGAAAATCCAAACTGCAAATGCAGTGCTTCATGGGAACCGTAGTGCAAATTGAGCCCAAGTGGGCTGACATCGCCACTTCACCCGCAAACAATCAATGGCGAGGACTCCACAGAGGCAGCTTTCATTATAATATGAGTCCGGTTGTGCCACAACTGTCCGCCCAAATAAGCAGACTGTGGCCCTGCTACAATCCAGCAGTGGCGCATTTCGCGACCGGGCTGGCCGCTATTATGTTTCAAAAAAGAGTTGCCCCAGGTGAAATGCTCACAACAGCCGGTTGATCCTCACGAAAGAAGCTTCATAGGAATCCATTTCCCTGCCGGACATGCCTGACGCAAGCTGCGTTTCGGGCCACCGCCCTCATCAGAGGCATTACGTGGTTAGAATGTCAATACGCACCAACGGAAATTCCTTCTTTTATTTTGGTGACATGGAAAATCCAAACTGCAAATGCAGTGCTTCATGGGAACCGTAGTGCAAATTGAGCCCAAGTGGGCTGACATCGCCACTTCACCCGCAAACAATCAATGGCGAGGACTCCACAGAGGCAGCTTTCATTATAATATGAGTCCGGTTGTGCCACAACTGTCCGCCCAAATAAGCAGACTGTGGCCCTGCTACAATCCAGCAGTGGCGCATTTCGCGACCGGGCTGGCCGCTATTATGTTTCAAAAAAGAGTTGCCCCAGGTGAAATGCTCACAACAGCCGGTTGATCCTCACGAAAGAAGCTTCATAGGAATCCATTTCCCTGCCGGACATGCCTGACGCAAGCTGCGTTTCGGGCCACCGCCCTCATCAGAGGCATTACGTGGTTAGAATGTCAATACGCACCAACGGAAATTCCTTCTTTTATTTTGGTGACATGGAAAATCCAAACTGCAAATGCAGTGCTTCATGGGAACCGTAGTGCAAATTGAGCCCAAGTGGGCTGACATCGCCACTTCACCCGCAAACAATCAATGGCGAGGACTCCACAGAGGCAGCTTTCATTATAATATGAGTCCGGTTGTGCCACAACTGTCCGCCCAAATAAGCAGACTGTGGCCCTGCTACAATCCAGCAGTGGCGCATTTCGCGACCGGGCTGGCCGCTATTATGTTTCAAAAAAGAGTTGCCCCAGGTGAAATGCTCACAACAGCCGGTTGATCCTCACGAAAGAAGCTTCATAGGAATCCATTTCCCTGCCGGACATGCCTGACGCAAGCTGCGTTTCGGGCCACCGCCCTCATCAGAGGCATTACGTGGTTAGAATGTCAATACGCACCAACGGAAATTCCTTCTTTTATTTTGGTGACATGGAAAATCCAAACTGCAAATGCAGTGCTTCATGGGAACCGTAGTGCAAATTGAGCCCAAGTGGGCTGACATCGCCACTTCACCCGCAAACAATCAATGGCGAGGACTCCACAGAGGCAGCTTTCATTATAATATGAGTCCGGTTGTGCCACAACTGTCCGCCCAAATAAGCAGACTGTGGCCCTGCTACAATCCAGCAGTGGCGCATTTCGCGACCGGGCTGGCCGCTATTATGTTTCAAAAAAGAGTTGCCCCAGGTGAAATGCTCACAACAGCCGGTTGATCCTCACGAAAGAAGCTTCATAGGAATCCATTTCCCTGCCGGACATGCCTGACGCAAGCTGCGTTTCGGGCCACCGCCCTCATCAGAGGCATTACGTGGTTAGAATGTCAATACGCACCAACGGAAATTCCTTCTTTTATTTTGGTGACATGGAAAATCCAAACTGCAAATGCAGTGCTTCATGGGAACCGTAGTGCAAATTGAGCCCAAGTGGGCTGACATCGCCACTTCACCCGCAAACAATCAATGGCGAGGACTCCACAGAGGCAGCTTTCATTATAATATGAGTCCGGTTGTGCCACAACTGTCCGCCCAAATAAGCAGACTGTGGCCCTGCTACAATCCAGCAGTGGCGCATTTCGCGACCGGGCTGGCCGCTATTATGTTTCAAAAAAGAGTTGCCCCAGGTGAAATGCTCACAACAGCCGGTTGATCCTCACGAAAGAAGCTTCATAGGAATCCATTTCCCTGCCGGACATGCCTGACGCAAGCTGCGTTTCGGGCCACCGCCCTCATCAGAGGCATTACGTGGTTAGAATGTCAATACGCACCAACGGAAATTCCTTCTTTTATTTTGGTGACATGGAAAATCCAAACTGCAAATGCAGTGCTTCATGGGAACCGTAGTGCAAATTGAGCCCAAGTGGGCTGACATCGCCACTTCACCCGCAAACAATCAATGGCGAGGACTCCACAGAGGCAGCTTTCATTATAATATGAGTCCGGTTGTGCCACAACTGTCCGCCCAAATAAGCAGACTGTGGCCCTGCTACAATCCAGCAGTGGCGCATTTCGCGACCGGGCTGGCCGCTATTATGTTTCAAAAAAGAGTTGCCCCAGGTGAAATGCTCACAACAGCCGGTTGATCCTCACGAAAGAAGCTTCATAGGAATCCATTTCCCTGCCGGACATGCCTGACGCAAGCTGCGTTTCGGGCCACCGCCCTCATCAGAGGCATTACGTGGTTAGAATGTCAATACGCACCAACGGAAATTCCTTCTTTTATTTTGGTGACATGGAAAATCCAAACTGCAAATGCAGTGCTTCATGGGAACCGTAGTGCAAATTGAGCCCAAGTGGGCTGACATCGCCACTTCACCCGCAAACAATCAATGGCGAGGACTCCACAGAGGCAGCTTTCATTATAATATGAGTCCGGTTGTGCCACAACTGTCCGCCCAAATAAGCAGACTGTGGCCCTGCTACAATCCAGCAGTGGCGCATTTCGCGACCGGGCTGGCCGCTATTATGTTTCAAAAAAGAGTTGCCCCAGGTGAAATGCTCACAACAGCCGGTTGATCCTCACGAAAGAAGCTTCATAGGAATCCATTTCCCTGCCGGACATGCCTGACGCAAGCTGCGTTTCGGGCCACCGCCCTCATCAGAGGCATTACGTGGTTAGAATGTCAATACGCACCAACGGAAATTCCTTCTTTTATTTTGGTGACATGGAAAATCCAAACTGCAAATGCAGTGCTTCATGGGAACCGTAGTGCAAATTGAGCCCAAGTGGGCTGACATCGCCACTTCACCCGCAAACAATCAATGGCGAGGACTCCACAGAGGCAGCTTTCATTATAATATGAGTCCGGTTGTGCCACAACTGTCCGCCCAAATAAGCAGACTGTGGCCCTGCTACAATCCAGCAGTGGCGCATTTCGCGACCGGGCTGGCCGCTATTATGTTTCAAAAAAGAGTTGCCCCAGGTGAAATGCTCACAACAGCCGGTTGATCCTCACGAAAGAAGCTTCATAGGAATCCATTTCCCTGCCGGACATGCCTGACGCAAGCTGCGTTTCGGGCCACCGCCCTCATCAGAGGCATTACGTGGTTAGAATGTCAATACGCACCAACGGAAATTCCTTCTTTTATTTTGGTGACATGGAAAATCCAAACTGCAAATGCAGTGCTTCATGGGAACCGTAGTGCAAATTGAGCCCAAGTGGGCTGACATCGCCACTTCACCCGCAAACAATCAATGGCGAGGACTCCACAGAGGCAGCTTTCATTATAATATGAGTCCGGTTGTGCCACAACTGTCCGCCCAAATAAGCAGACTGTGGCCCTGCTACAATCCAGCAGTGGCGCATTTCGCGACCGGGCTGGCCGCTATTATGTTTCAAAAAAGAGTTGCCCCAGGTGAAATGCTCACAACAGCCGGTTGATCCTCACGAAAGAAGCTTCATAGGAATCCATTTCCCTGCCGGACATGCCTGACGCAAGCTGCGTTTCGGGCCACCGCCCTCATCAGAGGCATTACGTGGTTAGAATGTCAATACGCACCAACGGAAATTCCTTCTTTTATTTTGGTGACATGGAAAATCCAAACTGCAAATGCAGTGCTTCATGGGAACCGTAGTGCAAATTGAGCCCAAGTGGGCTGACATCGCCACTTCACCCGCAAACAATCAATGGCGAGGACTCCACAGAGGCAGCTTTCATTATAATATGAGTCCGGTTGTGCCACAACTGTCCGCCCAAATAAGCAGACTGTGGCCCTGCTACAATCCAGCAGTGGCGCATTTCGCGACCGGGCTGGCCGCTATTATGTTTCAAAAAAGAGTTGCCCCAGGTGAAATGCTCACAACAGCCGGTTGATCCTCACGAAAGAAGCTTCATAGGAATCCATTTCCCTGCCGGACATGCCTGACGCAAGCTGCGTTTCGGGCCACCGCCCTCATCAGAGGCATTACGTGGTTAGAATGTCAATACGCACCAACGGAAATTCCTTCTTTTATTTTGGTGACATGGAAAATCCAAACTGCAAATGCAGTGCTTCATGGGAACCGTAGTGCAAATTGAGCCCAAGTGGGCTGACATCGCCACTTCACCCGCAAACAATCAATGGCGAGGACTCCACAGAGGCAGCTTTCATTATAATATGAGTCCGGTTGTGCCACAACTGTCCGCCCAAATAAGCAGACTGTGGCCCTGCTACAATCCAGCAGTGGCGCATTTCGCGACCGGGCTGGCCGCTATTATGTTTCAAAAAAGAGTTGCCCCAGGTGAAATGCTCACAACAGCCGGTTGATCCTCACGAAAGAAGCTTCATAGGAATCCATTTCCCTGCCGGACATGCCTGACGCAAGCTGCGTTTCGGGCCACCGCCCTCATCAGAGGCATTACGTGGTTAGAATGTCAATACGCACCAACGGAAATTCCTTCTTTTATTTTGGTGACATGGAAAATCCAAACTGCAAATGCAGTGCTTCATGGGAACCGTAGTGCAAATTGAGCCCAAGTGGGCTGACATCGCCACTTCACCCGCAAACAATCAATGGCGAGGACTCCACAGAGGCAGCTTTCATTATAATATGAGTCCGGTTGTGCCACAACTGTCCGCCCAAATAAGCAGACTGTGGCCCTGCTACAATCCAGCAGTGGCGCATTTCGCGACCGGGCTGGCCGCTATTATGTTTCAAAAAAGAGTTGCCCCAGGTGAAATGCTCACAACAGCCGGTTGATCCTCACGAAAGAAGCTTCATAGGAATCCATTTCCCTGCCGGACATGCCTGACGCAAGCTGCGTTTCGGGCCACCGCCCTCATCAGAGGCATTACGTGGTTAGAATGTCAATACGCACCAACGGAAATTCCTTCTTTTATTTTGGTGACATGGAAAATCCAAACTGCAAATGCAGTGCTTCATGGGAACCGTAGTGCAAATTGAGCCCAAGTGGGCTGACATCGCCACTTCACCCGCAAACAATCAATGGCGAGGACTCCACAGAGGCAGCTTTCATTATAATATGAGTCCGGTTGTGCCACAACTGTCCGCCCAAATAAGCAGACTGTGGCCCTGCTACAATCCAGCAGTGGCGCATTTCGCGACCGGGCTGGCCGCTATTATGTTTCAAAAAAGAGTTGCCCCAGGTGAAATGCTCACAACAGCCGGTTGATCCTCACGAAAGAAGCTTCATAGGAATCCATTTCCCTGCCGGACATGCCTGACGCAAGCTGCGTTTCGGGCCACCGCCCTCATCAGAGGCATTACGTGGTTAGAATGTCAATACGCACCAACGGAAATTCCTTCTTTTATTTTGGTGACATGGAAAATCCAAACTGCAAATGCAGTGCTTCATGGGAACCGTAGTGCAAATTGAGCCCAAGTGGGCTGACATCGCCACTTCACCCGCAAACAATCAATGGCGAGGACTCCACAGAGGCAGCTTTCATTATAATATGAGTCCGGTTGTGCCACAACTGTCCGCCCAAATAAGCAGACTGTGGCCCTGCTACAATCCAGCAGTGGCGCATTTCGCGACCGGGCTGGCCGCTATTATGTTTCAAAAAAGAGTTGCCCCAGGTGAAATGCTCACAACAGCCGGTTGATCCTCACGAAAGAAGCTTCATAGGAATCCATTTCCCTGCCGGACATGCCTGACGCAAGCTGCGTTTCGGGCCACCGCCCTCATCAGAGGCATTACGTGGTTAGAATGTCAATACGCACCAACGGAAATTCCTTCTTTTATTTTGGTGACATGGAAAATCCAAACTGCAAATGCAGTGCTTCATGGGAACCGTAGTGCAAATTGAGCCCAAGTGGGCTGACATCGCCACTTCACCCGCAAACAATCAATGGCGAGGACTCCACAGAGGCAGCTTTCATTATAATATGAGTCCGGTTGTGCCACAACTGTCCGCCCAAATAAGCAGACTGTGGCCCTGCTACAATCCAGCAGTGGCGCATTTCGCGACCGGGCTGGCCGCTATTATGTTTCAAAAAAGAGTTGCCCCAGGTGAAATGCTCACAACAGCCGGTTGATCCTCACGAAAGAAGCTTCATAGGAATCCATTTCCCTGCCGGACATGCCTGACGCAAGCTGCGTTTCGGGCCACCGCCCTCATCAGAGGCATTACGTGGTTAGAATGTCAATACGCACCAACGGAAATTCCTTCTTTTATTTTGGTGACATGGAAAATCCAAACTGCAAATGCAGTGCTTCATGGGAACCGTAGTGCAAATTGAGCCCAAGTGGGCTGACATCGCCACTTCACCCGCAAACAATCAATGGCGAGGACTCCACAGAGGCAGCTTTCATTATAATATGAGTCCGGTTGTGCCACAACTGTCCGCCCAAATAAGCAGACTGTGGCCCTGCTACAATCCAGCAGTGGCGCATTTCGCGACCGGGCTGGCCGCTATTATGTTTCAAAAAGAGTTGCCCCAGGTGAAATGCTCACAACAGCCGGTTGATCCTCACGAAAGAAGCTTCATAGGAATCCATTTCCCTGCCGGACATGCCTGACGCAAGCTGCGTTTCGGGCCACCGCCCTCATCAGAGGCATTACGTGGTTAGAATGTCAATACGCACCAACGGAAATTCCTTCTTTTATTTTGGTGACATGGAAAATCCAAACTGCAAATGCAGTGCTTCATGGGAACCGTAGTGCAAATTGAGCCCAAGTGGGCTGACATCGCCACTTCACCCGCAAACAATCAATGGCGAGGACTCCACAGAGGCAGCTTTCATTATAATATGAGTCCGGTTGTGCCACAACTGTCCGCCCAAATAAGCAGACTGTGGCCCTGCTACAATCCAGCAGTGGCGCATTTCGCGACCGGGCTGGCCGCTATTATGTTTCAAAAAGAGTTGCCCCAGGTGAAATGCTCACAACAGCCGGTTGATCCTCACGAAAGAAGCTTCATAGGAATCCATTTCCCTGCCGGACATGCCTGACGCAAGCTGCGTTTCGGGCCACCGCCCTCATCAGAGGCATTACGTGGTTAGAATGTCAATACGCACCAACGGAAATTCCTTCTTTTATTTTGGTGACATGGAAAATCCAAACTGCAAATGCAGTGCTTCATGGGAACCGTAGTGCAAATTGAGCCCAAGTGGGCTGACATCGCCACTTCACCCGCAAACAATCAATGGCGAGGACTCCACAGAGGCAGCTTTCATTATAATATGAGTCCGGTTGTGCCACAACTGTCCGCCCAAATAAGCAGACTGTGGCCCTGCTACAATCCAGCAGTGGCGCATTTCGCGACCGGGCTGGCCGCTATTATGTTTCAAAAAAGAGTTGCCCCAGGTGAAATGCTCACAACAGCCGGTTGATCCTCACGAAAGAAGCTTCATAGGAATCCATTTCCCTGCCGGACATGCCTGACGCAAGCTGCGTTTCGGGCCACCGCCCTCATCAGAGGCATTACGTGGTTAGAATGTCAATACGCACCAACGGAAATTCCTTCTTTTATTTTGGTGACATGGAAAATCCAAACTGCAAATGCAGTGCTTCATGGGAACCGTAGTGCAAATTGAGCCCAAGTGGGCTGACATCGCCACTTCACCCGCAAACAATCAATGGCGAGGACTCCACAGAGGCAGCTTTCATTATAATATGAGTCCGGTTGTGCCACAACTGTCCGCCCAAATAAGCAGACTGTGGCCCTGCTACAATCCAGCAGTGGCGCATTTCGCGACCGGGCTGGCCGCTATTATGTTTCAAAAAAGAGTTGCCCCAGGTGAAATGCTCACAACAGCCGGTTGATCCTCACGAAAGAAGCTTCATAGGAATCCATTTCCCTGCCGGACATGCCTGACGCAAGCTGCGTTTCGGGCCACCGCCCTCATCAGAGGCATTACGTGGTTAGAATGTCAATACGCACCAACGGAAATTCCTTCTTTTATTTTGGTGACATGGAAAATCCAAACTGCAAATGCAGTGCTTCATGGGAACCGTAGTGCAAATTGAGCCCAAGTGGGCTGACATCGCCACTTCACCCGCAAACAATCAATGGCGAGGACTCCACAGAGGCAGCTTTCATTATAATATGAGTCCGGTTGTGCCACAACTGTCCGCCCAAATAAGCAGACTGTGGCCCTGCTACAATCCAGCAGTGGCGCATTTCGCGACCGGGCTGGCCGCTATTATGTTTCAAAAAAGAGTTGCCCCAGGTGAAATGCTCACAACAGCCGGTTGATCCTCACGAAAGAAGCTTCATAGGAATCCATTTCCCTGCCGGACATGCCTGACGCAAGCTGCGTTTCGGGCCACCGCCCTCATCAGAGGCATTACGTGGTTAGAATGTCAATACGCACCAACGGAAATTCCTTCTTTTATTTTGGTGACATGGAAAATCCAAACTGCAAATGCAGTGCTTCATGGGAACCGTAGTGCAAATTGAGCCCAAGTGGGCTGACATCGCCACTTCACCCGCAAACAATCAATGGCGAGGACTCCACAGAGGCAGCTTTCATTATAATATGAGTCCGGTTGTGCCACAACTGTCCGCCCAAATAAGCAGACTGTGGCCCTGCTACAATCCAGCAGTGGCGCATTTCGCGACCGGGCTGGCCGCTATTATGTTTCAAAAAAGAGTTGCCCCAGGTGAAATGCTCACAACAGCCGGTTGATCCTCACGAAAGAAGCTTCATAGGAATCCATTTCCCTGCCGGACATGCCTGACGCAAGCTGCGTTTCGGGCCACCGCCCTCATCAGAGGCATTACGTGGTTAGAATGTCAATACGCACCAACGGAAATTCCTTCTTTTTATTTTGGTGACATGGAAAATCCAAACTGCAAATGCAGTGCTTCATGGGAACCGTAGTGCAAATTGAGCCCAAGTGGGCTGACATCGCCACTTCACCCGCAAACAATCAATGGCGAGGACTCCACAGAGGCAGCTTTCATTATAATATGAGTCCGGTTGTGCAACAACTGTCCGCCCAAATAAGCAGACTGTGGCCCTGCTACAATCCAGCAGTGGTGCATTTCGCGACCGGGCTGGCCGCTATTATGTTTAAAAAAAAGAGTTGCCCCAGGTGAAATGCTCACAACAGCCGGTTGATCCTCACGAAAGAAGCTTCATAGGAATCCATTTCCCTGCCGGACATGCCTGACGCAAGCTGCGTTTCGGGCCACCGCCCTCATCAGAGGCATTACGTGGTTAGAATGTCAATACGCACCAACGGAAATTCCTTCTTTTTATTTTGGTGACATGGAAAATCCAAACTGCAAATGCAGTGCTTCATGGGAACCGTAGTGCAAATTGAGCCCAAGTGGGCTGACATCGCCACTTCACCCGCAAACAATCAATGGCGAGGACTCCACAGAGGCAGCTTTCATTATAATATGAGTCCGGTTGTGCCACAACTGTCCGCCCAAATAAGCAGACTGTGGCCCTGCTACAATCCAGCAGTGGCGCATTTCGCGACCGGGCTGGCCGCTATTATGTTTCAAAAAAAGAGTTGCCCCAGGTGAAATGCTCACAACAGCCGGTTGATCCTCACGAAAGAAGCTTCATAGGAATCCATTTCCCTGCCGGACATGCCTGACGCAAGCTGCGTTTCGGGCCACCGCCCTCATCAGAGGCATTACGTGGTTAGAATGTCAATACGCACCAACGGAAATTCCTTCTTTTATTTTGGTGACATGGAAAATCCAAACTGCAAATGCAGTGCTTCATGGGAACCGTAGTGCAAATTGAGCCCAAGTGGGCTGACATCGCCACTTCACCCGCAAACAATCAATGGCGAGGACTCCACAGAGGCAGCTTTCATTATAATATGAGTCCGGTTGTGCCACAACTGTCCGCCCAAATAAGCAGACTGTGGCCCTGCTACAATCCAGCAGTGGCGCATTTCAGCGACCGGGCTGGCCGCTATTATGTTTCAAAAAAGAGTTGCCCCAGGTGAAATGCTCACAACAGCCGGTTGATCCTCACGAAAGAAGCTTCATAGGAATCCATTTCCCTGCCGGACATGCCTGACGCAAGCTGCGTTTCGGGCCACCGCCCTCATCAGAGGCATTACGTGGTTAGAATGTCAATACGCACCAACGGAAATTCCTTCTTTTATTTTGGTGACATGGAAAATCCAAACTGCAAATGCAGTGCTTCATGGGAACCGTAGTGCAAATTGAGCCCAAGTGGGCTGACATCGCCACTTCACCCGCAAACAATCAATGGCGAGGACTCCACAGAGGCAGCTTTCATTATAATATGAGTCCGGTTGTGCCACAACTGTCCGCCCAAATAAGCAGACTGTGGCCCTGCTACAATCCAGCAGTGGCGCATTTCGCGACCGGGCTGGCCGCTATTATGTTTCAAAAAAGAGTTGCCCCAGGTGAAATGCTCACAACAGCCGGTTGATCCTCACGAAAGAAGCTTCATAGGAATCCATTTCCCTGCCGGACATGCCTGACGCAAGCTGCGTTTCGGGCCACCGCCCTCATCAGAGGCATTACGTGGTTAGAATGTCAATACGCACCAACGGAAATTCCTTCTTTTATTTTGGTGACATGGAAAATCCAAACTGCAAATGCAGTGCTTCATGGGAACCGTAGTGCAAATTGAGCCCAAGTGGGCTGACATCGCCACTTCACCCGCAAACAATCAATGGCGAGGACTCCACAGAGGCAGCTTTCATTATAATATGAGTCCGGTTGTGCCACAACTGTCCGCCCAAATAAGCAGACTGTGGCCCTGCTACAATCCAGCAGTGGCGCATTTCGCGACCGGGCTGGCCGCTATTATGTTTCAAAAAAGAGTTGCCCCAGGTGAAATGCTCACAACAGCCGGTTGATCCTCACGAAAGAAGCTTCATAGGAATCCATTTCCCTGCCGGACATGCCTGACGCAAGCTGCGTTTCGGGCCACCGCCCTCATCAGAGGCATTACGTGGTTAGAATGTCAATACGCACCAACGGAAATTCCTTCTTTTATTTTGGTGACATGGAAAATCCAAACTGCAAATGCAGTGCTTCATGGGAACCGTAGTGCAAATTGAGCCCAAGTGGGCTGACATCGCCACTTCACCCGCAAACAATCAATGGCGAGGACTCCACAGAGGCAGCTTTCATTATAATATGAGTCCGGTTGTGCCACAACTGTCCGCCCAAATAAGCAGACTGTGGCCCTGCTACAATCCAGCAGTGGCGCATTTCGCGACCGGGCTGGCCGCTATTATGTTTCAAAAAGAGTTGCCCCAGGTGAAATGCTCACAACAGCCGGTTGATCCTCACGAAAGAAGCTTCATAGGAATCCATTTCCCTGCCGGACATGCCTGACGCAAGCTGCGTTTCGGGCCACCGCCCTCATCAGAGGCATTACGTGGTTAGAATGTCAATACGCACCAACGGAAATTCCTTCTTTTATTTTGGTGACATGGAAAATCCAAACTGCAAATGCAGTGCTTCATGGGAACCGTAGTGCAAATTGAGCCCAAGTGGGCTGACATCGCCACTTCACCCGCAAACAATCAATGGCGAGGACTCCACAGAGGCAGCTTTCATTATAATATGAGTCCGGTTGTGCCACAACTGTCCGCCCAAATAAGCAGACTGTGGCCCTGCTACAATCCAGCAGTGGCATTTCGCGACCGGGCTGGCCGCTATTATGTTTCAAAAAAAGAGTTGCCCCAGGTGAAATGCTCACAACAGCCGGTTGATCCTCACGAAAGAAGCTTCATAGGAATCCATTTCCCTGCCGGACATGCCTGACGCAAGCTGCGTTTCGGGCCACCGCCCTCATCAGAGGCATTACGTGGTTAGAATGTCAATACGCACCAACGGAAATTCCTTCTTTTATTTTGGTGACATGGAAAATCCAAACTGCAAATGCAGTGCTTCATGGGAACCGTAGTGCAAATTGAGCCCAAGTGGGCTGACATCGCCACTTCACCCGCAAACAATCAATGGCGAGGACTCCACAGAGGCAGCTTTCATTATAATATGAGTCCGGTTGTGCCACAACTGTCCGCCCAAATAAGCAGACTGTGGCCCTGCTACAATCCAGCAGTGGCGCATTTCGCGACCGGGCTGGCCGCTATTATGTTTCAAAAAGAGTTGCCCCAGGTGAAATGCTCACAACAGCCGGTTGATCCTCACGAAAGAAGCTTCATAGGAATCCATTTCCCTGCCGGACATGCCTGACGCAGGCTGCGTTTCGGGCCACCGCCCTCATCAGAGGCATTACGTGGTTAGAATGTCAATACGCACCAACGGAAATTCCTTCTTTTATTTTGGTGACATGGAAAATCCAAACTGCAAATGCAGTGCTTCATGGGAACCGTAGTGCAAATTGAGCCCAAGTGGGCTGACATCGCCACTTCACCCGCAAACAATCAATGGCGAGGACTCCACAGAGGCAGCTTTCATTATAATATGAGTCCGGTTGTTGCCACAACTGTCCGCCCAAATAAGCAGACTGTGGCCCTGCTACAATCCAGCAGTGGCGCATTTCGCGACCGGGCTGGCCGCTATTATGTTTCAAAAAAAGAGTTGCCCCAGGTGAAATGCTCACAACAGCCGGTTGATCCTCACGAAAGAAGCTTCATAGGAATCCATTTCCCTGCCGGACATGCCTGACGCAAGCTGCGTTTCGGGCCACCGCCCTCATCAGAGGCATTACGTGGTTAGAATGTCAATACGCACCAACGGAAATTCCTTCTTTTATTTTGGTGACATGGAAAATCCAAACTGCAAATGCAGTGCTTCATGGGAACCGTAGTGCAAATTGAGCCCAAGTGGGCTGACATCGCCACTTCACCCGCAAACAATCAATGGCGAGGACTCCACAGAGGCAGCTTTCATTATAATATGAGTCCGGTTGTGCCACAACTGTCCGCCCAAATAAGCAGACTGTGGCCCTGCTACAATCCAGCAGTGGCGCATTTCGCGACCGGGCTGGCCGCTATTATGTTTCAAAAAAGAGTTGCCCCAGGTGAAATGCTCACAACAGCCGGTTGATCCTCACGAAAGAAGCTTCATAGGAATCCATTTCCCTGCCGGACATGCCTGACGCAAGCTGCGTTTCGGGCCACCGCCTCATCAGAGGCATTACGTGGTTAGAATGTCAACACGCACCAACGGAAATTCCTTCTTTTATTTTGGTGACATGGAAAATCCAAACTGCAAATGCAGTGCTTCATGGGAACCGTAGTGCAAATTGAGCCCAAGTGGGCTGACATCGCCACTTCACCCGCAAACAATCAATGGCGAGGACTCCACAGAGGCAGCTTTCATTATAATATGAGTCCGGTTGTGCCACAACTGTCCGCCCAAATAAGCAGACTGTGGCCCTGCTACAATCCAGCAGTGGCGCATTTCGCGACCGGGCTGGCCGCTATTATGTTTCAAAAAAGAGTTGCCCCAGGTGAAATGCTCACAACAGCCGGTTGATCCTCACGAAAGAAGCTTCATAGGAATCCATTTCCCTGCCGGACATGCCTGACGCAAGCTGCGTTTTCGGGCCACCGCCCTCATCAGAGGCATTACGTGGTTAGAATGTCAACACGCACCAACGGAAATTCCTTCTTTTATTTTGGTGACATGGAAAATCCAAACTGCAAATGCAGTGCTTCATGGGAACCGTAGTGCAAATTGAGCCCAAGTGGGCTGACATCGCCACTTCACCCGCAAACAATCAATGGCGAGGACTCCACAGAGGCAGCTTTCATTATAATATGAGTCCGGTTGTGCCACAACTGTCCGCCCAAATAAGCAGACTGTGGCCCTGCTACAATCCAGCAGTGGCGCATTTCCGCGACCGGGCTGGCCGCTATTATGTTTCAAAAAAGAGTTGCCCCAGGTGAAATGCTCACAACAGCCGGTTGATCCTCACGAAAGAAGCTTCATAGGAATCCATTTCCCTGCCGGACATGCCTGACGCAAGCTGCGTTTTCGGGCCACCGCCCTCATCAGAGGCATTACGTGGTTAGAATGTCAATACGCACCAACGGAAATTCCTTCTTTTATTTTGGTGACATGGAAAATCCAAACTGCAAATGCAGTGCTTCATGGGAACCGTAGTGCAAATTGAGCCCAAGTGGGCTGACATCGCCACTTCACCCGCAAACAATCAATGGCGAGGACTCCACAGAGGCAGCTTTCTATTATAATATGAGTCCGGTTGTGCCACAACTGTCCGCCCAAATAAGCAGACTGTGGCCCTGCTACAATCCAGCAGTGGCGCATTTCCGCGACCGGGCTGGCCGCTATTATGTTTCAAAAAAGAGTTGCCCCAGGTGAAATGCTCACAACAGCCGGTTGATCCTCACGAAAGAAGCTTCATAGGAATCCATTTCCCTGCCGGACATGCCTGACGCAAGCTGCGTTTCGGCCACCGCCCTCATCAGAGGCATTACGTGGTTAGAATGTCAATACGCACCAACGGAAATTCCTTCTTTATTTTGGTGACATGGAAAATCCAAACTGCAAATGCAGTGCTCATGGGAACCGTAGTGCAAATTGAGCCCAAGTGGGCTGGACATCGCCACTTCACCCGCAAACAATCAATGGCGAGGACTCCACAGAGGCAGCTTTCATTATAATATGAGTCCGGTTGTGCCACAACTGTCCGCCCAAATAAGCAGACTGTGGCCCTGCTACAATCCAGCAGTGGCGCATTTCAGCGACCGGGCTGGCCGCTATTATGTTTCAAAAAAGAGTTGCCCCAGGTGAAATGCTCACAACAGCCGGTTGATCCTCACGAAAGAAGCTTCATAGGAATCCATTTCCCTGCCGGACATGCCTGACGCAAGCTGCGTTTCGGCCACCGCCCTCATCAGAGGCATTACGTGGTTAGAATGTCAATACGCACCAACGGAAATTCCTTCTTTATTTTGGTGACATGGAAAATCCAAACTGCAAATGCAGTGCTCATGGGAACCGTAGTGCAAATTGAGCCCAAGTGGGCTGACATCGCCACTTCACCCGCAAACAATCAATGGCGAGGACTCCACAGAGGCAGCTTTCATTATAATATGAGTCCGGTTGTGCCACAACTGTCCGCCCAAATAAGCAGACTGTGGCCCCTGCTACAATCCAGCAGTGGCGCATTTCGGCGACCGGGCTGGCCGCTATTATGTTTCAAAAAAGAGTTGCCCCAGGTGAAATGCTCACAACAGCCGGTTGATCCTCACGAAAGAAGCTTCATAGGAATCCATTTCCCTGCCGGACATGCCTGACGCAAGCTGCGTTTCGGGCCACCGCCCTCATCAGAGGCATTACGTGGTTAGAATGTCAATACGCACCAACGGAAATTCCTTCTTTATTTTGGTGACATGGAAAATCCAAACTGCAAATGCAGTGCTTCATGGGAACCGTAGTGCAAATTGAGCCCAAGTGGGCTGACATCGCCACTTCACCCGCAAACAATCAATGGCGAGGACTCCACAGAGGCAGCTTTCATTATAATAT